>JAQIUQ010006188.1:0-215644 GCA_030378365.1 Hybognathus amarus
TTTGCGGATATTACTTCGTTCAGTTACGTATTGCTGCATGGATTGCTGGATCTACTGTCAACAGAGGGAGGAAATGAAGATCAGTGGAAAATCCTTGATGGTGAACCTCACAGTCCAACACTGGGAAAGCCCAGTGAACAGGACTGCAGTTACACAGGCCTGCTAGAGATGAAACGGCGGGCGGGTTGTTTGCTGGCAGTTAGAGCCTGCTGGGACAAAACAGTGGCCAGGCATGAGCTGGGTAAACATGGGTGGCACGATAGTTGGGAGCTTGCTGATGGATAAGCTGAGGGTAGAGCTGTCAAGATAAATCAAACACAGGAAAGAAGAGATGAGAGAGAGGGTTGCATGCTATATACACATACTGTGGCACAAGAATCATTCATATTCAGCATACAAATTCAGTATATTCCTATTCATTGCACAAACATGCAATATATTACAGAGATGACTTTGTTTGTCATGTTAAAGTCACCACAAAAGCAAAACAATTCTTTTTTTTTTTTTTTTTTTCTATTGAATATTGCAATGCTTATTATAAATGATTTATTCGGGCACAAACTATTTAGTCGTTTTATAGATATACCGTCACCATAGGTAATAAAAGACTACCTGGGCATTAGGGCTGGGCAGACGATTAATCGCATCCAAAATTAAAGTTTGTGTTTACGTAATATATGTGTGTGTAGTGTGTATAATTATTTTGTATATAAAAATACACACACATGTATTTATATATTTGTAATACTTTGTTTATTGAGATACAACAGCTTATGTCAGTATACAAGCAATAACGTACATTAAAAGGTTGAATCTCTTTTACATAATACAAATAATAATAATGAAAGTAAATAAGCAGTAATAATAAATAAAATAGAAAATAAGGAAAAAAAATAAAAAATAAAAATAATAATTATAACAAAGAAAAGAATATGTATAGATGTATATAAAAATAAAAAACAGGCACAGGTCAAATAGGATAGCTACACATTAGTTGGAAGTAATCAGGCATAGAAGAAAAGCAAATCATGACATGAGAGGGACTATTTCAGGAAAAATAGTAAATGATTAGATGACAGATGACTTACTATTAATAACATGAGGTGAGAATAGGTTAAGATTCAAGTTATTTTATCTCTTTCTACCTCATTTATTATATTATTGAAATCTGAATTTGAAATAAAGGATATAAAGGTTTCCCAAATACTCTTAAAAAAGACAATTTTGTATTTATATATTTAGAAATATTTGCATGTGTATACTTTATATATATTTATACATAATTAATATTATGTATGAATATAAATATTTGATATATTAAGAACACATTTTGTCCTAAATATATACAAAATAATTATACACACTATGCACACATATATTATGTATACACAAACTTTTATTTTGGATGTGATTAATCGCGATTAATCGTTGCCCAACCCTAATTTCATGTCGACATTAAGTTTAAATTAAAATTTAGGGATTTTTAAAATATGAGTGCACACATATTTGAAAAAGGTAAAAAGTAAATAAAAAATAAATAAATAAAAAAATGACTTTTAATTCATAAATACCATATTGTTCTGATATTCTAGAGGCGTATTGACCTTGACACTAAATTACAGATTAATGTGTGATAGCATATCAGTTTTATGGCTTTCTTCATGTTGTTTAGGCACAAACCTAGATTTCTTTCAAATATTATTAATATATAAAAACTGCTCTCATTAGTTTTATTTTCTGAAATACCTATACATTTATCAGTTCATTATAAAATAGGATTTTTAACTTTATGAGAAGATATAGAGGTGGATTTTTATTCAGAAATATGTTGATCATACAGGTGTATCGAAGTTATGAATTACATTTAAAGAATAAATTAATCAGGATCCAGACACAATGCGTCATGTCATCTGGTTAAACAGCTACTACGATGGCATCAATATCTCTCTCTATCTGTGTGTGTGTCATTGATGTATCAGTGACATTGATATATAAATGATGTATCAATGTCATTGATAGGATCAATGACACTCAATTTGGTACATCAATGATGTATTTCACTGCCATTCAAAACATGTTGAGCAGTTGCCATGGTGCATTTTATCAATCCAAGGGTTAGGCAGAGACACACCTATATCCTCTCAGGAAATATTTGATCTATCAAATACTGATGTTACTAAATGTTAACACACATAGGCATTCATAAAGTAGCTACTCAAAGACACAGATCTCTAATGCACCAGATTCATAATAGTGAATGAATGAGAAAGTATCCTAAATGTGCTTTTGTCTCTGGCTAACAAACATTCTACAAACTATTTTTTAAACACAAAATAGTGATTGACCAGCATGTTCAACATGGCTGTTTGATAATGAATGCGTCGTTCAGCACGGATGGTCTCTTCTGAAAAAAAATCGTTCTGCAGGTGCAATTAAGGTTTGTACCTAGGAACGGGATCATATTTCTATTCTGTGTGTCACATTTCCACCTTCATTTCAAACAAGCACCTGAGGTTATTCACACACGCAATTAATCTCCGCTGTTTGTATTCTCTCAGAAAACTAATTGAAAGTCAAATAAATAGCCTACAGAATGAACAGAGTAAAAGGAGTAGCTAGCCTATAACTATATGAATCAAGGCGCGTTCTTACGTACGCACACACGCGCGCGCGCGCACCGCTCTCTATCTCTCTCGCTCTATCCATGACCGTGTGCAAACTATTTCCACAGTAGTATAAATAAGGCTGCAGAGTAGAAAGTCACACACCAAAGGCGTGGCAGTGTACAGGTGGACTCCATCTCAACTCTATTCAAGCTGGACTTTTCTCCTCCGAGGAACTAAATCACCGCAAACATGCCTAAATGCCCCAAGTGCGATAAGGAAGTGTACTTCGGTAAGACTCCTGTGAAATATTCATATTTACATATATACAGTGTACTTGTTTACTGGAAGAAAAATTATGAAAAGAAGGTCAAAGTACACAACTTTGTTGTTTAATTTAT
The DNA here is from genome assembly GCA_030378365.1 of Hybognathus amarus. Taxonomy (NCBI): domain Eukaryota; kingdom Metazoa; phylum Chordata; class Actinopteri; order Cypriniformes; family Leuciscidae; genus Hybognathus; species Hybognathus amarus. The sequence continues at coordinate 3,005 of JAQIUQ010006188.1, forward strand.
TATAAATATTTCGATGTTTAAATGAATGTGTAAACTAGTTTGAATGCACGAGGGATTAATCAGGAAGAGATATGTCAACTAATGCATGTGGACACTATTTCCTGCTTAAAACTTTTGCAAAACAGCCTTTACAAAATAGCTTGTGCAGATATGTTTGCGGCAATAAAACAGTCATGAAGAATAAATTATAGAAAAAAAACTTTGAATGTAAATGTAATAGAGAGTTGCACAGTGTTAGGTTGTACAGGTATGTTGTTGTGGGGTGATAGTTTTGAAAAACAGAAATTATAGCATGCTTTGAATGTGTAATTTACATTATTTATATTTATAATAATAACAACATGCATACCGGGTAAGCACAGCCGAGGCCATGCAAATGACAACGTCAAATTCGGCTTTACATTGTAAAGTAACCTTTTTTGCATTGTGTATTCAAACGAACTATTTGAATAACTTCTAAAGCAACAAGACAATGGTTTAAAGAACTTTAGGCTATTATTTGACTCTGATTATTTTAGGAATCAAGATCTGTAACAAATAATTACAGGGAAATAATATGGTAAATGTAGGTATGGAAATTAATTTGTGAATATTTAAAAGTTTCTAAGCATGCCAAGTTCTTCACTGAGATTCTCTCATACCGCAAGTCTGGGCTTGGGTTTTGTACAGACCATTCTCTTTTGTCTTCTTTGCTATTTACCGAACATTTGTAGACGATATAAACATGCCAGGCTGTTTGTAGTGGGTTTCCATCATCCAGCAGTGTAGTCAAAAACATTTTCCTTCACTTTGAAACACAAAATCCTTCTCTAAAAAATGTCAAAGCATTGAATTAAAGGATTAATCTGGTATTATGTACATTTTCTCTGAAGAAAGATAAATCCCTCGCAGCTGCCGCACCTCACACAATCCATCCTGTTCACCGCTAGTGTTCTCTGAACCTGTAAACTTTTCCATCACACAAAACTGCCTCATGGTGCTGGTGCTGGTCTCTCTTCACTCGGACTTTTTCTAATGTTCGTATGGAAGCAATCTAACAACTGCAGCCTCTCAGAGATGGAAAGAGAAAATCCAGTGTGAAGATATAAGAAACACTCTAAAAATGCTGGGTTGTTTTAGCCCAACTTTGGGTCAAATATGGACAAACCCAAACATGTAATTAAACAAAAATGTAATTAAAAAATGTAACCCAATGGCTGGGTTTATCCATATTTGACCCAAAGTTGGGTTAAAACAACCCAGCAATTTTGAGAGTATAGATATTAGATAGGCCTATAATCAAAATAACATAATTTTCCAGCTTTTCCAAACTCCGAATAAAAAGTGGGTGTTCTGAAGTGTAATTTCAGTTTGTATACACTCTAAAAATTACTGGGTTGATTGATTTAACCCAACTTTGGGTCAAATATGGACAAACCCAGCATTTTTAGAGTGTATATTGCACAACTATGGCATAATTCAGGCACTGATGATTCAGACAGTCTAATTTTTGTAGTTCACAGATTTGTTTTTATTAATTACTGTACTTGCAAGTTTAAAGGTAAAATGTGCAATTTTTTTATCAACATCAAACAGATCTGTAAAAATAATGAGTTTTGAAAAAGGTTTCCAAAACACTTCCCTCAAAATTCTCCTACTTGGTCAGTCAAACAGATCAGTCCCGCCCAAAATCACACAATTGGTCACAAAAGTCACTGTTGCTCCATCTTGGCTGGTCAGGAAGCTTAAACAAACAGAGCAAAGTTTTATAGTTTAAATTCTGAGAGGAAATATGTAAACATTGAAAAAAAATATCACATTTTAAACTGTAAAAAATAATCCTGTAAAAATACGGTAAACTGCTGGCAGCTGTGATTGCCAGCATATTACCGAAAAAATACGGATATGTTACTGTTTTTGTGTTAGAGCATATAGCTGTTAAATTAAAGTTTTATACAGCTGACAATTACGGTATTTAGCTGTTCATTTCAGAAACAGTAAATACACCGTATTTTTACAGTATGTTGCTGGCAACCACAGCTGCCAGTAGTTTACCGTTTTTTACTGGATTATTTTTTTACAGTGTGAGAAGAATGGAAATATTTTCTATTTACACATTTAAAATAAATAAAACATTAAATAATATTAATAAATGTTATTTTTAATAATATTACTACAATTATTTAATATGTTTTCCCCAATTCCTCTTTAGCATGAGAAACAGTTTCTCCATTTATAATGTTATGAAAAACAAGACGTCAGTAATTAATCTGCCGATTACAAAATCTCTGTGTTGTAGACTTTACACCCAGTCTAGGACACTTTGCATTGATAGAGAGCATTAACAGAGAGAGAGATTACTGTGTCCTCTGTGTATTTGACTGAGGGAAGTTAAGTAATTACTGTCTTAGGTGTGGCTGAGATGACCAAACTATTTATTGGCAGCGCTGCAAGGGCCCAAACCCATCCTGGTGAATTCCTTTCAGCTCTAAAAAATGCTCTTTCTCACATGGACCATTGATTTTCTCCCAGTATGTCTGGATCATGAGTTCCACAGTCCCAGAACTCAAACAAAAGAGCTTCCTGTGTCATCCACCGTATAGTGTGACTGACTAGCTGAGCTGGGATGAGTATGACTCTATATTACAGCTGTTGTGTGCAATTATAGCCGCTCACAGACAGTAGTCCATAACAATGGGAGTTATGTAGTGTCATGTGTTATCCTTCAACACTCAGCCTTCTACATAAAGGATGAAGCATTACTTGGTGTTTGGGGTCTTTGCCATCACCTCATCACATTTTTCACTTGTATATCACAGATGGGAACAGTTAATCTGCTCTTTGTCCATCCTTTGGTTTCTGCATGCCAAAAAGCTCAAACAAAGCTCTTTCTCTTGAAGTCATAAATCTGACATCTTTCAGAGTGGTCATGCTTTCAAGACGTTGATATAGATGCCCATAACCTCCCTTGTAAAAGACACGATCGAGCACCTCCCCTGACTGGGAGAGGCCTGAGCATGCATGACTTTGTCTTCCCTTCCCACTTTCTTTTATGATGTTCATCATGAGGGTTGTTTGGAGAAATCTTTCTGCTGAGGGCTGCAGATAAAGACTTCTTTATGGACCTTTTAAAGGGAAAGAGAGGAATGAATTCCTCTGGGAGTGTCCTGCATACAGCGAGCGTCCACACCCACCCATGTTCTCGCCGTCATGACTTTATCTGCTTTGAGCCGAGAACACAATAATCTGACAAGATTTGTAGCGTGCTGGACTTCAAAATAGAGCTTTGTTGACATTAAAAAGCTCGTCAATGAGTTTAACTGAACTACATAATGGCTCCAAATTAACTCATTTTCCCATGTCTGATTGACTATGTATTCCCCTGATTCTTTTGTTAAAACAACTTTACGGTTAATGAGTGATCATTTAGATTCTTCCAAGTTGTACAAATGAGGTCATAATCTGGCCCAGATGGAAACAAACATTTCTTTGCATTGACTTTTTAGAGGAAATCTTTGCTTTTCAGATAAAGTGATTTAAACCGTGTTAAATAAATCTCCTATTCCCATTGATGATTCCTATTCTTAACCAAAAATAATATTTTTTTATTAAATATTTAAAGAGATGGATCATTAAAAAAAAAATGTATTCAGTCATTTTTCATTCACCTTCATGTTGTTCCAAACCTGTTTGACTTTCTTTCTTTTTTAAAACATAGAAAATCTTTTGAAGAACGTTAACTGTTTTTGTATATACAATGGAAGTCAATGGGGTCCAAAATATCACTGAACTACATTTACTTTCACTAATTATAAGTCAGAAAAAGATGTTAAAAATATTTGTTTGTGTTCAATGGAAGAAAGTCACATAGGTTTTAAACAACAAAAAGTGTATTTTTCATTTTTTTGGTGAACTATCCCTTTAAATATTTATTAAACAATTTACATATTTTGGCAATGAACTGCCTTCAGGTTGGTACCTTTAAAGCCAAATATTTAATTACCTGGGAATTGATAAAAATATAGCCTACCTCGAAATGCAATGTAAGTCACTTTACTTAAAAGCATCTACAAAATGCATAAAAATTAAATAAATAAACATTAGGAGCTGGGAAATTTTCGAAATAATGTGCATTGCAGTTTCTGCAGAAATCAATGCATGTTGGCCTATTTTTATGTGGTTTTATAATCAATGATGTTTATCATTAATGTTTCAGCGGAGAGAGTGTCATCACTTGGCAAAGACTGGCATAGACCGTGTCTGAAGTGTGAGAAATGCAACAAGACCCTGTCGGCTGGCTCACATGCAGAGGTAAGTCAGTAACGGAAATACACATGTACTACCAACCTGTTACTGGGACAGATTATTGTGAAAATCCAGTCCAGTTAACTTTTGGCATACTTTTACCTTACATAAACACTTCAGGGGTTGGGCAGTCAGAGTATTATGTCTTGCATAATTCAAGTCCGTTAATGTACTGACTAATGTGTTTCACGTCACAGCATGAGGGGAAGCCCTATTGTAACAACCCATGCTATGCTGCACTCTTTGGACCTAAAGGTACGTTACTACAATGCATCATTTTACTATGCTGTCTAGGGTTACTGAGTATCACATGATGACATAGACTACTGCTTCAACTTATAAGCACATAGACTGTACAGTTGTAGGACAGTACATGACCGCTATACAATATCTCAGCTCATGACTTTATTCAAATTTCTTGCATTATCCAGTGGTACTTAATGCCTTACACTTATCCATGTTTTTTGTATGTTTAATTCTCAGTGTCCTCAAATGAATGTTTAATTTTAATTCTCTTTTTGCCCTCAGGTTTTGGACGTGGTGGCACTGAAAGCCACACATTCAAATAGACAATTGCACAGGTGAGTTTACAAAATAAAACAATTATAAATTTAACCCATACTTAAAGTAGATGATGTGACATGCTCTAACTGTACTCTTCTTTTCCATTTACAGGCTTTTCTCACTCCATAAGCTTGTTTTTAGAAGAGCTTGATTTTTGTTTTGTTTTTGCCACTATTTTTTATCGACATATTGTTAAACCAAAGACAAAATGACCAAGGAATTTTTTTTAGAAAGTACTAATTTGTATAATCAGGTTTTTTTTTTAAGGTTGTCTGCTATAGCAGCACAGAAATGATGTTTCATTGGGGGTACTAGTCAAAGACCCGTTTATAATTAAACTGAACATTATACATTAAATGTATGTTTTAAATCTCTTCTTGTCCCTCACATTTTTCCTCAAATGAAATGATAAAATTATTCATCCATGAAACAATATTTTTTATTGTTTTTTTATTATCCGTTTGACAATAGCAACGTTTACATAGACACTTTGTTTGTAATCATTCCAATTGATGAATCTGAAAATAATGTTTACATGAACGCTAAATAAAGTCGGGTTGATGTGTGCATTTATATGTCACAAGCTTTAAATCAGAATTGATCTTTTGACACACACTACATAAATATACAGGTTTCTGCTGTTGGCACCTACAGTACATACTGTACCATTTCCCTACCACTACTTCTTTTCTTTGTTTTAAAAAGCAGACTTAATAGATATATTTTGGGTCCTAATCAGGAGACGTCAAGCACACACATGCTTATGCAATGCAGTTTATATTAATTATGCAGTAAAATGCCCTTTCCTGCACCCAAAACAGGGCGCTTGTGGAATGGAAAGGAATGTGCGTACTACATTCTAGGGCTGGGCAATGATTAATCGCGATAATCATATCCAAAATAAAAGTTTGTGTTTACATAATATATGTATGTTTAGTGTGTATAATTATTTTGTATATATAAATACACACATGCATGTATTTAAGAAATATTTGCATGTATAGACTGTGTATATATATATATATATATATATATATTTATTTATTTATACATAATTTATATAAAATATATATATATATATGCGTGAATTTTTATATATACAAAATAATTATACACACTACACACATATATTATGTAAACACAAACTTGTATTTTTGGATGCAATTAATCATTATGTGATTAATCATATACGTTGTCATTATGTGACCTACCAGCATCAGTTGTTTTGCTTTACCGCCATTCACAAATCCTCTCCTGTGGCCTCAAAGGATAGTAAAGTGTCCATCGTATGCGCACTCTAAAAAATGCTGGGTTGTTTCAACCCAAATTTAGGTCAAATATGGACAAACCCAAATGTTGGGTTAAAAATGCAATTAAAAAATTAAGTTGAAAGTGGAATTTGGGTTAAAATTTGAAATTACATTTTTAACCCAACATTTGGGTTTGTCCATATTTTACCCAAATTTGGGTTCAAACAACCCAGCATTGTTTAGAGTGTACACTTCATAATCTTGCCGGAAAGTAGTAGGTTATCCAGGTAATCTGTTATTTAGACATTCCAAGGACTGGATTGAACTTGAGTGATGTCATGCATTTGCTGTCGCAGCTTCAAAGCGCTGTTCGTTATTTTAAATGAAACCTGAAATTACATTTGCTAGAATAAGCGTTTGGTTCAGTAGGTTAGCAAGAGGCTCTTAACAAATGTTGGTTAGTCATTGTTTTGTCTGAAAGTACATTTTATTTATGTCATTTTAGTATGTGACTGTACAGCACATTGTTCAACATTACGTTGTATTAATTGTCCTTTATAAATAAAATTAATGAATGAAAATGAAATGAAATCCAGGTACTTTTTGCTGTGAATTCGGACATACTACTTTTGTCACATACTATTTTCCGCCTACTTTATAGTATGAATGCGTTTAACAACAACTCGTTCTGTGACTCGTTACGCAATTTTTATATCGTTGCAGATACGCAAAACATTCCATTTTCCGTTTACATTTTCAAGCGAACTGATTAGAAAAGATTTAATTCAAATCTTACAAGACTTGGCCAATTCATTCCTATTGACGTGGTTTAAAAAGGATTATTATTAGGGTCCACGTAAATGCATCTAAAGATAGTTTCCTACGCATTTGGGACAAAATGTGTCACTAATAACATCATATATGCGATGATACCTCATGATTTTGTTACTTCTGTTTTCATTTTAGAAGCCTAATGTGATAAATATTTCAGCGCAGAGAAGAAAAGCTTTAGGCCACCGGCAAACTTACGATTTATTATTATTTTATTTGGCATTTGGCGAGTGTTATATTGCCCCACCATACGAAATGGCTCTTTAACAGAGCAATTTCCACTTCGAGAAGGAGGTGAAGCCAACAGATGTTGAGCTTTATATTGAAAATCTAATCATCACCGACACAGTTCAAGAAACATAAAACCGATTCATGCAAGCAGTGTTCATTTTGAGTAATGACTCCACTTCCGAGGAAACAACCTGCCCGAAGGGTTAATCGGTAACTATTGAATTTTTTAGAATACCCTTTTATGGTAACATACCAGAATGAACACATGCTGAATACCACATGCATATTGAGGTGACTGGCTTCAAAGGGAGTGCCACTTCCAGTCTGTGACTGTTTGACTTGTGTTGTGTGCCTACACCCCTTCGACTCCTTCCCACCATCCAACACAGAGTGGCTGCTGGCGGGTCAGAGGACAGCAGTCGCTATGGTAACAGACACAAACAAAAACCAACAGTGACTTGGCCAAGGCTCAGCATGTCTCTCTTTAGCATTTGGCCCTGAACAACGCTCCTTTATCATGGTGAGATCTGGAATGAAGAGAGAGACAGTTCCCTGCACTGCTATTTAAAATATTTTTCAAAGAAAGAAGCATTGAGCGCGCACATCCTGAAATGCATCTATTTTTATAGCAATATAATTGAGATCACGCAGCTGTGCAGGTTACACCCCCTCACGCTTGCAACCCACAGGAAGGATATTTCAGATTTTTAGATGCAATGACAGAACTGAAACTGCTGTGGAGACATTATCTGCGTAAAAACTTGCATAAACATACTCAAACAGAGAAACTGCCAATTACTCTAAACTCGCATGGCCTCGTATACCAAGCTCTCGCTTTCTTCACTCATCAGGGCTGCAACGGCAGCACAGTTTCCTTCAACGGTTTTATGACAGGATATTTTTCAAGTTTTCTTTGGTGAAAGTGACTTTAAATGGGCAAGCAGGACAATGCAACGGACCAAAGGGGATTATTATATTTGCCCAAGAATAACACTGCAGTTTTATGTGTTATTAAGATGCTCTGAGTCACGAGTTATGGAAATCATATAAAGTATGTAGCCAACTACATAATACAAGTAATAGTACATTACTGTTTCCAGCACATTTCAGCTTATCCTGTTTTAAAAATGACATTTTTACCACTGCACACTATTTTCTTTTAGGTTTCTCAAATGGGCCTTTTTACAAAGCATTCCCCTACGTGTTTTCCCAACCCGATCTCACGGGAATTCGTTCATATTGCAAATCGTACATATTTTACAAATTGGCCAATAGAGCATCACAGTCCCGCCCACAGCCGGTGCCGGAAGTAAAAATTCAATACAATTTCTCCATTGACATTTGAGATATAAGCCATAAAAACGTAACCATACATGGTAGACTTAAAACCAGCTACGGCTGTACTAAGTGATTGTATATGCTCATATAAACGCCAAAAGATCATGGGGCACTAACCTTGTTTTAAGATAAATGCCTTTTATTCGCGATGTATTGGATAAGTACTTCATTACTTACAATCCTGAACAATCCCACAATCCAACAGTGATGCTTCTGATTGGTGGAAGTTGTGTCACGTGTCTGAAACCCCGCGAAGGTACGTGAAGACTGAAGATCGCGTAATGATGTAGGGCTAAGTTCATTGGTCGCACTTCTGAGACGCCCGCGCCATTGGATGTGTAGTTGCCACAGCTTAGCTAATGAGCAAGTCAGATACTCAATGTTTTTTGCATGTTGAGCTGCAAATGCGTTTGCTTCAGTAAATCGAGGAAAAGGAGTTTCCCTGCGCATTCACTATATAAAATTCACTGGAGGAAAAAGTTCACGTGGCCGTCGTCAGATTTGGAAGTCACTCAAAAGGCTCTTTCAGACGACTTCAGTGAGGCGCGGTGGTTTATGGGAGGAGTAGTTCCTTTGCTCGGAAATGAAAATATGTACACAGGCTTGTACCCTTGACTTTTTTTGGATTTTCTCTTCGTTTTTTTCACTCGAAATGATGTGTTGTATTCTTATGAGTTCAGCCGTAGCTGATTATCCTCAGACACGCTCTAATACTCTTTAGATATGGATTTTACAAAATGTCAATGGGAGAAATTAATGGGAAATTTACTTCCGGCACCAGGGCTCTCTCGGGCTGTGGGCGGGACTGTGATGCTCTATTCGTATGAATTCGTACGAATTACCTAGCCATGACCCCGCCCCTAAACCTAACCATCACGTGGGTTTAGACAAATCGATTCGAATTTGAATTAGCCACTTTTTAAATCACTCTTACGAATTCGTACGAATTGGTCGTGACTCGTGAGATAGTGTTGGTTTTCCCTGTACTGTTAAAATCTGCTACTGGTTACAATTAACAACATTTTTTTTTACACAAATGAAGAAAAATACTATGGAAGTCAATGGGGTACGTCAGCGGTCAGGTTACCAACATTCTTCAGAATATCTTCCTTTGTATTCAGCAGAAGAAAGAAATTCATACAAGTTTGAAACAACTTGAGGACGAATAAATGATGACAGAATTTACATTTTTAAGTGAAGCATTTCTTTAAGACTGGTTATAACTAGGATGCCCTTGGGAACTGCACTCCTGAGTGGTTGTTAGTATGTTGCTATGGGGTTGCTAGGGGAGTGTTTGTTAACAGTTGTTAGGTGGCCCAAGCTCGAAAGTACCCAGTTCAAAGTCTATCTGAAGTTCTGGTCTCTCCATATGGCTCATATAGACTAAATATATTGATTTTTGCCTGTTTTATCATCCATGAAGCCAAAAGCATAAGTCTGATTGATTAGAAAAATAATAGCACACCTCTTCTGAACAACATGAATGATTTAAAGTATCATACATGTCAAAGTTTAATATTTGTTTGAGTAATATAACGGCATAAGAGTCTAAGAGATATTAGGAAAATTCTTAAGATTTTTTTTTATTATTATGGGGATTATAAAAAGTTATGCAGTTAATCTTAATCATCAACAATCATGATATAAAAAGCATAAATTATTACTGTGTGATTAGTTTTATTGTGCAGAGCTCAGAGAAGCTGTAACTAAAGCCACGATAGACTATAAAACATTTTCCAAAAAGTTTTCCAAAAACTGTAAACCTTTCAAGCGCATGAATTTGTCCGAGAAAGTACAACAGAGTTCTATTGATAGCAGACAGCACTGCCAGAATGCGACATGAGGGAAAAAAGTGTGGTTTGATGTAGAATCTGGTCCTTGTCTCTTTTGGCACAACAAAATGTTTGTTGAATTAAATGTTCTGTCCCTTCAGTCTGATCTTATTGTATCCACCCTCACTCACTCACAAACAGTGAAGCAAGGCTGGAAGCAATCTGCTGCGATGAACTGCACATTTCTCATCATGTTTAACGAGTCAGTCAGTCAGTGTGTGCTAATAAGAGTGGAGAGAGAGAGGAAGAGCCGGAGCTACGGACACCTGCGAGGTGCGAGGGGCTGCACATCTGTCTTTCTTATTGTGTTAATTAGCAAACAGGGTGGGCTTCCTGCAAAATCCCAGAGGCCGGATGTGATAATATCCGTGCAGTGCTTGACTATGTTTAAAATATATGATACTTACAGAATACTGCACAGAATACACGGTACACTGGACACTATTTTTTTAAATATTAAGAAAAAAGTGGATATTATCCCAAAATGGATGCTTTTGACCATCATTTTGAAGCGAAAGTTGTCATAGTTGTAAATGTACATAATGATTTTAATGAAAATCTAAACACTAGAATAACTATGGAAACTAGGGATGGGCATTTTTCAAAAATATTGCATTCGAATATTCGGGCTCATAAAAATCGAATATTCGAATATTCGTTATTTAAATTATGTTTAACGAAAAGACGTTATTTTTAAGGGTTTTTTTTTTACGTTTTTGTCACCATTTCTGGACAAGCTTACAATTAGGCAATACACAACAAGCTTACAATAGTAATTAAAGTTTTCTTTTAGTTGAAAACATTAAACCGTAGGCCTATGAGTAAACAAAATATATAAAAAAGCATTATTAAAAAGCACGCTCAAGCAGCGCGAGCGGAAAAAACCCAATAAAGCAGATTGCGTCAGATATCGAATACATAAGAACGTACACCTTTCCTCAGCTCGACTGTTTGGATTTCATGTGATTTCTCATGGTGATGATATCATAACTCAGATTAATTAATTTGATCAAAAGTAATTCCGTTTAGTAAGATCCTTTTCAAGTAACGTTAATTCTAAACTTCGCGAAGGCAGACGACAACATTATGTGATCAAATACAGACAACTTGTTAACACACTCCACAGCGCCATGCCAGTGCATTTAATTGTAACTGCGAGTTAGTTCTTTAGGATTTATCATGGACTCACTGCATTTACGGCCAGCAAAGCAACGTATTCAAAATTAAATAGTATTTTATTTTTCGAATAATAATTACATATCGAATATTCGAAAATTTGAATATTCGTGCACTTCCCTACTTTTGACCATCCTTTCGAAGCGAAAGTTGTCATAGTTGTAAATGTACATAATGATTTTAATGAAAATCTAAACACAAATACTAGATTAACTGTGGAAACGCATCATTGCATTCTGTGAAAAGGGTCCATACTGAAATTCAAGTCCAGACTGCTCCCTGCAGGCAGCCTCCCATTGTCTTTTACACGGTTCTTCTGTTAAGAAAGTGATAATTAAAGGTCTAGTTGTAAAAATAACAGGAAAAAGACTTTCCCTCTGGTCCATTACCTTCTGAGTATTTTCCCCAAGATGCAATGTGTCTATTAAATTAATTATTACTAAGTGAGGTTATACTCATTAAACAGTACACACACAGCAACTGTTTATCACTCAGTGGAAATGTTACATTAGAAGAACATAGTGTACATATTTTCTGGTGCAGGTGAATCATAAAAAATCTGTCAAAAGACAATTAAAGGTGCATTGCGCAACTTTTCATGTTAAAAATACCAGTTTTTCTAACCTATGTACATGCTTAAACAATTGCCTGATGGGCTGACTGAGCCCTTCTCTGATCATGCGATTGCCTCTATAATCCTGTACAGTAAAATAAATAAAAGGGGTTCGGGACAGAATTTGAGACTGGGCGTTGACGTCATGCGCGTTCACGCTCACCTGGCTATGTCTGGCAGGTTTGTGTATTCGCCGCCATTCTCCATATTAGCGAAGAAAACTCGAGCCACAAAACTTTAGTTAACTTTTGACAAAAGTAGAAGATGGATTCAGAGAGACGAGCTTGTAGTTCATTCCAAACCCCAATGCAAACTCCACGTAAGACAAAGAAAATACAACTTTGTCTAGTGCCAGGTGTCGGAATATAAGATGAGAGTCAACATCAGGAAGCCTTTCAACAAATGGAGAAGATCTCCGGTCTGCTCTAAGGCTCAAACGGGATCCTATACATAACTTATATTGTTCATGAACGTGTTTCTATAATAATACAATCATAAGTGGATACAGTAAACACATAAAACAGTTTAACATGGAGATAGGATGGAAACAAAAAACGAAGTTTTCTACTACCCCGTTTTCCCTCACACACACATAAGTGTGTAATTTACTCAAATGCCTTTCCTTTCATATTTAAAATGACTTGCAGATTTATACCTTTATTACCTCTGAAGACATTATGACTGTAACAAAAGATGTGTGCGGCTGATGCTCCTTTGGTTATGAACAGCTCGTGCAAGCGTGCGTATGAGTGTGCACACCTCTGGTTGCAGTTTCACTTGTCGCCAGAGGGGGCATAGTTCTGCAAAAACTCAGATACTTGTGCAATGCACCTTTAATATGATAGAAATTTAAACTATTTTTTTTGTATGGTGACAAATAAAACATACTGTTTTTGCATGACTGTAGTGTTAAATTCTACATTTTTACATTCTGCATTAATGTCATGCAAGAAAAAATCTCATTCTAATTACAATAATGTATTATAAAAATAGATAATATTAAATAAAATTTTCTTTAAAAATATTTTTAAATATAAATTAATAGATTTTGTTGTATTAATTTTATGACTTTCACTAACATATTTCCATTATATAAATTGGAATAGTAATCAAAGTACAGAAATTTTCTTTATATGATTTCTCATTGATTTCTCTTCATCAGAAATCTTCAGCAACAATAAAGTATGAAAGTCCACCCCTAAACACAACATAAGCAAAGCATACAAAAAAAGTATGAGATCCTGCAAAAATCTACAAAAAACTACTTTACCACCATTTGTCAAATTACAAAACTGTTACATTGCAATGAGTGTGTGTTGAACCAAAACATTTTTTGTAAGATTCACCCAGTCAGGAGATTCAACATTCATATGTTAAGTGGATCTGTTTCAAGATTATATTTAAAGCAGCTTTTCCTCCATACACTTCAAACGTGATTCCACAAAATTACAGGACCACTAAATCTGATGCCAGTAAGCATCTCTCTTGTATTGATGTCTTTTTTTACCATGCCCTGAGGAACATCAGGCGACGCCATTGAAATCATGATTCGTGGGCTTTCCACTGATTAATGAACAAACCTATCAAATCTGTTACAAATGGCCTGGTGGAATTTCCTCCAAACACACTTTACCTGAAGTTTGCATTGCAGACTACTTTGTGTGTTCTTCTAGACAAAACTGATCCCCTCTGATCTCTGACTGCTTCCATATGTTGCCTAAGAAAAACAGCAATCTTCTCTCTACAGAGATTATGTTAGCCATAGTCTCTCTGCATCTCTTCCAAGTGGGTGGAAAAGGGAGTGAGAATGTGCACGAAACCACCTAACACTGTTCTCGTTTGTCTCTCTCAAAATCCCCTGGTGCACACTTTGAAATACATCAGTCAGTTCTTTACCTACAGCCCCGAATCTGCACAAAACCGCAGCAACAGTCAACACACCTCCGAGAAGTTTCTCATCATCGCATCAACAAACCTCAGTATGTGGTGGATGAATGATTGGTGGCTCTGGTCAGTGTGCAGGTTGTGTTTATGTGTTTCTCAATATTTCTTTGTTAAGACAAATGGGTTTGGTTTTGCAGTAAAAGTTTGCTCTGATTTTTCATGGCTAAATACAGCTCTCTGAAACGTAGGCCAACCCTTTCATTTGAAGGTATAAAATGACATATTTGTTTGTAATACTTGGTTTGTTTGCACATATTTAGCTAAGATGAATCTTGTTGATCTATCTGAATGTTTTGGACAAAATGACATTGGTTTCCATCTGCATGAAACAACTGGATTGCAAGACCTCATGGAGGTTTATTTGGTAGACCCTGGCGCCACCCAGTGGTAGTGAAAAAAGTTTGAAATCCCGAGCAAAGTTGAGTACAACTATGCGTTGTGCGATTCATGTAACAGTTACACACACTGTTTTGTTTTATTCAGAAATGTTTTATTTCTTTATTTTATTTTACTAAATGGATTTGATCTGGTTATGTGATCTAACGGCCATGTCAGTGTCTTGTTTTGCTATAACTTAAGCTGAAATTTGTGTTGTATTCAGTTTGTAAGAATATGTTAATTAAGTTAGACGCTATAGGGAATGCGGAGGTACGTCACGCCGTGTTGCATTATGGGACGTGGGCGCCATCTTTACAGGCACGATCTTTGTTTACCTTCGGGATAATAGTAGGTGTTTGGCTAAAACGAGGCAAATTTGAAGAAGAACGGAAGAAATTGAGATGTTTAAAGAAAGAGAGAAGGGACCCTACCAGGATAAACTAAATGCCACTGCCAAAAAAAAACATAATTTGGACAAACTATCCGCGATAAACAACGTTGATGCATCTGATTTAGTTTTGGTGTTCGAAGCCTATGCTAAGTTGATTAACGTTACTATTGTACATAAAGTTCAAGCTATTTTACCTGAAAAGTAGCTCTCATAGTTAATGTTAACTTGCTATTTTCAGTCTATATGTTGAGTTTTCATAGGTTGTGCAAGAAAAACAATGTACATTACTTTATAATGCCACAAGATGTGGTAACTTGTTAAATACAACTGTGCCTTATTGTCATCATTTAATGTTGATGACACGTGTAAAAATGAGGGTATTTGGTAGTTTATTTTAAAATAGTTTGATGTATCTTTGCCCATTTATGTGTACTTAAAGGGTCTTTGCGGATGCAATCAGTACATAAACAGAGAAGTCACTTAATGTATTTATTAAGCAGTTATATAAAACATGATTCACAAACGTTTTAAAGAAAGGCATGTAAAGAGATGTACAGAATATCAAAGCAAATTGTTAATTGAAAACAAAATAAATATAATTTGTCCTAGCTTTATCATCTGCTAACAAGAACTTGAACCACAAAGTCAACTATCCTCCTAACTGTTAGTCATTTATGAATATACAATACACAACCTCTTGCTTTTTACAACTTTTAACAAACATAGTATGCTGTGGAGGACATTAAGTAAAGTTTTTCCTCATTATTGCGTTTTTCCTCATTACTTTCTCATCCCCTACGCGATCCGGCTTCTTCTCGTCAGCTCCTCGACCTGCTTCCCTTATTGTTATTTCCAAGAAAGAAAGGTGAAAAAACGTATTCCGTTGTTCGGTTTCCTCACTGAACGATCGTGTGACATGCTATGGCAGTTGAACTGAACAACCATATCGACGTTTATTACAATCTCGACAGAAAATCCAAACACAGCCTCCAAAACATGCATTTAAATACAGCGGTATTGGGCGCGATCCTGTAAATATGGCGGCGGACCCATAATGCAACATGGCGTGACGTCAACTCCGCATTCCCTATATAGCACCCCAGAGTCTAATTATCATTTAATTTATAAAATTAACCGTTGATAAGCCACATTGTTGCTTATTCTGTTCCAAAAAGAAACAGAGAATCAATTTAGTGAGTCTTAATGATTTTACATGGGCCTACGCCGCACCATTATGAACGCCATTTTCGGTTAGCATTAGCAAGCTAGCTTTGAAATACGATCTCACCCTCCTTCAGAGCTTCGAAAGCAACCTTCAAAACACATGAACACACAACATGGTGCAAACAAAGGTGTAACGTTAAGCTAACTTATGTCTCAAAGCACATAACTTTAACTTGACAATAATAATGAACAAAAACAAAGAGCACTTACCTGTATCACCTGACTGTTGCGGATTCATTTCGTCATTGATAGTGCCCTTGAAAACCATAAATTCGAGTCACGACGGGGTCATGGGTTTCCATCTCTTCCAAATTATAGTAATTGTGGTGAAAGTAGCATAAGTTTGTTGTTTTGGTTCAGGAGGAACAGTAGGTGGCTGCTGTTTTGGTTGTGATGCTCGGTGACTGATCTCTGATGTGTGTGAGCCATGACGATGACATGATGTATGTTTTTGACAAGCTGATGTCAGTTATACATTTCCATTAGCCTACCTTGCTATTCTATATTTATATTGTCACATTTATGTAGACTTTCTCTTATGAACCAACGGTTTAATATACTTCATTAATTGCATTCATAATTGTTTTTTCTCATTTGCATATTTTCATATGATCACTAGCTTTTCTAGTGTGAAAAATAACGTAGACAACAATGCCATCATGTGGACATTCAGTGTGCTGCAGAAAAACATAGAATAAAAATATCTAAATGATTATCTTGATCTTTTTTATTCATGTCCTCTAGACAACATTTGTCCAATTATAATACACTCTTCCTCCCCAAATACTGTTACAAATATTGTCATATTTTTTTCTTTTCTTATTTATTATTCTAAAACACATGAAAAAAACACAGCTGAAACACAATAAATTATACTGTAGTAAAAAGCACTTCAGAGTTCTTTCCACAGCCATCATTAGTGTACAAGCCCATATGAAAATAGCATAGAAAGTGTGCATACAGTTTTAGAAAGCCTTTTTCATATTTTATATTCCTCTACAGAAGAATTTCCCTTGGCTGAATGAAAGACAGAAACAGGAGAGTGCGCCCTTAAAACACTCCCCAAATTCATTTCACTGTCATTTCTGAATATTCATCTCTCGATAACAATAATAACAAAAGCTTGGCTAAATCATTCAGACAAATGCCCATGTCTTCATATTCAGAGCAAATCAATCTTTTTACATAGGCTACTGAATATGAACAAGTATATATAATATATATATATATTTAAAAATAACAAAAAAGACATTAAATAGTCTAGGAAGCTTCTTTTTCTCACTTGGCTTTGAGTTTGAAACTGTTTTGGTGCATCAACTACTCAGAAGCACGCATGCAAATAAACACAACCACACATGCATTCGCACGTGCACCGCACACGCACACACACACTGCATAGAAGACTTCTGTGTTATTAGCAATAATTGGAGCTGTTACTGTTGGCTGTGAAATCCCCTGTGTGCCTATCCTTTAAAAGAAGACTCTTTGTTGCCATGGAGACAAAGCCAAGTGCTTAAGTGTTCGGCTAGTAGAGAGAGATAGAAACCAGAGCTGCTAGCAACTGCCCTTAAACTCCCCAACCATCAGATCTCACATTTGTTCTAACACTAAAACATAAGTCGGTTATCTAATACTTTTGTTCAAAGACGCTGAGAATAAATTAAAATAAAATAAAAAAATGGAGTGGGAGGGAACTCAAAAGTCCCACTATTGCTATTGCACTTACACTATGGTTTTATAAATCACGCTCTCAGCAAATATATGCAATCTTCAGTTAAACACAGATAGCAAACACCTAAAACTAAAAGTCAAATGAGAAAAGAATTCCAACTCCATCCCCCAAACAAAAACCCAACAGAATTATAATAAAACCGTACAAAGCTAATTATAACAGTAATGATAACAACAATACATGATTATATCAAGGACAACTGTTATAATCTGCGGAGTATAAAAAAAGACCTTTGAAAAAAAATGATTGTCATGTAAAGATAGAAAGTGTCAAAAACATTGAAGGCATTCAGCGAGGTCACCATTTCAAAGGAATAGTTTTTCAAAAAGGAAAATCCTAACATCATTTAAATCACCCAAGCCGTATCTGATGGTGTACATTAAAGATGGTGTTAAGCTGAATGTTCATATCCACACACACATATACACATATACACACATACGATATATATATATATATATATATATATATATATATATATATATATATATATATATATATATATATATATATATATATATATATATATATATATTTAGGGCTGGGCAACGATTAATCGCGATTAATCAAATCCAAAATGTGTGTACTATGTATAATTATTTTGTATAGAAAAATTCACACACATGCATGTATATACATTTAAGAAAAATGTGTGATTAATATATAAAATATTAATATTTATATTTAATATAAATAATGTATAAATAAATATATATATATATATATATATATATATATATATACAGTATATGCATGCACATATTTCTTAAATATATACATGCATGTGTATGTATTTATATATATATATATATATATATATATATATATATATATATATATATAAAATAATTCTACACACATATATTATGTAAACACAAACTTTTATTTTGGAATTGCGATTAATCACGATTAATCTGTGCCCAGCACTAATATATATATATATACACAAACTTTTATTTTGGATGCGATTAATCGCGATTAATCATTGCCCAGCACTAATATCTATACAAACTTTTAAGTTTGATGCGATTAATCGATTTTAAATTACTGATAGTCTGTTGATGTCATTCGACAGATTTGTGTGATTAAATATTTAAAACAATTTCAGTCATTAATCCCTAAAAATACTCCATAAAGCCATAGCTCTTAAATCACATGTGTGTTAATCTAGTATAATTTATATTACTATAATACATAGGCCTACTTATTGTATTTAATGTTTTCAATTAGCTATTTTCGATTTTCTAGTGTTGTAATTTAATCAATAGTACTTAAACTTAATCTATATTATTTCAGTCATTTGCCTATGTTTATTTAAGATTTTCATCTAATACTTGTATTTTATTTCAGCTTTATATCAATTAAAGAAAATGATTTTGAATAGTTTTATGAGTCAAGATTTTCTCACAAAACTATTGTTTGGCTTCAGAAGACTTTTAGAAAAAAAATTTGGAAATTGAAAGCCCTTAAGCAATATTATTTGGCAAAGAGAAGCATGAACATTCATCTAAACGTTTGTGTTCAACGGATGAAAGAAAGTCATTTAGGTTTGTAACGGCATGAGGGTGAGAAAAACGACAGAATTTTTCATTTCGGATGAACTATACCTTTAAGACACTGAAAACAGAAAGCCCAAAGTTACAGCACTGGAGATCAAGACCAGGCATTCAAGCACAGTTGTGCAAGCGTTTGGCAGTCACGTGGAAGAGAAAGATGCCGTACGTTTTCATTGCGAAAAGAAGGAAAAGACTAACCCCGCATGCACGCTTGCTCTTGTGTCCGTCTACGTCCATAATAGTTCATTTCACCGGAGAGAGTTCTGTGCACAGACACTGGATAGATGTGCTGCGGTCAGATCAGTGTGTGTTGGATGAGTCCGAAAGTGCATTTTATAGACACACACACACATTCACACTGAGATGGCATGGCTTACACTCCCAATAGCCCTATATCTGAACATGAAGCCCTGAATGCTTCAACAGCATCGGTCTCTGTCCGTCTCACACACACGTAACGCACATTCGCACTCACACAAACATTCGACGGGAGTTAGTCCCTGAAACTGTTCTTTCAGAATGGGATTTTGTTGGCTGGTAAATTCTAAATAAATAAGTCTTTTCTCTGCCATACAAAGGAGATTGTTAGCTAGTGCCAGTCTTCATCGTCTGCATCCTCCTCTTCCTCCGAGGAGTCGTCGCTGCTGGCTCTCCTGGTTCTGCCCTGATCCCCCATCGCTCCGTTCTGCTGGGCGGCTAACATGGGCGGCCGCCACGCGCTGCTCGGCCTCCCTCTGCCGGAGCGCAGCTGCTTTTTTCTCCGCCTCAGCGTTGACTCTTCATGTGGGCACTGCGGCTCTTCACCTTGAAGAAGATCCTGGAGAAAACAGAGTTCAGATCTTTAGGTCAGTGATTTGGACTCGAGAACCGGATTAGTTGGATTTGTGAGTCAATCATTCAGACAATTTAGCAAATTGACTCATTGTAAACATTCAACGAATTTTTGTTTGAAATTATTCATAGTTCCTGTTCGAACTCATTCATCAAAATGAACAAATCTTTTTCCGAGTTCGAAAATTTACTTATACGGGCAACCTAAGTTTACTTCACTATATTACTAGTAAATCCTAATCTAGTCATGACAAACTATATATCGTTGGAAAGGTCTAAGACTCCTAAATAGATATTTTAGCGCTGTTTTTTTCTTACAAATTAGGAATGAACAGTAATATATGAATTTATGACAAGAGTGCGGCCTCCAAAAAAATCGACGTCATTACAGGAGTTTATGACCTTTTTCACAAAAAGTAGACGCACACACTTTTAATAATTGAAACTTTGTTTTTTAGTGCTAAAAGTTCATAATAAAACAATCTAGAATTTGTCAATAAAAAAGATAAAATTATATTTTTAAAAGTGTGTTATGTGTTTCAAAACACACATTGTCAGAAAGGTCTGAGTCTCAAGGTTCCATATTTAGTGACAGAAGTGATATTTGGATAGAAATTTATTAATTTGTTATGGCAGAATGCATACAATTAAATTCAATGGAATTCAATGGCACCCGGTGGCTATTTTTGGTATAACGCCTAAACAAAATCTCATGGGAACTTCCAATTTTTGTGATATCAACTTTAAATTTGGAACACAACTTGGTTAGATATCCAATTATCGAACCAAGAATTAATTACAGTAACTAATTACTTAGTAATTAGTTACACCCAACACTGGTTCCCAATGAAGTCCATTATATGGAGAAAATCCTGGAATATTTTAATCAAAAACCTTAATTTCTTTTCGACTGAAGAAAGAAAGACATGGACATCTTGGATGACATGGGGGTGAGTAAATTATCAGCAAAAGTTTTTTTAAAAGTGAACTACTCCTTTAAGTTACTGAGTTGAATCGAAAAAACTACATCGGATTGGATTCATTAAATAATCATTCAGACCTTTTCTTATTTTCCTTTTTTTACTGGCTTTACAGATTTCATTGGCTCTGACTTTAAAGAATAAACTATTCACAAATCAGACCTGAAGATTAAGAAGTGAATGAATTGAACCTGAGAACTGGATAATTCAGATTTGTGAAACATTCATTCAGACTGGTTTTGTTACTTGGATCAACTGATACAATGCAAAGGTTTGACTCAAAGAACGATTCACTGAAGGATCTGACATGCAGATCTATGAGTCAGAGATCTGAATCAGAGAAGTGGATCAGATTTGTGAAGATAGCATCATACAGACAGTGTTTTATGATCCAGATAAAAGGAAAAGATAATTTGCTCATTAATCAGACATGTACTGTACAACAATGAGCTGAACCAGAGAACTAGATTCACAAACCGATCCTATAATTAAAAACAATAATAAACAGCGGAATTTAACTAATTTTAATTTCTTAAAAAGACATAAAATGTTGCACAGGGACTTCTGTCCAGCAACTGAATCTGTGAATCTTTCAAGTCAAGTCATTTATATAGGGCTTTTTACAATGCAGATTGTTTCAAAGCAGCTTTACAGTGATAACAGGAAAATAATAGGGCTGTGCAAAGTTTAATTGCGATTAATCGCATCCAAAATAAAAGTTTGTGTTTACATAATATATGTCTGTGTGCTGTGTTTAATTATAGTGTATTAAGAAATACATATCGTCGCTGTCCGATGAAAACGCGTGTATGTCCATTTTGACGATTTTGAGATTTTTTCACGGATAAAATGTCCAGGTTCATTTCCGTATACAGCATGCTTCACATTATCTAAATGACCAATGAAAAGTTGTGAAATCATGTCATCTGATTTCCACGTATTTCCATTTGCTGTCAATCATGCAGCGTATCTCCTATAGACAGTATGGTATCTCGCCGACCTGTGGAGGCATCTCGCCGGTCTCGTGAAGTTTCTCGCCGGTCTCGTCTCTGAGACCCCTACACCTGGTATTATAATGCGATCTGTATCCAGATAAGTTATCCGGATAATAAAAAAGGCATGTTAATGCAAGGTATAAATACGTTGTGATCGGATCTGTCTGACTCATCTGGAGGTAGTCTGGCTCGCATTGTGTTCGGATCTTTACTAGGTGTAAACGCAATCTGGTTGTTGAGCCACATGTATATTTTACTCCTCCCAAAAATGCTAAAAATAAATAAATAAGTGAGAGCGGTGTTATATAGGCTACATGACACGTTATAGTCAGATATGACGGCGCTACTGCGACACGCATCACCGCAGATGATCAGCTGCGTCAAAAGTGAAAGTAAGTCACAGACACAATCATCTTCACAATCATCTTCAAGTAAAGAAA
Organism: Hybognathus amarus; assembly: GCA_030378365.1. Classification (NCBI taxonomy): domain Eukaryota; kingdom Metazoa; phylum Chordata; class Actinopteri; order Cypriniformes; family Leuciscidae; genus Hybognathus; species Hybognathus amarus. The sequence continues at coordinate 25,595 of JAQIUQ010006188.1, forward strand.
CGAAGTGATCTTACAGGGCAGGCTGTTGCCACACTCTCTTATTGATGTATGTCTTTGATTTTGAAATTAGCTGATGATAAAATGCAGCTCATATCTGTAATAAAATGCAGCTCATTTCCGACAAAATTACGGTAGGATTGTGTAAATAAAGTATCAGTCTAGCATCGCCATGCCAGTGTATTGATTCATTGTCTCTTCATAGTTTGCAAGAGATATTTAATAAACCGAGCGTATTTAATAAACTGAGCGTAGCCTATTCATTTGTCAATATGAAACGCGATTTGGTCATTCTAATTAATGATCGGAAGAACGCGTATCGACCACCGTTACTATACAGTATGCACGTATGTCCATTTAAACTCGATTTTGGGTCAAATATGGATTATATCATGACACTGGCAAGAATATGGTTACATTTAAAGATGTTGTGCCAAGCATGACAACGCTACGTTCAGCTGCTTTTGAAATTACATGTTTTTTCACTTCCTGAAAAGTAACCGTTTTGGACATACGTGAATTTCATCGGGCAGCGACAATATGCATGCATGTCCCCAACTAAGCAAGCCAAAATGATGTGACGTTTACAGTTTAACAGAAACATCTACAGGAACCATCTGATATGAATCAGATTTTCAAATGCTAAATATAGATTCAAGACACCTTTGTAAGTGTGTTTGATTATAACCTTAGTTTGCCTGACTGTGAAGCTGAATACAATGTAAAAAACCCCCTAAACTAAAATGTCACTCTACATGCTACTTGATGGAGAAGCTATCGTTTTACTTCTACACTATTGTTAAAAAACACCTGAACTACTGTCACACAACTGAAAAATGTGGTTAAGTTAGAAGTGTCGCAACTCTTAGTCACTCAAAACTGTAGTTCACACATTGTGTTAAACAGAAACATTAAATGGCACAGTGCAACAGATAAAACTACATAAATTCATATTTAAATATTCATTTCTTGAATTTAGTTATTTTATTTTTATTTATTAATAATAAATATATTTAATTACATATTTGCTGAATTAAATTGACCGTATTTAATTTGACCATCATTAAAATAAAATGCATTTAAACGAATTAATAAATAAATAAAAAAGGAACATTTAAATAAATTATTTATTTAAATGTACCTTATCAAAAAAACTGTAATTCAGTATAATAAAATAAATGTTCCACTATTATCATTACTAGTTTAAATTGAGTAAATGCATAAAACTGAGTGTGTATCCCAATAAACTGACCTGCCACACTTCTTGCAGGGAAATTCACCCTCTTGGTTAGTTTGTCCTTTTCCTGTATTGCCAGCCACACTTTTCCGGCCTGTGGTTTCAGAGCGAGGTTTAGATGGTGGTGGTGGAGGAGGAGGATGACTGACCCCCAACCTGGACGGATCCTTAGTGCTGTCCTCCTGACTTCTTAAGACTAAGACGGCAGGAGCCTAACAGGAAACAAATGGTTAGTATAAACCAGCACAGCTGAACACATACAGATATGAGACAACAGGGAACTTCCTCTGTGGTTGTAAGCTCTAACCCCCATCTGTGTTCACTATTGTGCCCTTCAGCAAGTTAATTCTGGGTTCCTTCGACAGAACGGCCTCTTATAAATGTCCTATAAATTACATTGGATAAACTTGTCATAAAGTGTACCACTAGATGGTGCTATAAAGATCCTACAGTGCTAAACTACACAACTGCTATCTTCCAGGCCCGTTTTTTAATTGTTGTTTCAAATAGCCCAGAACACTGGAGAACTAAAACAATTTAATTATCTGTAGGAACCATGCTTTTTTGCAACCTCAAGTAACTTTATACAAATCTCCCCAAACTCACATTTTCAGTGGCCTGTAGAGATTGTGTCACCCTGCCCAGGCTGTTTTCTTGTTTCCTGTCACATGACACATCCCACTTCCTGCTCTCCTCGTCTTCTTTCCGTGATTCAAACTTCTGTGAGCTCTGATGGAGAAGAAGCATTACGGTGCTGCACTAGTTAGTATGAAATCAAATCAGACCAAATGCACGTACACACTGCCACAGGAACTCACTTTATTGTCCACTTCCTCCTCTGTTGTGGGTTTAGTTTCTGGTGGCTCTGCTTCTCCATATATAAGCGTTCCGTTCCTGCCGATCTTCACCTGCTTTTTATACGTGTAGTAAAACTCCACACACTGAGCCACTGTCTTGGAGCTCACCTTCAAGTCAAACATGAAAACAACTCAGCATTGCCATAACTCATAGCTAGAGCTTGCTGCGATCATGCTAATGTGTTACATGATCAGCTTTGAAAATACACTAATTTGACTAGAAACACCGGAGACTGTGAAGAATAATTCTGCTATTTGAGTGACTTCCGGGTTCAGGAAAAAGTCAGACTGCTAGGATGTTGTATGTGGTTATAGTTTATAACTATGTGGTTGTTTGAATGTTGCTAATGTTTTACTAGCATGTTCTGGGTTGATGTTAGGATGTAGTGTTGTCACGTTACTAAACCTATGACTTCGATAGGATACCCAACTGAAATATCGTGATACCCATACTGAATTTATACCACGGCAAAAAACTAAAACACCAGTAAAAGTAATTTAATAATATGACAAAAGTTAAAATTTCATGTTTTATAAATTTATTTTAAAAAACGCATTCGCTAACCTTTCACAATTTGAACAGGTTGGGATAGCGGGCGGTCGGGACGGTGATATGACCAACATTTTATTTTATAATATGAGTAATATAATGTAATTTTATATCAGAAAATAGTTAATTTATTTGATCTTAAAAAAATATTCAAAATTATTTTATTTTTTTAAATAAGCAAAGACGCAAATTACAATGACAAATACAATTTAAGAAAGATACAAATGAAATGCTTTACAATTTTCAGGTAGGGTACAGTAGGTCTATTTAACAGTAGCATTAAGAAATTAAATACATGTAAAAAAAAAACTTCAATCTATGATTTACCTTAACACTGATTCTTAATAAATAGATTAAAGTTATTCAGTCAAACAATGAGTGATTTTCTTTTTTTCTTTGATTAACTACATTAATTACACAGACAGCAGCATGTTTATTAGGCTGCTGTCACTTTAAGACCTGACACATGATCCAATACATTGGAACACCCATGATTTATTTCTTAACTGTTTACATTCACTGAACACATGATACTTTTTCATGTGATACTCGCCAGGATGTGTATTTTGATTTATTTTTGCCAATTCAAGAGCAATAATCTCTAAAAGAGAACTGCATTCGTGATCACATGCTGTCTGAAAGGCCGCTTTCTGTTCGCACTCCGGGCAGTGCAAGACTTATTGATCTTATTAACTCTTTTAAACATTAAACACGTCCAACGCTTTATTTTTCTCATGTGCTGTGTGGAAATATTTTAGTCCCTGCAGGGAGTGAAAGCAGAGCTCTGCACACGTGCCGCTATCACGCTGATGCAAATTATGAAATACGGCTCTTATTAGAATGCCTGATAAAATGTGGAACTGTGCCGTTTTTAATAGCAGGTCATCAAAATACCTTTCTACTATGCAACACTATTAAGATGGGGCTACAGTGTTTTCAGTTTTTAATCTGTTAATATGTGGTTGATTGAATGTTCTAGATAGTTGCTAGGGTTGCTAGGAATAGTTGCTAGGATGTTAGGGTGTTAGGGTGTTAGGGTGTTGCTAGGATGTTTGAGGTGGATGTTAGGGTGTTGCTAAGATGATTGAGGTGGATGTTAGGATGTTGCTAAGATGTTTGAGGTGGGTGTTAGGGTGTTGCTAGGATGTTTGAGGTGGATGTTAGGGGTGTTGCTAAGATGTTTGAGGTGTATGTTAGGGTGTTGCTAAGATGTTTGAGGTGGATGTTAGGGGTGTTGCTAAGATGTTTGAGGTGGATGTTAGGGTGTTGCTAAGATGATTGAGGTGGATGTTAGGGGTGTTGCTAAGATGTTTGAGGTGTATGTTAGGGTGTTGCTAAGATGTTTGAGGTGGATGTTAGGGTGTTGCTAAGATGTTTGAGGTGGATGTTAGGGTGTTGCTAAGATGATTGAGGTGGATGTTAGGATGTTGCTAAGATGTTTGAGGTGGGTGTTAGGGTGTTGCTAGGATGTTTGAGGTGGATGTTAGGGGTGTTGCTAAGATGTTTGAGGTGTATGTTAGGGTGTTGCTAAGATGTTTGAGGTGGATGTTAGGGTGTTGCTAAGATGTTTGAGGTGGATGTTAGGGTGTTGCTAAGATGATTGAGGTGGATGTTAGTATGTTGCTAAGATGTTTGAGGTGGATGTTAGGGTGTTGCTAAGATGATTGAGGTGGATGTTAGGGTGTTGCTAAGATGATTGAGGTGGATGTTAGGGTGTTGCTAAGATGTTTGAGGTGGATGTTAGGGTGTTGCTAAGATGATTGAGGTGGATGTCAGGGTGTTGCTAAGATGTTTGAGGTGGATGTTAGGGTGTTGCTAAGATGATTGAGGTGGATGTTTGGGTGTTGCTAAGATGATTGAGGTGGATGTTAGGGTGTTGCTAAGATGATTGAGGTGGATGTTAGGGTGTTGCTAAGATGCTTGAGGTGGATGTTAGGGTGTTGCTAAGATGATTGAGGTGGATGTTTGGGTGTTGCTAAGATGTTTGAGGTGGATGTTTGGGTGTTGCTAAGATGTTTGAGGTGGATGTTTGGGTGTTGCTAAGATGTTTGAGGTGGATGTCAGGGTGTTGCTAAGATGCTTGAGGTGGATGTTTGGGTGTTGCTAAGATGTTTGAGGTGGATGTTTGGGTGTTGCTAAGATGATTTAGGTGGATGTTTGGGTGTTGCTAAGATGATTGAGGTGGATGTTAGGGTGTTGCTAGGATGTTTGAGGTAGATGTTAGGGGTGTTGCTAAGATGTTTGAGGTGTATGTTAGGGTATTGCTAGGATGTTTTAGGTGTATATTAGGGTGTTGCTAGGATGTTTGAGGTGGAAGTTAGGGTGTTGCTAAGATGATTGAGGTGGATGTTAGGGTGTTGCTAAGATGATTGAGGTGGATGTTAGGGTGTTGCTAAGATGTTTGAGGTGGATGTTAGGGTGTTGCTAAGATGATTGAGGTGGATGTTAGGATGTTGCTAAGATGTTTGAGGTGGATGTTAGGATGTTGCTAAGATGTTTGAGGTGGATGTTAGGGTGTTGCTAAGATGATTGAGGTGGATGTTAGGGTGTTGCTAAGATGTTTGAGGTGGATGTTAGGGTGTTGCTAAGATGTTTGAGGTGGATGTTAGGGTGTTGCTAAGATGTTTGAGGTGGATGTTAGGGTGTTGCTAAGATGTTTGAGGTGGATGTTAGGGTGTTGCTAAGATGTTTGAGGTGGATGTTAGGATGTTGCTAAGATGTTTGAGGTGGATGTTAGGGTGTTGCTAAGATGATTGAGGTGGATGTTAGGGTGTTGCTAAGATGATTGAGGTGGATGTTAGGGTGTTGCTAAGATGTTTGAGGTGGATGTTAGGGTGTTGCTAAGATGTTTGAGGTGGATGTTAGGGTGTTGCTAAGATGTTTGAGGTGGATGTTAGGATGTTGCTAAGATGTTTGAGGTGGATGTTAGGGTGTTGCTAAGATGTTTGAGGTGGATGTTAGGGTGTTGCTAAGATGTTTGAGGTTGATGTTAGGATGTTGCTAAGATGTTTGAGGTGGATGTTAGGATGTTGCTAAGATGTTTGAGGTGGATGTTAGGGTGTTGCTACGATGTTTGAGGTGGATGTTAGGGTGTTGCTAAGATGTTTGAGGTGGATGTTAGGGTGTTGCTAAGATGTCTGAGGTGGATGTTAGGGTGTTGCTAAGATGTCTGAGGTGGATGTTAGGGTGTTGCTAAGATGATTGAGGTGGATGATAGGGTGTTGCTAAGATGATTGAGGTGGATGTTAGGGTGTTGCTAGGATGTTTGAGGTGGATGTTAGGGTGTTGCTAGGATGTTAGGGTGTTGCTAAGATGTTTGAGGTGGATGTTAGGGTGTTGCTAAGATGATTGAGGTGGATGTTAGGGTGTTGCTAAGATGTTTGAGGTGTATGTTAGGATGTTTGAGGTGGATGTTAGGGTGTTGCTAGGATGTTACGGTGTTGCTAAGATGTTTAAAGGTGGATGTTAGGGTGTTGCTAAGATGTCTGAGGTGGATGTTAGGGTGTTGCTAAGATGTCTGAGGTGGATGTTAGGGTGTTTCTAAGATGTTTGAGGTGGATGTTAGGGTGTTTCTAAGATGTTTGAGGTGGATGTTAGGGTGTTGCTAAGATGTCTGAGGTGGATGTTAGGGTGTTTCTAAGATGTTTGAGGTGGATGTTAGGGTGTTTCTAAGATGTTTGAGGTGGATGTTAGGGTGTTGCTAAGATGTCTGAGGTGGATGTTAGGGTGTTGCTAGGATGTTAGGGTGTTGCTAAGATGTCTGAGGTGGATGTTAGGGTGTTGCTAAGATTATTGAGGTGGATGTTAGGGTGTTGCTAGGATGTTAGGGTGTTGTTAAGATGTCTGAGGCGGATGTTAGGGTGTTGCTAAGATGATTGAGGTGGATGTTAGGGTGTTGCTAGGATGTTCTAAGTGTTTTAATGAATTGTTATGTGGTTGCTTGGGTGTTGTAGTTGGTTCCAAGAGTGTTCCTAAGATGATCTGGGTGGTTTTTAGATGTTTGCTTACTAGCTATAAAATCGAACTCTAAAATAAATCCATATATATGTTTCACCTTCAACACAGAGACTTTTTGGAAAAGTAATAGAACACATCCTCAAGCTGCATTATATGATTCATGTGGGTGATTGATACTTATTGTTAGAGGTTTGTTCAAACCTGTACATACCATTTTCTGAACCATGAAGAAGTCCTTCTTGTAGGCCGCTATGCCTTTGTTGAAGATCCGTCGTTCCTCTGGCGTCCAGCTATCAGAGCCTGTGTGGGACAGACAATCAGATACCATGTAGCTGCTTCTAGACCACCCCCAACCACTAACACAAATACATTCACGCACAAAGGACAGAGAGAGGGCAAACAGCCAGCACACACATGTCCAGACAAACAATGATGCTGCTGTCTTCACCCAGGATTTAACAACATGCCACAGACACACTCCCCCTCCTTTCCTCTCACCCACTCCCATACTCTACCCAGCAACCCATCTCTCAGTCGAACCCCTCCCTCCGCTGAACTCCACTCCTCAGCTGCTTTTGTTTATTACGGAGACAGGGAGCATGGTTTGGAATTCCAGCGCAGGGGGTGACGGGGTACCAGGACCACATGCCATACGGATTAACTCACGTCACCCCGGCAAAAAAAATGTTGAAAGAAAAGGAAAGTGTGTTTGACGGTGAGAGGGACTTACCAGAGTAGTGGTAGTCAGCCAAGGGGTGCGCTTTGGGGAAGATGGGGTTTTTTAACAACAGACAGGCGAGTGCTCCCTGTGAAAATGAAAAAGAAAGTAAAATTAGCATGGTTGAGGAAACAAAACTGGCTGCGGTGTGATATAAAGACAGGGTCACAAGTGGGAGAATCACAGGGCATGTTATGTCCCAGAGTTGATATGAACAGATTAATGAGTGCAGGAGAGATGCAATTCTGCTTAGACCATCGCTATATCCTTAATAACATGTGTAAAAGGCTTTTTGCTGCAGGCGTTTATTCCAGCTGTGCAAGTCGCTGGATGATCCCTTTTGTTCTCTCGGCACCGTTCCTCCATACAGTTTTGTAGAGTGCGATAAATCGAGGACACTATATTTTTCTGGGTCAACGAGTTCTAACGTGTGCTTTTTTATGGCCTTTTTGCCACTTTTATTGATGTGTAAAGAGAGTTGTACAGAGAACAAGGCAAGTGACAAGCAATACAGATATTTGCTCCTGAGTGAAAGATGTAGAAACCAGACACTGTCAGAACATGACAAACACTTTGTGAACATTTCTCAAATCTGAGGTAGAATATTCAAAACATTTATAATAAGAATTTTTTTCTACATCAAAATATGCATGATTTAACATAAGTAAAATCTTTTTCCAGTCTTTTTTCCTTAGTAAAAGAAATATATTAATATAAAAATGAATTTCTTAGTTTCTGCATGTTCTAACGGGAGGTGCATGACGGTACAGTTTGCAGTGCAGGCTGCAATATTAATAATATTATGTTTTTCTCTTTGAAATGCACATTTGACAGAATGAAGCTTGAGTTTAGAGCTACAATAGCTTGCAATAGATGCAGATGTACATTTATGTTCATCAACAAAAACAGTATCATCTGTAAATATTTAAACAACCTCATAGAGTGAAATTTAAATATTCCTTTTCAGTTAGCTCTCTACTTTTATTAAAAATTAAGCATTGATCATCCATATTATCCTACATTTAGATCATGATAACCACAGGTAAAACCACGCATGCATATAGCATCGAGGTAAAATGTAACTATATGGCTTTTGGTTGTCCTGATGTTTTCAGAGACATTACACCCCAGTTTAACAGATAAGGCTAAGCCTAGTCCCAGACTAAAATGCATGTTTGAGCTGTTTTAACTGTTTTCAATATATTGAAATATGTCAGTTGCCATTGTTTTGTCTCAAGATGCACACTAATAAAAAAAAAATTCTAATGCAGGTTTATAAAAGATACTTATATGTCCTAATTCTGGATGAATCTGTGAAACCAGGCCTAAATGTCCTCACACCAAGCAGGAAAATGCATCTAGTCAGCTTTCAGAGATTTGTTTTTTAAACTCATGCTTTTAAAACCATTCCAACTTAAAAAAATATATATATATTTGTAGATTTCTAATAGATGCAATAATTCCAAAAGCCAATTGAAAAATCATATTGGCGGGAACCAGGCTGATATTAACTTCTGAATTGGCATTAACAACCATAATAACATGACATATCATTGTATTGCAGGACAAACCGTTAGGAATGAAACATTTTTTTTGCCAAAGCCCATTACTGTCTTATATACCTATTAATCTGTCAAAATATCTACATCGAAACCATGATTGCAAGCTGCAAAATACAAATGACTAATTTGCATGAAACACTAAGCAACAAAAAAACCTGATCTCTAGCAACTTGGCATCATAAAATCTAAGATGCAACAAGATAAAACTATTCAAACCAATGGCATTCGAAAGCATTTTCAGTACATCACCGAAACACTGAAAACACCAAAAACCTTACAGACACCACTCAGAGAGTCGAGCTGACTTTCATTTTCTGCAGTAGTTGTTTACACGTGTGACATTAACCACAAAGCAACAAACAGCATGTTTTTTTTGCAGTGTAACAAATGCATGACTAAAATGCAACGCACATAATTCAGTCATCTACAGCGTGTCGTTCTGGACACAAGCCTGTGATTGACAGGTGGTTGCTATGGCGGCAGTGTGACAGCTCAGCAGTAAGCGGCTGGCTGTTGTGTTGTTGCAGCTGCTGGCTCAACTGAGCGAACGTTGAAAAGAATTATCAAAGCACATGCACTGTTTGTGTTTTCATATAACAAGGGTCATCAATTAGCAGAATGCAGTTGCATTGGTTTCGCCTCGACTGCCAATCAGCTGTCATAAATGAATAAGCTAGGGCTATTACAAATAGATTTGTTTACACAATATGTTATTTAAGCAATCAAATTATTCACAATAAATTGTATATGTCAATATTAAATGTAATTTTATTAGATGCATTTCACAATGTACTTGCACAGGAATTATAAATAAGTACAGTTTATTTGTCGCTTGTTGATTCTCAATATAGCGAAAAGATAAAAGGTAACTGATAAGGAATAATACATTTCAACAGCAGCTGAAAGAACTAAGAATGTGCTGCAGTTGTCATCTGAAGCTTTACATGCTCGTGCTCTTTAAAGCAGGATGGATTCTGATTGGCCGTCAATGTTTTTATCATTCATCAACTGGAAAAAATAGTTTGAAACGTTATTGGTCCTCTGTGCCGTCAACATAGTTGTCGCTAGGACTCTGCCATTCTTTTATATGATTTTTAGAGCTATATCTTTATAGTTATAGTCCTTGTTGTGAACAGGACTTAAGAGTGTAATAGAAGCACTTTTAGGGTTGGGGGTTGCTACAAAAACAAACCCTGAGGCAACAGTGGAAAAGTAGTCCAATTCCGCAGGATAAATGCAGACTTTGCAACACTGATCAACAGTGAGTGAACAAATGTATATTTATATCTAGTTTTGTTATTCATTAATATTTCATAAGACCTAATGGGGTTACCTAATGTTAACAAATGGAACTTTATTGTGAAGAGTTACCAAAATGTACAATGAATTTTTATGGAAATGGGTAAACATTAATTCGGGATTGTTCAGATCTTAGCAGGAAATTTAGAGCCTGGGGGCGGTTTTACAAAGATAGACTTTGACTATGGCTTAGATAGTAGTTAAGTCAGACTTCAGATTGACATCTAAATCAGACCATTGCACAAAGCACTTCTTAAAGGGATTATCTTAAAGGGCAACTCCACTTTTTTTGGAAATAGGCTCATTTTACAACTTCCCCAGAGTTAAACAGTTGAGTTTTACCGTTTTCGAATTCAATCAGCTCAATTTTCTGATATTTTGAAGAATATCAGTAATCAGACAGTTTCTGGTCTCATTGACTTCCATAGTAGGAAAAAAATATACTATGGAAGTCAATGAGACCAGAAACTCGTCTGGTTACTGATAATCTTCTAAATATCAGAAAATCGGCTGAATGGATTCGAAAATGGTAAAACTCAACTGTTTAACTCTGAGGGAGTTGTAAAATGAGCCTATTTCCAAAAAAGTGGAGTATCCCTTTAAGTAGGACTACACTGCAATGCATTCTGGGTAAAATAAGACACTTTTCAAAACAAAAAACATGGCGGGTCGAGTAAGCGCATTCAACCGTTTAGTGCAGTTTACCCCAGCGGAAAATATGAGTTTGTTGGAGGAGTGTAACAGTTACAAGGACATTTTTCTTGGGAAATTTAGCAGAGAATGTAGTAACAAGAAGAAATGTTTAATTTGGAAAAAGATTACCATTGAGCGAAGCGTTAAAGTCGTACAGAAAAGATAAAAAAACAGTACAAGATGCCCAAAAAGAAATATTTAAGAGGAAATATCCACAAAACGGGAGGGGGACCCCAAGAGCTTTTCTTTCGGCTGTTCGAAATGTAACTGATTATTCTGGCTGGTTGTCAAGGTAACCTGGGGGTTAGCCTGGGGGTAAGGCTTCAAATTTTTTTATTGGTCAAAATTAAGTCAGTCTTTATTTTTGTGAAACAGTCTAAGTTGCATTGGACTAGTCTATGAGCAAATTTTAGACTTTTAGAATTTTAGACTAGTCTAACACTATAGACCGGTCTAAAACAGCTTTGTGAAACCGGCCCCTGGACTTTAAATTTATAGCTTTGTCGCATGCATGCTTGTGCGTACATCACCACAGGTAAAACACTGTTCAAGGAAACAATGTCATTTACATTCACTTTCCATGTGCAAGTAATGTGTTTGCACGCATTAGTCACATAAACACTTTCTTTTCAGGATTTGGAAGTATGCAAGGATAATTAATTCCAAAAATTAATTTCGGTAAATTTAATCTTCCACTCATGTGACAAACCCTTCACCCATTGCTCAGAATAATCAGCAGTTTGAGAAGCAGCCGAGTGTAAATAGGTTTGATTGGTACACAATACAGGAGGAAGTTCAATTATAGGAGTAGTTCACTTTTAAAAAAAACTTTTGCTGATAATTTACTCACCCCATTGCATCCAAAATGTCCACGTCTTACTTTTTTCAGTCAAAAAGAAATTAAGGTTTTTGATGAAAACATTCCAGGATTTTCTCCATAATGGACTTCATTGGGAACCAAACGGTTCAAGTCCAAATGAGAGTTTCAGTGCAGCTTCAAAGGCTTTAAATGACACCAGACGATGAATAAGGGTCTTATCTAGGACCCTTCGAGTCATGACTCAAAAAAAGATTTGTTCATTTTGAGTTTGAACAGGAGAGTCACGAATTCTCATCACAGAACAGAGCAAGGTGAGCATTTGTGCTTATAAAACTTAAACTATTTTATTTATTTTTTAAATGACCGATCGTTTCACTAGATAAGACCCTTATTCATCGTCTGATGTCATTTAAAGCCCTTTGAAGCAGCACTGAAACTCTCATTTGGACCTTTAACCGTTTGGTTCCCATTGAAGTGCATTATATGGAGAAAATCCTGGAATGTCTTCATCAAAAACCTTCATTTCTTTTCGACTGAAGAAGAAGACATGGATATCTTGGATGACATGGGGGTGAGTAAATTATCAGAAAAGGTTTTTTTAAAAGTGAACTACTCCTTTAAGCTATCCCAATGTGCTATTGCAGTATATGATACTCACCATGATTTCACCCTTGGATTCATACAAGCAATGCAAAGCCAGTTCCTGATTGGTCCCTCCTCCGTACAACGCACTTGAGCACGCCAGGTGCATGAGGTCATCCACTGCTGGGACACACAGAATGTCCAGATTTAAACATATAGTCATCCAGATTAAGTTATAAATAAATAAAGCAACTTCCTTTCATTAAATTAATTGTATAAATAATAATAAAAGAGAAATAAGTAAGAGAAATGAATGTGGTATTGTGCAAGTTTGTAAACCTCTTTGCTGTTCCTGAGTATTGGCCTCCAGGTCAGGCAGTGGCGCCCACACCAGTTCAGCCTTGTGTAGGTCGTGCTGCGCTGCCGAGCGCTCTCTCAGCTCTGGGACCTCGGCCTGATAACGCAATCCAATGTTTATCCGACTGAAAAAGACAGAGTGAATATAAACAGGCTGCTGTGGCAATCCAAACAAAATGAATATGATTTGTCATGCAAATGCATGAGGAATAGAACAATAATCATGAATTTTGCGCAAAGTCTGACGAGCATGACTTGAGAATTAAGAAACTATAAAAAAAGATAATGCATCTCCAAGCTATTGGAAGCTAAACATGAGGCACGACTTCTATAAAATGAGAAATTCCTGAAAACAAATCCCACTCCAGTTCATTCCAGGTAGTTTGTGTTGTTTCTAAACAAGTCTGGGCCACTAGTGACAAATTGATACAGAATCATTCAGAGACTATCAAAGATTTTCAGACTGCTGTTTGAATTACTTTATTGCTCATCTCAGTCAGCTCTTTTTTTCTTCAAATTCATGAGAGTAGACTCTGACCATGGGTATTTGCATAAAATTAACACCCCATGTTTTCCAAAGCCAAATGTTCTAGTGTCTGACTGCCAAGGTCTGGGGAGAAAGCAAGACAGATTGTGCTTTATTATTTTGTTCCAGGATGTGCTTTTGTGGTGCATTGGCCAACTTCAAAATGAAGGGTTCTGCAGCCATTCACAGAGAGTGTGTGTCTGTGTGTGCTTGCAAGAGAGAAACAATTTCAACTGAACACTGTTCTGACCATTAGATAAACCAGCTGGTACCAGTTGAGAGACGATATCCCATAATTCTATCTGCTCAGCTACCATCCCCCTCCTACTCTGTTCTTAAAAAGGGCTCTGAAATTTCCCATGTGTGATCCAAGAAACCCATTCAGATGCCTTTTCCCTTTAACACACTAACAGAGAGACTTGCGCATGACATAACAGCTGCCCAACCAGCTCCACCGTAACCATGAATTTTGCATCAGCAGACTACAGATTACCACTTACAATAAAGTAGTGCCAACATATCTGCACAGTAAGGCCCGTTTACACCACATGCATTAGCAGTGTGTAAGCAAAGCAGCAGCATAAATGCAACAGCAGGCTTGAGTTTTGCTTTTAAGCTGTAGCTCTGTCGAAAATTATTGATAGTCATTTCTGGGCTACTATTTTGAGTAATAACTGCCATCCAAACAGTAAGAGGAAACAGCAGGCTAACCAGACCACTGACTTTCAGTCAGCTGAATGGAATCTGGTCGCAAAATTAAAATAAAAAGTCAAGGTTAATAAAGTGAATAAAGTTATTATATGACTAGAAGCGTAAGATAATTATGGAAACTTATGAAGCGCAATGTGTGGGGGTGTTATTTGATTAGCGTGTGTACTTACGGCTCAATGCTGACAGGTGTAGCCTCACTCATAGCAGAGAGAACTGGAGGGGTTATATCACTGCTGTCTGAACATATACAAACAAAAAGACTGTGCTTAGACTAAAAGTAAACACTGTTTCTTATAATATGTCCTGCTAATCATGATATGAATAACAATTATGTTGAACTGCACATATCCTAGCTTGTTGTAACATATATACTAATACTGTTCAAGACAGCATTTTAAGTTTTTACGAAAAGTAAGCAGCTCATTTTGCTCAATATTTTGAATATATAATTATAAGTAGGGATGCACCGATATGAAAATTTTGGCCGATACCGAATAGATGGGCAGCGATTAATCGCATCCGAAATAAAAGTTTGCGTTTACATAATATATGTGTGTGTAGTGTGTATAATTAATTTGTATATATAAATACACACACATGCATGTATATATTTAAGAAATATTTGCATGTATATACTTTATATAATATTTATACATAATTAATATTATATATAAATATTTGTTATATTAATAACAGATTTTTCTTAAATATATACATGCATTTGTGGGTATTTATATACAAATTAATTATACACACTACACACACATATATTATGTAAACACAAACTTTTATTTCCGATGCGATTAATCGAGATTAATCGTTGCCTATCCCTAATACCGATAGTTCTTTATATTTGAAAGCCGATAACCGATATATCGGCCGATAAACTTAAATCCAAATTTTTATCTAATTTTGAGAGTCTGATTACAAAAACCAAAGTCTCACAATTAAATCCATGTCCAAAGTGTGCAATATAATGATCTTCTCATTACAGTGTTGTACAGCTGATTTGACGGATTTGCGCTGCACATGTTGTACCGAACCAGATTTTCGTTTTTTGAAGAGATTTCAATCATATTTCAAGAAATTTAAAAACATAAACAGTGCTCAACAAGTGTCTCAGCTGAAGGGAATATTACATTATTAAAAGGCTTTAATATATCTGCCACATTTTTTAACCAGGCCGATAACGATAACATTAATAATGAACATATATCGGCCGTATACCGATATGATGGCCGATATATCGATGCATCCCTAATTATAAGGTATCTAATGCATTCTGGAGTTGCCTAATCTAATGATTGATTCCAGATAATTTTATCTAACTGCAAAATCTCCATATATATATATATATATATTTATATATATATATATACACACACACATATATATATACATATATATATGAAGAGTTCGGATGCAAAAGCCTCTAAGTGCCATTTGAAATTTTCTTCTAAAATGATCATTTTTATCAAGCTTGTATATTTAAGTTCAGTAATTTCACTTAAACGGCAATGAAGATTACCTATTAATTGTCATTTAAGTGAAATTACGGAACTTAAACATACAAGCTTGATAAAAATGGTCATTTTAGAAGAAAATTTAAAATGGCATTTAGAGGCTTTTGCATCTGAACTCTTCATAATATATATATATAGTTTTTCCAGCTATATAAAAAAATGACTATTTGAGGGAGTTATTAGAACATCAAGTTGTAATTTTAGCAACATATGCTAATCACACTGAAAGCAACTGTTCATCAAGTTAGTCAGTCAAGCGCCTTGCTTGGGCAGTGCTATTTGTGTGATGCACATGAGTGACTGTTTAGAAATCTGTTCAGTCCCTTATAGGATTGTAATACGGGCATTAGAAGGTTAGCGTCTACGTGGCCTATTAGGTTTTGGAACAGAGATTTATTTTAGGTTGCATTTGGTTTAGTAACTTCAAACCATACAATTCTAAACTGACAACCTGAACTCATTTAAAGTAGTACTTAACGAATTTCATCTATGTACTTTGCAGAGACAGTAAAGGGAACTCACTGGAGCGCAGGAGGCTGCGGGAGGCAGATTTGGGAGTGGCAGGTGGAGGCAGTCCTTGACTATTTGCTGCAGCGGCCGACAGGAAGGTGGAAAAGTAAAGACCCGAACCCTCTCGAACCGGGCTGAGGATGGGCGGGGGAGTGTAAGGCGGCATGTTGAGGGGGTTGTCAGGCAATCGGACAGGTGAACGTAAGTGACTCTGGTATGGTGTGATGTTGGAGTAGATCGGTGGAGCGATGAAAGTGCCAAGTTTGGGTGGGGGAATAAAGAGCGGTTCTGGGCGGGGCCGCCGTTTGGCTTTGGCTGATTTGGCGTCGGCTTCACTTCCACTCTCTGTTCCACCATTCTGTAGAAGAAATTAGATGTTGGTAAGCTGGATAGTGAGGAAAAATACATACACCATTTGCAATCTTGGTGAGTCTGGTCAGAAATCATAAATCTGGTAGTGAAATGGGGTGGGGGAAGGTTGGATTAGGGTGAAGAGAATAGACAGGGGGGTTAGGATGAATTTGTGGATTAATGGGGGGGTTTTAATCCAGGGTTTAACAGAGGGAAATAGACTAGATCAGAGGGCAAAATGAGATATCATCATGGGCATAGAAGGGTGCCACTCGAGGGCTTGGAGCCAGAGGGGCATAAGTGGCTTTTAACAAACTTTACAGGAGAGACAAAACAAAATTGACTACACTTCAACCACCTGTATTATTAACCTTAAACCACAAACATTGCAACCACAGGCATACTTACATAAATGAGTATTTAAGTAAAAACAATGTTTGGCATATTAACACAATGAACATGTTCTAAAACATTTTCGAATAAAAAAAAAAAATCAAATATATCAGATAAGCTTTTTTGTTGCTTTATTCAATACTGTTTGACCTCTTGATCTATTTTTGGCACCATTGGGTAGAGCTCAGCGAGACCTTTATTTTGATATAAAGAACTCATATTAGCCCAAAATGCCACTTATGCCCCTCTGGCTCCAAGCCCTCGCATTTGATGTTTTGATTAGGGCTGTCAACGATTAATCGCATCCAAAATAAAAGTTTGTGTTTACATAATATATGTGGGTGCACTGTGTATACTTATTTTATATATATATATATATATATATATATATATATATATACACACATGCTTGTATATATTTAACAAATATTTTCATGTATATACTGTATATAGATTTATATATAATTTATATTATATATAAATATAAAATTTTATATATAAATCATATTTTTTTTCGTAAAAATACATGCATGTGTGTGTATTTATATATATATACACAAAATAATTTTACACAGAGCACCCACATATATTGTGCAAACACAAACTTTTATTTTGGATGCGATTAATCGTTTGACAGCCCAAGTTTTGATAAATTAGGTCCGTTTATGAACTCACCTGGCCTGAGCTCTCAGACAGAGAGTTCCGCAGTGAACGTCGTCGTGTAACAATCACAGAGGTTTTGTAATCGGAGAAGCTCATATCATGGGTGCCCAAAGGCCGTGATGGCCAACTAGCTGAAAGAGAAGCCTGCTCGTGATCCGGGGATGAGGAATCAGTCTGCCTCACTGGCACAGATACTGGAATGACCAACGGCATGAGGCTGTCATCTCTGGGCCGCTTGGCACTCATCTGCTCCACTTCAGCTGCCCCTCGACCTGGACCCGTCGGGGCAACAGGGGGGCTCCAGGGCCTGTGTGGCTCTTGCTGTCAACACACGATTAACACAGTCAAATTAATGGTTACACAAAGTACCTAAATCTCAGTAGATACAAATGATATGCATGTGAAATGAGAAATTAGAGAGTGCTTAAAAGCTGATAAGATATAATAGCACAGGAAATGAGGTTAACTGAAGACTATTTTCAAAAACAACTTAATGAATCAACCGTGACCTCATTTCTGCACCAGGATAAAACATCTTGCCCTGCAGACCAGCAACAGATTGCACGTGGACGTATAGATCGGTGTCACGAGTGAATAACAAATTGGTATGCCACCACAGGAGAAAACCACAGGTTCAATATAACCAGACACTCTCCAGTAGGTATGTTAACGATTACAGAAGAGGTTCCTTCAATGTTAGGTTTACTGAACTGCATCCATACTTTTAGACAAAACAGGAACTTAAAAAGAACCATACAAAAAAAATGGCACTCTTAGCAATTTCACAATGCCTGCCAATTTCAAAACCCCAAAAACACAATGTTCACATCAGAAAAAAAGCATTCTGGGAGGAGCAATTCCGCTAACTTTAAGGCGTTAAATAAAAAGAAATATGCTTAAACTTGGCATGCTGTGTAAAAATGCGTCACAATACAGTGTAACTAACTGGAAGTTGCATGAAAATCTAGAAATCCCTGAGGATGTGGCCTGTCTTATCTGAACTCCGGCCTTGCTGGCACCACTGAGGTATTCAGCTTAGTACATGAAGCCCTTGCAGCTCACTCACCCTTGAGCAAGAGCTTTTTTCAGCCTGTGTTTGGAGTAGGGAAGGTTTAACTGACACCCGTCGTCACCAGGAGACCAACAAAAAAAACTTGCTGACTAATGCACCTACTCCTTTCGAGGAGCTGGAATCAGCTGACATGAGATTTGTAGCCTCTTTACTGGACTGCACTTTGTGTTATGTGCATTATCTGCCCCACAGATCAACAGTATATGTACACACACCCTTTCTTTGTGATCCTCGGCTGGATGTCTTAAGGGAGTGCTGCTGTCCTTTTCAAAGGAAGTATATGTAACGAGGAAAAGCAGACTGAACTAAATTGTGTGGCCCAGAAACACTTAGATCCCCTCGTTAAACTTGATTGCTAATTGCGCTAAATCTCTTTGCGCAATAAAATGAACAAACCAAGCAATTAACACTAGTCAATAGAAGCAATAGGAGGAAATCTCTTTATAATCTTCCATTCCAAAGCAAGTATTAACCCAGTGACACAACAACTTTAAAATTAGTTACGGACAGAGCTGTGCTTTTGGATTTCGACAAAAGGGAATACAGCTCTATGTGTACATCAATGTACAGGAGCGGCGAGTGGGCTGACGGTGGGGTGCACTTGCTGGTATTTGTATGAAAAGTCAGTCAGGAGATAGTGGTTGCAGATGTGTGGAAATGCTTTTGTTTGGTTCATTGGATCACGTGACCTGATGACGACAGTCAGTGTCTGTCCTTGAATAATTTTACACTCCTTTATCAACTGAGAAACCTGTAGAACTTGTACACATTTGAAACAGGTAGTGAATCCTCACTGTACAATGTTAAGCAGATAATAACGTCAGCTTCAGGTAATTTGTGATTAAGGGAGTGGCAATTCACACTTGGCATGTTTGGTTTGATAAAACAAACTCTGGAGCGATTGCTCTATTAGTGCAGTTCATTTGAACATGTGAACACTGCACACAAAACAAGGAAAAAAATTAGTTGCGAGTTTTCCCCCTCAGTTCAGTACAGGCATCAGAACAACGTCTCCTTGCAGCAGATCATTTGTGTGTGTGTGACGGAGGGATTCCTGCCACTGTTTTGACTCCTTTACACATTTTATAAGCTCTTTACTAGTTCTCAGCTGGTCAAAATACCAAATACCCCTTTTCCACCAAAAAAGAACTGGTTTGGAACTGGTGCTGGTTCAAAGTTGGTTCGGAGTTGGTTCAACTTCCGAACCCTTTCAGAACCTGTTCGCCCAGCGAACAACGTCGTTACGTCACTGTGTACGCCGCCATACGTCTTGAGAAACGCTTGCAAGTACAACATTACTTTGGGATTATCTCTAACTCGTGTACCAAGAAGGCTTTAAAAACAATTGAAATATGCAAGTCTTGTAATCTTTTCCTTTGCTATGTAATCTTTTCTGATTAGTTATTTACCCTTGTCTTGTCTTTTTTTTTTCATTTATTTGTAGGGTTGGGTATCGTTTGAATTTGAAGGATTTCGATTCCTTGTTTCAATTCCGGTTCCTGAACGATTTTCGATTCCGATTCTTTTAAGAGGCAGGGTCAAAAAAGTTTAGGTAACCTTGCTAACCAACGGTCTTTCTGAAGGAAATACTCCTTCTGTCACAAATACTCCTATTGTCAAAAATGTTGCATTTTGCCGAGATTTCGTTATTTTTAGAAAAGTGAAGCCACACTTTGGACCGCCGACGTAAGCTACTCATGTTCGTCTCGCACGGTTATGCCAACACTTCCGGGAGACACTTCTCGCTGATTCGTCGGTTCTCTTCTTCCGGTCGGCGGACTGTGAATATCGAAACTAGGAATCGAAATTTTAACTTTTGAACAATTCCGGGAAAATCGAAACGTTAGTCCCGGTTCCAATCGATACTCGATTCTCGATACCCAACCCTATTTATTTGTTCTATATTGTGACTGTTTTCTTCTTTGCTTATAATGTTTAAAAAAAATAGAAATGCTTGCACCAACTTCAAGCATAACAATTACAAAGACGGACTCCATCGTGTTTCTGCAAATGTTTCTCCTGGCTTTGCGATTGCGATGGTCAGAAAAGATGTTTAGAACACATCAAAACCCGGCCCAGCCCCCAACGTAATTTATGATTTATTTATTAAAGAACGGTTCTAGTCCAGCAAAGAGTTGGTGCTGCTTTGGAATCAGTTTTCCTGGCCAAAAAACGGTTCTTTGGCTGTCGAAACACAAAGAACTGGTTTATGCGCAGGCACCGACTCTGAAAATGCTTTGGTGGAAAAGGGGTAAAAGAGTGCATTTATCCTAGCACACAGCATTCCTTTGGATGTTCAGTAAATTCTGTCTCAAAATAGGCAATACGTCATAAAAGCCAACCAATCAGGTTGTGAACATATTCCTATGCCCTTAGGTTCAGTGATAAAAATGACAATCTGAACGCTAATTTTGGTCTGGATCTGGACCAAACAAACCAAACAAGTTTGAACTTGTAAAGTAAGTCACAGACCAACCTTTCATCTTGACTATTTAAAATGAATTGTCAAAAACACAATTTTAATTTCTCCCTTATTCTTGACTGGAAAAACAGCCAGTGTTCTTACCTTGACATTCCGCGAGGGAAGAGATTCCCTTTCCGAAGCCTTCTGAGCCAAGGTTTCCAGGTTGACCTCTTGCGACACCCTCCTCTTACGGCGCGTGCTCTGGATTACACCTGTCGGAGCGGCCCGGATGTCTTGCACCGCAATGTTCTCAGAAGCCCCGTTCTGAGACCCTTGGGCATGAAGATCAGTCGGCATGACAAATGGGTTATCTGAGGCGGGGCCTCCACCCTCTTTCGAAAGCCGACGTGATCTCCGGGGGCCAGCCTGTTGGGTCTCTGTGGATTGCTGGGAAACATCTGCAGGAGGCTGAGGAACAGAGTCCGTAGTCTGTGTAGATGGGGGATTAGTGGTCTCTTGGGACTGTCCTGGTAATGAGGGGGGATGCTGTTCTAGTGAAGGGGCACGTGGCGGCTGTCCATCAGAGTAATTTTCCAATACATGTTGGTTTTGATGAGGTTGCTCAGACATTTTTTGCAGCTGCGCCAAGTCAAGCTGCAGTTGAATTTGTTGCATATGCTGTTGTGGTTGCTGAGTCTTATTTAGTTGCTGTAACTGTGATTGCGATATTTGTCGTGTCTGTTTTTGATGCTGAAGTACCTGTTGCTGTTGCGCCTGCTGACGTATTTGCTGTTCCAGCTGTTGCTGCCGTTGATGGTGCATTATCTGTCGCTGCATCTGAAGCTTTTGCTGTTGCTCCTGTTCCTGTAGTTGCTGAATATGTTGATGCTGAGAATTCGTCTGTGTACTGTAATTCAAATTTGGCAAGGTCCGATTGCCCTGAACTACCTGGTAGTAACCTGCTACCAAGTTCTGCTTGGGCTGTCCAAAAGCTAACTGAAAGGGTTGCAGCACTGAATTTCCAGTGGTGGATTGTCCGTGCTGCTGTGGATTTAACATTCCAGGCTTTTGAGTCTGCTGAAAAGCTTGCTGCTGTTCCCAGTCCATGCCACGGCCAGGTTTGGTTGCGTCCCTGAAGGTATCTCCACTTATGTTAGCCCCTTGTTTTTTAGTTGCCCTAATAGTCGATGGCTCGGGCTGCTGCTGTTGTACTGACACGCCCTCATGCATCTGCTTTGCAAATACAGTCTGAGCCCCAAGGTAAGGGGCATAGTTCTGGGACCATGCTGTTATCCCCTGTGACCAACTGTTTGGTCGCTGTTGGGGCTGCAAAGACGGGTCTTGATGCGACCACTTCATGGGCACCGTCTGTTGGTAGTGCCCACGACTTTGATCACCCTTCTCTGGGCTGAAAATGACAGAATTGAGGTACATATGTGGTGCTTCTGCATTCGAGCCTTCCACGCCTCCACTGTCATTATGGCCAGGCCCTGAGGGAGGGATGCCATAGTAGGCCTCTGAATGCTGAGAGGCTTCTTTCATTGCCACACCCTGATCGTTGAAGAAAGTGATGCGTTTGCCCGTCTCTTTGCGTTTGGTTTCGGTTGAGGTTGCAAACTCATGACTTTCATGAATATAGATTCTGGGGGTGGTGGAGTGGGTGGTTATGGAGACAAGAGTTCAAATCCCCAAACCACACTAAGCTTTCTCTGGTTTAATCAAAAGTCTTAGAGTAGAGTATCGTCCTTGACAAAGAACCCTAGTTTTATCCAGTATTTTGGCAGTCAATGGTCATCCAAACCTACTTAACATAGTAGAAATGCAAATGAGCTTTAAAATACAAAACTGCAGCATCTCCTGTGCAGAAATAGTAGTTTCAGTATGGTGTAGCTCAAACATGTCTATTTGCTTTTATTCTTCACTGCCAAATTTTCAGGTCCTGGGATGCCAAGCTGGGTTGAGAAGTCTTTAGGTTAACTTGTTGCTTATTCATGGGAGACAACCTGAGAAGAAAGTGGTCACAAATATTATGGTTAGCCTTCAGAGTCAGTACTTTGGGCTTAGTGGGGGTTCATTGAAATAGCCGTTTCAGCAACTTCATGAATAGGGCCCTAGAGAAAGGATTTAAAAGGGAAAGGTGGGATTGTTAAGGCTTGGGGGATCTGTGCCATTAGCAGCTTAGTGCACATTTTAAATCTATGTCGGACAAACTGCATTTAAGCCGGTAAATAAGTTCAATATGCACAGAAAGTTAAACTTTTCTTAGCAACCAACAAGCTAAAAGGACACATGTAAGAATGCTAACTGTGAGTGGGGGGAGCTGCATGTTACTGCAAATAATTGTTTCTAGATTGTGTGCAGTGAAAGTGAGTAAGATGTACAGTTGCACACATGATCCCACAGAGAGTGTGAAAATGTATTACTCTAGTTTCACAATGAGAATGTTTAAAGTTGTTCCCTCCATAGTTCACATTAGCATGCACATTTTAACTTAAAAATCAATAAAAGTGTACCAATAACCTGAAATGGAGGGCTAGTGTTGTTATAAGTGTATGCAGATATGCAGCAACCAAATAAATAATGAAATTAATCATCTCAAATGTCTGCATAAAAAACATTTTTTAAATGATAAGCAAACAAATGATAAACTACACTAATTATAAGCACTCGACCAGGTGATT
Organism: Hybognathus amarus; assembly: GCA_030378365.1. NCBI lineage: Eukaryota > Metazoa > Chordata > Actinopteri > Cypriniformes > Leuciscidae > Hybognathus > Hybognathus amarus. Next base: position 49,058 of record JAQIUQ010006188.1, read on the forward strand.
AAACATTCTTCTTTTGTGATCTATATTCATTAGGAATCCTGTCTATGGTGTTCATTCTTAGAATTTTATTAGTTGAACATTAGCATCTCTGTTTTTATTAACACATATTACCTGTGGTAAAATCACTGTAGTGCACATCTCCTATGGGTTTTTGTTTTAGAACAATGATCAATACAAATGTTCCCTACACTTTGACGTGCTGGGCTGTGCCGGTGAGCTTGACAACCGCAACAGCACCACCATGGTGGCAGGAGACCACTGGTGGTGGTATGCAAAAAAATAAATTAAAATGATTTGCACATATGATGGTTACGTTTTATGTAGATATTGGGAAACAAGTTAAGAACAAAGCTATGTTTACAAAATAAATAGGCCTAACAGTTTAGAAACTATGATTTTTATTAATATTTTTTCGGCAAATGATGGGTACGCGAACCCATAAATTTGGATTAAGCCATATGTCGGCTTTGTATTCTGTCTTGCGATCTGGCTATAATAGTTTAGCTTCAGAAATATCTAATTGCTTTTCAAACTTCATCTCTTCTCATTTTCAATTTAACAGTTTGTATTTACTAGGGAATTAATGGAACTGAAAAAAAAAACTTTATTTAACTCACAAAATCAAAAACTCCACACCACCAGCTGGCCCTGTCACAGCCTTATCTACACTTAGGCTATTATTAGGGATAGACTGAATTAAAAAATGTTGTCCCAAACCGAAAATTCTGAATGTGCTTGCCAAAAATGCTTATAACAAATTATTAGGGTTATCAAACGATTAATCACATCCAAAATAAAAGTGTGTTTACATAATATGTGGGTGCACTGTGTATAATTATTTTATATAAAAAAACACACACATGCACGTATATATCTAAGAAATATTTTCATGAATATACTGTATATAGATTTATATATAATTTGTTATATATAAATATTTTATATACAAATAATATTTTTTCTTAAATATACATGCATGTGTGTGTGTATTTATAATATATATATATATATATATATATATATATATATATATATATATATACACACACAAAATAATTACACAGTGCACACATATATTATATAAACACAAACTTTTAATTTGGATGCCACTTAATCGGGATTAATCGTTTGACAGCCCTACAAATTATCCATTTCTTATTTTAAATTAGCTTTTTTGTATAAATGTATTTCATAATTTACTTTAATGATCATTTTAATGATACTGAAGTAAAAATATAAGTGTATATATATATATATATATATATATATATAGATATATATAGATATATATAGATATATATATATAAGCCAATAAAATAAAACAATATTTTTTATTGAACATTTTATATTAATAATTCATATCAATATATTATTCGTTATTCAGTTCTATGAAAGGGATTCAACAGATTTATTGTTTGACCAATAAACTAAAAAATGTAGATCTACTGCTGTAATCTCATATGAGTGAAAGGTTGCCCAGCCCTCACGTCAGTAAACACGTAATCAATGAAGACATGAGATGTCACTGCAAGTGGGAGGGGACGTTACTTAAGGATTAAGGACTGCAAGGGCATAATAATTAACAAAAAATAATAATAATAATAATGTGCACAGATAAATCATTTATAATAAATACTGCAAAATTCCATAAAAAATGTGACCTGTTGCTGTTGAGTAAATCACCTACAGCACTGTGAATTCGACAAAGTAACAAAATAGCCCAATGTTACAAAAGTAACATTCAGTCGTGTTTGTTTGCATAACATTTTGGCCAAATCATCTAGTAAGAAAAAAGTATTGTTAAGGTCAACATAGTAAAGTGTATCAATACTGCGTTCTCAAAGCATTTAAAGCTGCAGTATTTTTAGGGGTGGCGCAACGCAATGAAAAACACCCCTAACAGCGCGGGGATGTAAACAACAATTGCATAAACCAAACCAACGTCCAGTTAAAGTGATAAGACCTGTATAGGTCAATTTCACCTAACACGTTTTCAGAGAATTACAATATCTATTCAATAAATCTTCTCTTCTTGCACTGAAAGCACACGAAAGTCATTACATTAGCAGCCAACACAAGACACAGCGACGCACGGTTACACAAGCCAAGGTTTTAACAGTTGACAAGACAACGCGTTTAATAAGCTTGTAACTTAAAGTAGGCTATGGTTACCTAATCGAACCTACTTCTTAATTTAAACCGAGAACGAATGCAGAACAGACTCAAGTGCTCAGGCATGAGCGAATTCCCATCAGATTCAGAGAGTGGTTGTGGATCAAAACCTAGTGAGCTGCCTAACTAGACAGCATTCTAGGGGGCGTAGACACAGGACGGGGTGCTCAGGCGCCTTTTACAATTTATACTTTTAAAAGAAAAAATAAATTGTCTATCATAATTTACTCCGCCTCGTGTTGTTCCAAACTGTATGACTGTCATTCTTCTGTGGAAAACGAGAGTCCCATTCACTTTCATTTTGTGGAAAAAAAGACTGGTGAATAGAGGAGGTTGTCATTCTGCATAACATCTGAGTTTGTGTTCCACAAAACAAGTCACGCGGTTTCGGAACAAGACGAGGCGGAGTAAATGATGACAGAGCTCTCATAACATTAACACACTGCTTTATAAACGCAACGACCCTTAAAAAGCTGTCTAGGTAAACAGCTCAAGTGTTTTGGTACACAGACAGTGCGTTTGCGTACTATGGGTGCCCTTCCCGGACCCCCTTTCCTAGTGAAGCCAGCTCAGCGCTATTTACCAGAAGTCCTTTGTTGCAGAAAAGGGATTATCCAGTCACTAATTCCGTGTCACACTGCAACAAAGTCAGACAACAATGTAAATATGAAGCATGCTTGAGCAGCAAAATAATAAAAGTGGTAAATGACAAGCCCCCGTCCTGTCTGTTCCTACTTGTCAACTCTGGTGAATGTTAATTTGTGAGTTTGTTTTTGCTTTCAGTATTAGGGAGTAAGAGCCACACGTAAGCGCACGCTCTGATGCGAATAATATTTTGCAACAACTTGCTAAGGAATGTCTATTGCATGGTTTTGATTTGCTAAACACGTTAAATAACACATTTTAAAAAAATAAGAATCCTTACCATGGTTATTTTCTGCGCTTCATGTCGCCCTAAGTAAGAACAAATGCAAGCCAAGGTCCAATGCAACAGTACAGAAATGACTGCATGCTTATCCACGATTGAGTCATGCAATGCTGACCTCACTCCAGTAATATTCAAGTCAAGAGGTAGATCCTTGTGCAAACGAAACCACCGAGAAATGGAGGGCTTCTTTGACAAAATGGCGAGGCGTTTTTCCAAAACAATTGCACTCGATTACGTTATGATTGCACGCACATGCGAATCAAATCGCCCAAAAACAATCTAGTTCACTCGTCCACGGAGTATGGAACAACACATTCTCTTTCAGATGAAGTCTTGTGATCCCTTACTGTCCTGTTGGCCACACCCACTTCCGTTACCATATAAGGTGTTTCCCCTTCCATGCGGGGCGCTGTAAGTTACAGCAAATGCACACAGGCCATGCGGGAAATTCCGTCACTGGGAAACGTTCTTCAGAACATGGCTTGTAGCCTACTAAACATCTCCATCCCAACCTGAAGCGAGTCAATTATTTACGATGTGGTCAATGAGCAAAGGACAAGACACACTTGAGTTGAAAGTAGTGGAAAAACAGCATATGAGAGAAATTTAAGATGGTTTTAATAACAAACAACTGCATGCTGTTTGGATTGGGGTGACCAGGGAGTGTGTTGCAATACTAGACAACCGTTTAACCAATAAGAAAGAGATACATGGGAAATCACCCATGACCACCTCCCCCCTGAGGTGAATAGGATTTAGGGCAGAAAAAAAGAAGAATATAATAATTATAAATTAATTATAATTATTATAAAAAATACAGAAAAAACTGTAATAATGTGAAATATTATTACAATTTAAAATAATGGTTTTCTTTAATTTATTTATGTGATGCAATTTACTCCAGTGTTCAGTGTCATATGATCCTTCAAAAAATCATGGTTTCTGTATTTTCGATCAAATAAATGCAGGCTTGATGAGCATAAGGGACTTCTATCAAAAAAAAAAGAAAAGAAATAGTAGTTTCCAAACTTCTGACCTGTACCATATATATATATATATATATATATATATATATATATATATATATATATATATATATATATATATATATATATATATATATACACACACATCCAAAGTAAAAGTTTGTGTTTACATAATATATGTTTGTGTAGTGTGTATAATTATTTTGTATATATATATATATATATATATATACACACACACACACGCATGTGCATATTTAAGAAATTAAATATTATATAAATATTTTATACAAAATTAATATACATAAATATAAATATTAGATATATTGATAACACATTTTTCTTAAATATATACATGCATATGTGTGTATTTATATATATACAAAAATAATTATACACACATATATTAATTATAGTAAACACAAACATTAATTTTGGATGTGATTAATCGTTTCACAGCCGATTGTATATATATATATATATATATATATATATATATATATATATATATATATATATATATATATATATATATATATATATATATATACGGCTGTTATATATATATATATGCGTTTCACAGCCGATATATATATATATATATATATATATATATATATATATATATATATATATATATAAACATGTGGTGCATCTCCAGCCTGACTACAACTACCGCAATCACTGTTGTATGTTGTTACAGCACTTTTTGAACTAGACACCAATTTACACAGGGGATTGTGGATCTGTGAATATTTTTATATCACAATCTACGAAAACTTAAGAGAGAAGAGTTCCAGTTCCATTTCCCTACTGAATGTAACGTTACACCAACAGAATTAGCACAGACAATAGCCCTAATCCATTCTCACTGATTCGATTGTTATCTATATAAAATGGGCACATTGTGAACATGATTATGTTGGAGCAAGCAGAGTGTCAAGGCAAGACAGACTGTCTTTTACAGTGGTTGTGAAAGTTCTGAATCTGGACTCTGTAACGCCGATCCCGCCTATGACTCGAAGCATTTCTGCATTCGTGCAGAGGTTCAGCAGCACGGACATGATCAAGCATGTGCTGTCGTGAGTAAGGAGACACCCATAGGCCTCATCGTGTCAGTGTTTGTGGTCTCGGTCTCTCTCTCTCTCTCTCTCTCTCTCTCTCTCTCTCTCTCTCACTCTCTCACCCCGCTCTCTCTCGGCCCCTCTCTCTCTCATTTTCTCTCCCTCTTTCTCTCTCGGTCTCGGTCTCCCCCTCTCTCTCTCGCTCTCTCTCTCTGCTGTGCCTTAAAATAAAGTGCAAAGCCATCAGACATGCGGGCCACCCATTCACCGGGTATGGCATGTGCTGAGTGTACCAGCTTCAATAAAGAATAAAAAAAATCTGATACCTTGAATGCTATTCGGGTGCGTAAAACATTATTAAAAAATATACATGACTGAAATTACATGCAAAATACTTATGCATGCAGACTGCATGCTTACTCGTAAAATGAAGATGGGCGCGTGACTGCATCCTATTTAATAGGCACAATGCATGCATGATTGATTCCAAGATCTCAAACTGCAAGTACATAAACAATCACATTTTGTCCTAGGTGAAAACAACTGCCCTCAGTTAGTGAACGTTGCGGCTCTTAGGTGGGAGGCTGACACAAGTTGACATGACACAGTTGTTGGCACAACAGTAACACGATCCATCATTATGCAGGTACATATCTGACATACGCACTGTTGACACCATCACCGATTTAAAGGAAACGCATGCATTTTAGATAAACAGATCGTTAGACATTTGTTGCAACACAACTGTTCAAACGATAAGCACTTTCTGTTGCCGCTCACATGTGTAGTTGCAATGCTCGCTGCTCTCGTGCAAAGAAATATGTTTTTATGAAACAGTTCGCCACTCGTAACAATGACTAAAAGCGCATCTAATTGTTTCTGTCAAAAGTATGGAACCACCCAATCGAATTCATGCTCCCGAGCAAGGGTTCTTTCGACGTCCTGCAGAAACTCATCAAATAAACGTTTTACGAGAGGAAATACATGCGAACTGAATCTAGTTGTGATGACTTATTGAGCATTACAATACCTGTAAAAACATCTGCGACGTTTCTCCAGCGATCCAGATCTTTTTCGTGTTGCTTTCAAGAAAAAAGGGAAAAAAAACTTTAAGGCTTGACTGTAGCGTCACTTCCTAGTTGGTAACAAGAGCGCCACCCGCTGCAAATTGCACAGTGATGTCATTTTTCTCTTGCACCTTCAATAGCTACAAAAGACACTTTAGTAAAATTGTGTCTTATTTACTATCAAATATGATTGTATGATATGATTGAATCAATGTAAACTCCTAATCCTATAATGTCATGTTTGCTTTAAAACAATTACTGTCAGTAAAATAGTCCTTAAACGACCCCATAAGGATTCAAATGTTAACGATTTGCACTAGTGCCCCAAGTAAACACCCGCGATATGTCCGAATTGTAAACGAATCATTTTTTTGAGTCGGATTGTTTTTGATTCTGTTGAACCTGCAGAACCGTCGATTCGATTCGTTTACGAATCGGACTGAATCGTTCTAAGTGGTTCTCGACTCTGACTCGTTGAACTGAGAGACACGTAGGCCTAAGCTGCTAATAATATAAAACGTTTGAGTCAAAATATAGCTGTATTTTAGTATTGTTTAATTCAAGTTGGGTTGTAATTCAGGCTACTTATGTTTTTGTCAAAGCTGCCACAAACTAACATGAACACAGTGTTCACAGACAGAGCTTAAAGGGTTAGTTCACCCCAAAATGAAAATTCTGTCAGTATGTACTCACCCTCATGTTGTTCCAAACCTCTATGTGTTTGTTTGTTCTGCTGAACACAAAGGAAGATATTTGGAAGAATATTTTAATCAAACAGATCTCAATCCCTATTGACTTCCATAGTAGGAAAAAATACATAGGCCTACTATGGTAGTCAAATAGGGAAGGAGATCTGTTTGATTAAAACATTCTTCCAAATATCTTCCTTTGTGTTCAGCAGAACAAACAAACAAACACATAGAGGTTTAGAACAACATGCAGGTAGTAGATACTGACAGAATTTTCATTTTTGGGTGAACGTAACCCTTTAAACTAGTCCCAGACTAAAATGCATGTTTGAGCTGTTTTAACTGAATCTTTAAAAAAATATCTTAAAAAATATGTCAGTGCCATATTTGTCTCAAGATACACAGCAGTATATTTTTAAGGCACGTTTAACAAAAAATAGTCCTAATTGAACTAAGCAAGGCCTGTAATCCTGGCTAAGTGTAAACCCTATGAAACCAGGCCGTAAAGTCACAAAAAGAACCGGTTCTTTGAAACAGAATTGTTTGAAAGAACCGATTCGCGAGTCTGATTTCCCATTACAGCACATGCGACCAGTCCTTTAACTATCTTGCAGCCAATCAGACGAGCGCCTGGGCGTCATGTGATTATTTCAGGAAGAAAACCAGTCGCTGCGAATGCAGTATTTTAAGTGGCATTATAAGTTCTGACTATAGGCAAGCCTAAAAAAAGTTGATTAATAAAATAAAAAAAGAAAGAAAATGTTAAATATAAAACGAGTTGTGTTGGGTTCTCGACCAGGTAAACAATGTTGATGATTTTGCTTAGTTTACACATAATTAACAATAACATGTAGATGTAGTGCACTAATCAGGCAGGGTGTAACGGTGGTGCAAGTGTTCTAGTTTATTGGTTTTTCTTGTATGATCAGGAAACCATGGTCATCCGATTCCAGGGAATTTTCGTGTAGAAGAGATTGTGAAATCCACCGAGTTGAAAGAAGGGCAAGTGTTAGTTCGGACATTGTTTCTTTCAGTTGACCCTTACATGGTGAGACGACCTTCCTTCCTTCATTTATTCTTTTTTTCTACTTCTTATCTTTTATGTGGTTTGAGTTTTCATGAAGTAGCCCTTCCACTTTATTCCATTCTCTGTTCATTCTATATATGTATATATCACACCTATAGCCTTCATACACATTTTTATATTTTGTTTATTATTCACTACAAATATCAAACTGAAATTATTATCGAAGCATTAGGCTAATTTTTTCACTCAAACAATACAACTGCCAAACTAACTGCAGCGCTGTCGCATGAACAATGATACTGGAGCGGACTACCTGTTGCCATGGAGATTAGATGAGTGTGTGGATGGAGGTGGAGTTGGTGTAGTCGAGGCCAGCAAGAACAAGGCATTATCTGTGGGCAATATCGTCACCTCCTTCAACTGGCATTGGCAAACCTACGATGTGATGGATGGCAGCCTTTTACAAAAGGTGTAATGTTTATTTGAGCAAGTTTGATCAACTGATGTACATGGATATGAGGCTTTATGATGTGTGGGTGTACTCGTTCTTGCAGGTTGACCCAGAGATGGTAGATGGGCACCTGTCATATGTTCTAGGAGCGGTAGGCATGCCTGGCCTCACTGCTCTGTTAGGTGTGAGAGAAGGGTCATGTGACTGCAGGAACTCACCAGACAATGGTCATCAGTGGAGCAGCTGGAGCTTGTGGGTCAGTTGCTGGACAGGTAATATGTGACTGACTGCATATGAAACTGGCCTGTTCTCTACTAAAAGATAGAGATTTAGTTAGTATAAAATAGGATTATTATGAATTAAGTTTTAATATTTAGTGGTGCTTGCTAAGGCAGACTGGCCAGTGATGCTCATTTTTTGTTTGGAGCTCTTCATTATTAAAAAACAAAAATGTGTATATACAGGTGAAACTTTAAAGAATAGAATATTTTGCTGATAGCATACCAGTAATTCACTGCAAAACAGGCCCAAACCAAGTACTGAGTACATATGCATAATTATACTTTTCAGAGGGCCAGAAATACATTTCTGTATTTGAAATCCTTTTTTTTATTGATTTCATGTGATATTCTAATTTTGAATATGAGGTTTTCATAAGCTGTAAGCCATAATCATCAAAAGTATAACAAATAAAGGCTTGAAATATCTCACTTGCATGTAATGAGTGTAGTTAATCAGCTTTTAAGTTGAATTACTGAAATAAATGCACAATATTCTAATTTTTTGGGTTTCACACACACACACACACACACACACACACACACACATATATATATATATATATATATATATATATATTAGGGCTGTCAAACGATTAATTGCAATTAATCGCATCCAAAATAAAAGTTTGTGTTTACATAATATATGTGTGTGCACTGTATAATTATTTTATATATAAATACACATAGATGCTTTTATATATTTAAGAAATATTTTCATGTATATAGATTTATATATAATTTATATTATATATAAATATAAATATTTTATATATAAATAATAGAGCTGTCAAAAGATTAATCGCGATTAATCGCATCCAAAATAAAAGTTTTTGTTTACATAATATATGTGGGTGCATTGTGTATAATTAGTTTATATATATAAATACACACACATGCTTGTATATATTTAAGACATATTTTCATTTATATACTGTTTATAGATATTATATATAATTTATATTATATATAAATATATATATTTTACATATAAATAATATTTTTTCTTAAATATACATGCATGTGTCTCTAATATATATATACAAAATAATTATACACGATGCATCAAATATATTATGTAAACACAATCTTTTATTTGGATGCGATTAATCAATTATGCTTTGACAGCCCTAATAAATAATATTTTTTCTTAAATATACATGCATGTGTGTCTATTGTATATATATACAAAATAATTATACAGTGCACCCACATATATTATGTAAACACAAACTTTTATTTTGAAATGAATTAATCGTTTAGTTCACAGCCTAATATATATATATATATATATATATATATATATATATATATATATATATATATATATATATATGTACATAAATAAGTACACAGGTCTAAGGGTACGTTAACACCAGACAACAATGTACTTTTTCAATGTACTATGTCGATTTTTCATACAGACATTGTCAAAACTTGTGATCCCCGTCCACAAGGATCCGATGAAAAGAATAAAAACAGTGTGAAAGGCAATCAGTGAAATAACTGACTTGTATACTGCTACAAGGCCACTAGTTAGCAATGTCACTTTGTAAAGTGACACATACGCACCTAAAGACTGAACACCAATGACGAATTACGTCACCGTTTTCACAAATTATGTTTTGCTGGTGTGCACGAAGATGATAAGGTTTTAAAAAACATGCACACTTTAAAAAGTTTGCATTTTCCAGGCCGCCAACTCACCGTAGATGCATAAAAGATTTCCATATTTAGTTGAAAATTGCTAAAATAATAATGTGCGCATCATTTGGTATCATATAGAGTTTGAGAGTCACACTATGTGCTTCATGCATTATACATTCTTACTTACATCATTTTTGCTCTGTCCTTGCCATGTTATTTGGACTCTCCCTCTGTTGTTTTGAGTTTGGCAAATTGGATGGTTGTGAGAGAGTCGTGGGCATTTGCGGTTCTCGACCAGAAATGCCAGACCTTGGTTACAAAGCTGGGCTTTACAGCAGGGATAAACTGCAGAGATGGAGATATCAGCTCAGCGCTGAGAGAGCATTGCCCCAGAGGCATTGATATATACTTTGACAATGTGGGCGGTCCCATCAGCGATGCTGTTATATCACAGGTACAGTCCTCACAGTATGTGCTGCCTTTCTTAATTGGTCAATTTCAAGGGTCATTTTTGTGTTAAAGTGCAATACTCATGCTGTGTAGATGAATCCGGTGGTCATGTGATCCTGTGTGGCCAAATCTCACAGTACAATAAGGATGTACCTTACCCACCTCCTCTAAGTGAGCAAACCCAAGATGCTTTGCGTCGCAACAACATTACAAGGTATTAGAGAGAAATTAGTAGGAACTAGTTTGTTGGTTAATACATTTGTGATGTCTTTGTGGGTTTTTTTTCTATATAATTGGAAGTATGATTTTTTTGTTGTGCTGTCAATCTATTACAAAAAAACAATGATTTTTTCTGTAATTAATTGTGATTTATATTGCCATTTCCACAATTTACTGGGAATGAAACAGTAATTATAGACATTCATCATTACAGTATAATTGAAAGATTATTACCTTTTTTAACCTTTAGACCCAATAGCGGTATTTCATGAATAATAATAATACAAACTTCTCACACTGTCAAAATAAAATGCTTTATCTAATCAATAAAATTATGGCAACAGATTACAAGTAATATTATTAATTAAATTGGAGAATTCAGAATTGAGTAATAGTTAATAGTAATATTCTAATTCAGTAATTCTTATTTTTACAATTGAATTTAATAATATATTTGTAATATATTGCACAAATTTATTGATTAGATAAACATCTGATTTTACAGTGTACACACCAGTGAAATTAAGTTAATTTCACAACAGAAACTATTAGCCTAACTAATATACAGTTCAAACATCAGACAAGTAAACGGCCTATAATAAAATAAGTAAAAATAAACAAATTACAAGTTAATGGCTCAAATGAATACTATAGAAATAAAGATGCAAAATGCAATAAACACTGCTTTAAGATTGTCTGGTAGGCCTACGATAATATTTGAGGTAAGAAATAGTGCAGAAAATGAATAAAGTAATCAAATGTAAAATAACACTGCACAGTTTTCACTGTATTGAATATAAACTATTCTACAAAAGTTATCCAATCAAGAGTGCTCTTATTTATTTTTATATACCCAACTTGTATATGTTCACAGGGAGAGATTTGTATGTATTGAACTACTTGGGGGAACATGAAGAAGGTCTTATGCAGCTCAGTCGCTGGGTGAAGATGGGCCAGACAGAGTGGGTAAATCTACCACAGTCATGTTTCCTCACATGGAAAACACTGACAACCCTCTGCTCAACCATATTCCCTCCTTTTTCATTTTACAGGTGTGTTGGAAACTGTTGTAACTGGTATTGAAAACATGGGAGGTGAGAGTGTGTTATTGTCATTAATTTCTCATGTGTTGAAGTTTAAGTGTACTCTGCATACATACTTGTATGAAGCCGTCCTTGTTTATTTTATAAATACTATACTCACATATTTCAGAAGCGTTCTGCTCCATGATGACCGGAGGCAACGTGGGTAAACAAGTTGTCAAAATTTCAGACTGACACAAACATCTGCATCTGGAGGCCTTGTGGGAGTTTTGCAGTGTCCTGAATCTGAAAAGCATTTTGATGTCTCTTCAGTCGAGGCTGTCCCTTTAAGTGTGTTGGAAGTCACTATAGAGGTTTAAAACAAAAGTAATTTAAATTAACATTGGCCAGTATTTTCAGTAACATATCAAAGGTTTAACATAAAAAAGTCTGATTAAAAGACTGCTTGAGGTTTGCCACTGAAAATTTATATTATTTGTTCTTAAAAATAAGTAACAGAATGTCTCTGCATTTAGGCTGCATTTATTTGATCGAAAATAGAGTAAAAACAGCAATATTGTGAAATATTATTACAATTTAAGTATAAGCATTTTCTGTTTACTTATATTTTATAATGTGATGACAAAGCTGAATTTTCAGTATCATTACTCTAGTCTTCAGAAATAATTATAATATGATTTATGATTTTTTTTTAATTTGGAAAACAGTAATGTGGAAACTGAGAATTTTTTTTCCAGGATATTTTTTATGTCTGTTTACTGTTACTTTTGATCAATTTAATGCATCCTTGCTAAGTACATTTTTTTTTACTGACCACAAACTTTTTAACAGTATGTGCCAGATATTAAATTTTGTATTGAAATGTATTAATTTTGTAAAAAAATATATTCATTTTTTTAAGACAATAACTTTCTGATAGTTACACGATTAAGCCACAAAATATGAAAATCACAATATGAAACCCCTTTACTTTGTTGTACAGTACATAAATACATCCAGATAAATCAATTCCAATGCAAGATGATTCATAGATGCAGAAATGTGTACCGTACAAATTGAGGTTATTTTCATGAGGAAAAGCAACCATGAATAAATGTCAATCTGAATAAAGAATCTATTTATTTTGGACATGTTTTGACCAATTTTTAAAAGTAAATTCTGAAGTATGTATTAATCTTTCACTGAAAATCATTGTTTTTTGTATATTGCGAACAGCACTTTCCAACATCAGTGAAATGACAAAAATCACATTATCACAGATATCCCAGAATGCCCATAAAAACAGTGCAAAACAACTGGAAGAAATATACATTACAATATCAATGATGCATACATTAAAATATCAGTTCAATACAGTAATTAAAACCAAATCACATATAAGCAGATATTTCATCATCAGACATTCAAAGTCCTATTGGTTCAGCCACAAAATCTAGATTTACATGTACTGAATAAATGTGGAATTTTCTAAAAATGTCAATTCTCACTATAATGTGCCTTAAAACTGCAACAAAACCCTTTAAAATAACATTCAGGTCATTGAAAGACAAACTAGAGCAGCCTATTGTTCAAGTCTTTACTTTCCTGAGAGAACAGAGACCTTAGTGACCTGACAAAACAGTGAATCCACCAGAAACTCATTCTGTCACCTGTCAAGGTGGATTATGGTGCAAAATACCTCAATGACAACACAAAAATGCCCATTGTCCTTAGGTTGTCTGTCGTTTGCAACTAGTGCAAAACCAACTATAAAAGAGCTGCTTAACAACATTTCTCTAATAAACACGTATCAGAATTGTGCCACATTTGATTGTTTCCATGTGTTCAGTGTTTCACTCTATGCGCTACATTTGCACGTGCCCTTTAGCAGGCTGGTTTGGATGTGAATTATTAAGTGGTCATTAGTGGATTTATTATTAACTGGGACAACGAACCATTGTGCATTGTGCAGAATGTTCTACATTCATGCTCATCTATATAAACATAGTGGTTTCTTCCTTTTGAGAGAACAGTATTTTTTGGAATATGCATTTGAATGATTAATAGATTTGAGTAAATTGTAGATAAAAATCTGAGATCTTCCACTGCAGATGGTGGATTACAGAATAGTTCCGGCAGGTGAAGAGGCTTACTTTGACGACCGAGAATTATTACACGAGCTCTGAAGTCTGAATTCTACTCCTAAACGAATCAATCTCTTCCTCAACCCTTATGCTTCTCGCTCTCAAAGTCTCACATGACTTTTGTTTATCATTGACAACACAAATGATATTTGTAATGATTACTGTAAGATTTCTGTCCCTCCATTCAAAGGCCAATCCCCTGAAACCTTCACGCTCTGAAAGGTTTCATAGCAAAGGACATTGTAGCCCTCAGATCGGGCCATGGGGATCGATACCGAGCCCTGATCCACCGTTCACTCTTCAAAGTTCCTTCATCTCAGTGAATAGCAATTGCTGTGACTTTTCATACATTATCTATCTATACACACACACACACACAAAAAAAAAACTGGGCTTGATTTTACGGTTGTTCTAAGGTATGCAGTAAAAAAATTTTTACACTTCTGGTCTTTTAGGGTCAACATGACCTGCACATTGAAACTGAATTGGACATGTGAAAAAAACTAAATATATTTCTTCATGTGTCAAAAAAACATTAAAATCCGGCATAAATCTGAAATTTTTTACACAGAAATGAAGGCCTAGTACTAGAGCATAAATGCAATGTATCATAAAAAAATAATATTTCATATGCAAGCTAATGGTGTAGTTGAGGAATTGTGTGGTATATGGATACAAAAGTACTTTATATCTCCAAAAACACAGCATTAATGAATAGATGAGAAGTAAACAAAAAAAATGATATATTATTTGTATGATTAAAAATGTATATTTTTTGTACAATTACTCAATCAATTGTTGGGGTCGTATAGACCCCAAAGCCCAGAAGTGTAAACAGGAAACGAAGACCATTTGAAGGTTAAAAGAAATCCATACGAACCATGTACAGGTGTAATTTAGGCTTATATTCACATAATGGACAACAGAAGCTCTAACTGCAGACCAATGAGAAGCCTCAAGATTGTTGAGCTTCTGTAAATACATCATCTTTTGTGTTTCGAAGATAAACAACAGTCTTGCAGGTTTGCAGACTTTGGGTGAACTAACCCTATAATTCTGAGACTTCTGGTCAATGTTGGCACATATATTGTATAATGACCACTAAACTATACGATTTAACATTCTTGGCAATTTCATGTCATGTATTTGGTAAGTAGCCATGTAATAAGTGGGGATAATGCTGGTCATTATAGTTCTGATTGGCTGAACAGTGTCCCATTAAACGCTATATACACAGTTCTGATCTGTTTGTTGGCTTGGCGACCATGCCAAAGCTTGATGCTTCGGCTTCTTTTGAAAATTATTTTCATTGATGGAGTGGTGTGTGATTCGACCTGAGACAACTTGCGATAATGGCCAGCTTCGATCACATAAATTAGCCATTACATATTGTGTGCAGGTGTAAAAAATCGAAGAAGATATGTGCATCCCTCTTTACAGTGTGATATATGCTTGAAAAAACATTCAGAGAAGATCCATATTAAATGATCTCTCGGTGTGGTGTCAGTTTCTGTGCAGAATAATACTAAGAATAGCATTACTCCTTTCTCCTGATTGCTCCTCACACATAAAGACAAACATGATTTGACAAGAGCATTAATGTGCAGATTATCTGAGTAATAGGTGTGTGTAACCACACACATCTGTTAGGACTTCACAATGAAGGGAACTGGCTGTGATGCCTACCATTGTGTCTTAAGTGTCAGGTTTTAAACGGCTCCATCATCCACAGTGTGATGATGGCCGATGATGACATCATCACTCCATACAACGGATTTGTATACTGAAGGACAACTCCGGTGCAAAATGAACCTTTGGTCTAATTACACATTGTTACCAAGTCAACCGTTATCTGTAGATTTGTTTTCATGATTGCCGAATGTAAATAGTTTTATCTATAAATACAGTTTAGCCTATAATGCTAGTATAACGCTAGTATATAGGGCATAGAGTAATGACAAATAAAAATCGCTTGTTATTACCACTAACAAGGCTCAAAATAGCCCCACAGTAACACGGTAGCATAATAAGGGTCCCTACATTCAAACCGAAGCATTGAGAACTTTGTCAGTGTCCATACAGTTTAATAAGAAGATATTTTATCCACACAGTCAACTTCGCGAATACAGGAAGAAGCCATCTTTGAAATATAGTCTCTACCAGTCGATCTACGATCGCCAATCCAAGTGCGCTCGTGAGATGTGAATAAGGTGATAAGGTGAGCGCGACCAGTAGGCAACATGTACATATTGAAGACAAGAAAATGGTTCGTGTTTGTGTTTCTTCCGGAAACAACGGACTATATGAGATTCTGCACAGTTCAGCGCACTTGGATCGACGTTCGTAGATCGACTGGTAGAGACTATATTTCAAAGATGGCTTCTTCCTGTATTCGCGAAGTCTGACTTCACGAGTATAAAATATTTCTTATTAAACTGTATGGACACTGACAAAGTTCTCAATGCTTCGGTTTGAATGTAGGGACCCTTATTATGCTACGTGTTACTGTGGGGCTATTTTGAGCCTTGTTAGTGGTAATAACAAGCGATTTTTATTTGTCATTACTCTATGCCCAATATACTAGCGTTATACTAGCATTATAGGCTAAACTGTTTTTAGAGATAAAACTATTTACATTCGGCAATCAACAAATCTCAGAGAACGGTTAACTAGGCAACAATGTGTAATTAGACCAAAGGTTCATTTTGCGCCAGAGTTGTCCTTTAACTAAACTTTTTTTCCTATTCTAACATGTAACGGTAATGATTGGCAATTTGGTGACCGTAAAGACAGCAAGAGCTTGGCACAAAACAATGTCTGTCACAATGATACAGGCGAAGGCCCCTCTTCAACCGTCAGCGTCACAATGGCCGGTTGGTCTTGCCGCCATCGGAGAAAGCGAGGAGGAGTTCCCCGACCATGCTCTGTACACCAACAGCAGGCCCATGACAAAGGCCCAGGTACGTACGGGAGACAGGAAGAAGGCCAGTAGCCCGTAGGTCTCCAGCAGGAAGTAGCAAGAATAAGCTTGCCAGATCATGAGGACCAGCATGCCGAAGTGTATGGCCAGAGTCCTCCAGCGGCAGCCCGGCCGGCAGATTTGTGAGCGGAAATTGGTGCCGCGAGCACCTGTGGTGAAGACTCCAGCAGAGGTAATAAGTGAGAGGCATATTGAAGAAAAGCATCTGTGGATGACAGACGGCATGTTGTGACTGACCCGTTATACTGGGTTGGGGAATTGTAAAAAAGTTTCTGGTTTAAAGGAGTAGTTCACTTTTAAAAAAAAACTTTTGCTGATAATTTACTCACTCCCATGTCATCCAAGATGTCCATGTCTTTCTTTCTTCAGTCGAAAAGAAATTAAGGTTTTTGATGAAAACATTTCAGGATTTTTCTCCATATAATGGACTTTAATGGGAACCAAACGGTTCAAGGTCCAAAAGACACTTTCAGTGCAAACTGCAAACTGTTCAAAGGGCTTTAAATGATTTCAGATGATGAATAAGGGGGTTATCAAGCGAAACGATTGCTCATTTAAAAAAAAAAAAAAGTTTACGTTTTATAAGCTCAAATGGTCACCCTTGCTCTGTTCTGTGATGAGCGTTCATGACTCTCCTGTTCAAACTCATTCATCAAAATGAATAAATCTTTTCCTGAGTCAACACGTTCATTTCGTTCGTTGAATGAACCAAATGACACAAAAAAAGATTCGTTCATTTTGATAAACGAGTTCGAAAAAGGAGAGTCACGAACGCACATCTGAGAACAGAGCAAGCGACCATTTGAGCTTATAAAACTTAAACTTTGTTATTCTTTTTATAAATGAGGGATAACTTCTAGGGATGCACGATATATCGGCTACCATATCGGTATCGGGCGATATTTGCTCATCGTTATCGGCCCGATAATAAAATTTGGCTGATATATTAAAGCTGATAAATAATGAATTATTTCCTTCAACACTTGACACCTGAGACACTTAGGATGCGCACTGTTCAACATGATTGATCTTAATTGCTTGAAATATGATTGGAATCAAAAAGGAAAATATAGTTAAGTGCAAAATGTGCTGTCATATCGGCTACATGAAATTATAATGAGAACATTACAATTGGGTTAGGGGATGGATTTTAATTGTGAGACTTTTGTTTTTGCAATCAGGCTTTCAAAAATCATTGATTTAGATCAAATTAATCAAATTGGATTTACATTTATCGGCCGATATATCGGTTATCGGCTTTCAAATATAAAGAATTATCGGTTATCGGTATCGGCCAAAACGTTCATATCGGTGCATCCCTAATAATTTTGCTTGATAAGACCCTTATTCATCGTCTGGAATCGTTTAAAGTCCTTTGAAC
Organism: Hybognathus amarus; assembly: GCA_030378365.1. Classification (NCBI taxonomy): domain Eukaryota; kingdom Metazoa; phylum Chordata; class Actinopteri; order Cypriniformes; family Leuciscidae; genus Hybognathus; species Hybognathus amarus. The sequence goes on from JAQIUQ010006188.1 coordinate 67,563, forward strand.
AGTTTGCAATTCGCTGAAACTGTCTTTTGGACCTTGAACCGTTTGGTTCCCATTGAAGTCCATTATATGGAGAAAAATCCTGGAATGTTTTCATCAAAAACCTTAATTTCTTTTTTAAAAGTGAACTACTCCTTTAAGTTAGGTAAACAAATGTTTTTCTATGCTGAAAGTTAAAGGGTTAGATTACCCAAAGGTTTTATTCGGTCATTATTTACTCTCAGATTTCATCAAAAAGATCTTCCGAAGATGAACAAAAGTCTTATGGAATCTTACTGTTGTGAGTAAATATATATTGTGTTCAAAAATAAAGGTTTTATTTGAGGTCTATTAGATGAGGCATTAAATCTAAGAACATTCTCTTGCCGTTTACTGTCATTGTCAGGGACTATTTTTCGGGTTGAAGGATGGAATTGAATGATTTTGCTTCAAAAAGAGCAACATATTAATACATATATTTTCAGCTTCCATATTTTGTATTTTGTGGTAACCTTTTTTTTAAGCAATAAGGTACTTTGCATTGTGCCTAACAATGCCCTTCAGCTGTGATTGTATTCACAAATTACATCAAGGCCTCACATTCATTTTATCAAATAATTATGTTTAAAATAAATTTCATGTTAATGTAATCATAAGTTTATGTGTCCCATGTCCTCGTATAGTGAGACAGCAGACACTGAAAACACAACAAACTTGAGTATGTATAGTAGATGAAACTACTGTTCATTCTCAAAGAAACACATAGAAAAGGCATGGCATCACATAGAAGTAGCAGTCTTTTAGTATTTTTTTTCATATACCAGTATGAATTATACAGTCTGGTTCTGTGACATTCAGCGTTGTACAGTCAATTCTTTTCTAATTTTGTACGGTTACGGTTATTTCAGAAAATAACAGGTCTCTTTGTTCCAACCCTAAATCCTGAATTACCTGCATGACTCCCACGACATATGTCAGACCGCCTTCAAGGAAATGCCCATCCACAAACACACCAAAAGCAAAGCCAGCTCCATTGTGTCCATCTATGACTTCCCCAATGAACCATGGACCTGAAAAACCAGACAAAGCACAAACGTTCCTTCTTTACAGTAATTGCAAGGACACGTTGCAACTGAGTTCATCCTGACACGTCTTCATTGAACTCTTTAGCAAACCAAGTAGGGCTGCATAATTATATTTAGCATGATTATTCATTTCAGGTCACTTCCTTCTGAAGTGTGAGGTTTCTTCAGGATTCACAACAAAAGTCACACCTGAAAAAACAATCTGTGGATCTGACTGCTAAAAGAACAGTCTGCCACAAAATGTGAAGTCTTCATTTACTCACCCTTTTGTGAAACAAGATATTTTGAACAGAAACACATTTGTCCATACAATGAAAGTCAATGGGGCTTGAAGGTTTTTTGGACCCTATTGACTTTCATTGTATAGGCATAAAACAAACACTTTTGTTTTATAAAACAATATGTAATGTTGTGTCCCAAATATGAAATACTCATACAATAGAAACACAAGGAAGAGTAAATTATGACAGAAGTTTCATTTTTGATTTGTGAACAGTTTAAAAAATTACCCCTGTTATGTTTTGGTGTCAAAAATTACTATTTAACTTATCTAATTTAAATGTACAGTTAAAATGATTGTAAAGCCCTAATTTTAAACAATTGCATGTATGCATGTATATACATGATTGGTCAAAATTTATAGATCGGTAACACTTTTTATGTTTTTAAAAAAGTCTCTTGCTGTACTGAGGCTGCATTTTAAGAAACAGCACACAAAAAAACACTGCACATATTGTGAAATATTATGAGATTGAAATGACATTTCTTTTTATGTTAATATATATCAGGGGTTCTCAACTCCAGTCCCTGTACCATGCTTGCATATTGTGTATGCCTCCTCGTCCACACCCTATCATCCTCAGCCGCTAAGGATAGACTAGAGCTGAGGATCTGAATCAGGTGTGTTAAACAAGGGAGACATACACAATATGCAGAGCAGTGGGTCACTGAGGACTGGAGTCGAGAACCCCTGATAGTATATTACAATGTAATTTATTCCTCTGAAAAAAGCTGAATTTTCAGCATCATTACTCCAGTCTTCAGTGTCACATGATCCTTCACAAATCACTCTAATATGATGATTTTATGCTCCAAAACATGTATGATTATTATCCATGTTGAAAACAGTTTTTTACATTTTTTATTTCAGGATTCTTTGATGAATAGAAAGTTCAAAGAACAGCATTTATTTAATTAGAATCTTTTCTAACATTATAAATGTCTTTACTGTAACTTTTGATCAATGTAACTCATCCTTGATGAATAGAAGTATTGATTTCTTATTTATTTCCCCCAAAAATAAAATACAAATTCTTACTGACCCCAAACTTTTTAAAGGGTTGTGTTTAATGTAACAAAAGCTTTCCATTTCAGATAAAAGCTGTTCTTTGAACTTTCTATTCATCAAAGAATCCTGAAATAAAAATGTAAAAAACTGTTTTCAACATGGATAATAATCATACATGTTTTGGAGCATAAAATCATCATATTAGAGTGATTTGTGAAGGATCATGTGACACTGAAGACTGGAGTAATGATGCTGAAAATTCAGCTTTTCTTCAGAGGAATAAATTACATTTTAATATATATTAACATAAAAAAGTCATTTTAAATTGTCATAATATTTCACAATATTACTGTGTTTTTTGTGTATTGTGTATAAAAATTGCAGCCTTGGTGAGCAGAAGAGACTTCTTTTAAAAACATAAAAAATCTTACCGATCTTAAACTTTCTGACCGTGTATATATATTGTTTTTTCTTTACTTTTCTTTAGTGTTGATTTAAAAAAAATGCATATATGGATATATTTGTTGAAACAGGAGTTGACTTGAATGGAATGGTGTAATTGACACTTGCACAATTTTATTAGATTTCTATGTTTAGTTAATTCATCTATTTTTGCAGGTCAAGGGTTAGTTAAAGGCATTTATGAATCTAAGAGAGGCAGTAACAATTATGCCATTATTTATAATTCAGTCTCTCTTATGAATGGTTGAAGGAAAAAAATACTTCTCTCTTTCTGTGTAATAATGATCACAGGCTTTCTACAGTGGTAGTTTAAATCATTATGTTCCATCAATGTGCAAAACTGTAAAAGTGGTGCCAGACAATGACTGTACCTAATGCTGTATACAGGTTGAACAGCAGCAGAGAGTAGAAGAACACGTTGCTTTACTGACAAGATGCAGGGAGATCCACATTGAGAAGACAGCCCTGATAAATTAGAAGAGTTTATAGTGTGAAATGGCAATTATGCTTTGGCACTATAAAGACAGGACAGAAGATTTGTTATATGTTAAAGCAACTGAAATACCTCTGGTTGAAGATACAGGCATAAATCTGAAGAGTACAAGTCCACCAAGGTTTAGTAATATTATTGCCACAAAGGCAATCCGTGCCTGTTAGAACACAGAGATACATTTAATATTCATTAACAGTAACTTTTATTGTTGTACTCTTGTCCCAGATCCAGACTTTCGAACATAAAGTTTGAAAATCCATCATACAAATGTGAATTATATGTTTAAAGCTTGGATCGAAATATATAAAAAGCAATAAAAAAATAAATTTAAAAATTAAAAAAACCTTTGAATGAAATTAGCACTCATTTGTCTATGGTGTGATTAATCTTTCAGCACCACACCATGACTTTGTTGCAGTTTCCTACCAGTATGTAGTGGTCTGTGAGGAGGATGAAGGACTGCAAGAAGCCAAAGCTGGGGGTGAGGTCCTCCTCCAGGGTGAAGTGCTGCTCTCGCTCTTTTGAGCGACCTGCCGAGTCCTGAAACAGGGAGACAGAGAAGAGGTGTTAAACTCACACTGGGTCATTCTCTTAAAATACCAGCAGTTCCACATTTAACCCTTTCAAACGTAAGTTTTAAACATTCTAGCTGACCCCCCAGTGTAAGTTTTTTAAGGCAGCCATTATTTTAGAACGTATCAGCTTATTATAATTATAAACCTTTATTTGTGGTTGCTAGGGTGTTGCTATATGGTTGCTAAGGTTCTGAATGGTTTAATTGCGAAAGTGTACTGTGTTGTTGCCAAGGCATTGCTGTATGGTTGCTTAGGTTCTGAGTGGTTTAAGCATGTTGCTTTAGGTTGCTAGGGTGTTCTTGTTGTTGCCAGGGCATTTCTATGTGGTTGCTAAGGTTTTAAGTGGTTTAAGCATGTTGCTTTGCAGTTGCTAGGGTGTTCGGGGTTGTTGCCAGGGCACTGCTATGTGGTTGCTGAGGTTGGAATAGTTTAAGCATATTGCTTTTTAGTTGCTGGGATATTTTGGGTGGTTGCCACAGCGTTGCTATGCGGTTGCTAAGGTTTTAAGTGGTTTTAAGCATGTTGATTTGCAGTTGCTCGGTGTTCAGGGTTGTTGCCAGGGCACTGCTATGTGGTTGCTGAGGTTGGAATGGTTTAAGCATATTGCTTTGCAGTTGCTGGGATATTTTGGGTGGTTGCCACGGCATTGCTATGTGATCGCTAAAGTTATAAATGGTGTTAGCATTGTGCTTTGCAGTTGCTAGGGTGTTCAGGGTTGTTGTTAGGGCACTGTTAAGTGGTTGCTGAGGTTGGACTGGTTTAAGCATTTTGCTTTGCAGTTGCCGGGATATTTTTGGTGGTTGCCATGGCGTTGCTATGCGGTTGCTTAGGTTTCAAGTGGTTTTAAGCATGTTGCTTTGCAGTTGCTGGGGTAAACAGGGTTGTTGCCAGGGCACTGCTATGTGGTTGCTAAGGTAGGTTGTAATGGTTTAAGCATATTTATGTGCAGTTGCTGGGATATTTTGGGTGGTTGCCATGGCATTGCTATGCGATTGCTAAGGTTTTAAATGGTTTAAAGCATGTTGCTTTGCAGTTGCTAGGGTGGTCAGGGTTGTTACCAGGGCACTGCTAAGTGGTTGCAGAAGTTGGAATGGTTTAAGCATATTGCTTTGCAGTTGCTGGGATATTTTGGGTGGTTGCCATGGCTGTTGCTAAGGTTTTAAGTGGTTTAAAGCATGTTGCTTTGCAGTTGCCATGGGGTTCATGGTTGTTGCCAGGGCACTGCTATGTGGTTGCTAGGGTTGGAATGGTTTAAGAATATTGCCTTGCATGTTGCTATTCTTGTGTTTTCTAAGTGTTTGCTTAAGTCTATCTGTATGATATTCTGTCTCCAGATATTCTTCCCTTACAAAGTCTATGGGAATGTTTGCTCAATTTATCATCAACCAGACAGAATTTGATTGTCCACTTGTTAAGAAAAATAGATAACACACCTTTCCTTAAGTAGCGTTGTTCTGAGGGAATGGCTACACCTGAAAGTTTCATACTTAAGGTTGATTACCTACTCTCCACTTTTACTCTGATAGTGTGCAGTCCCGTAGCGTAGAGTGTTGGGTCCCAGAGGAGCACATATAGAGGACCCCCAGCATTTACCGCTTTCCCAGTGAAACTCCATCCACACTCACATACACAGCTGTGATCGGAGCTTCAGAAAAAGCCAGGACCCTACAGAACACGACACACATTCAGCAACAATATGTGCAACTTTAAAATGTGGCATTCTTAGTATGACGGGACAAGACAGTGTAAAGTTTAGATGAGAGACAATAATGCTTCATAAGTTTAGAGCTGCATGATTAATCGTTAAAAAATTATAATCTCTATTTCGAACACGCAATCGGTCTAATAAATCTTTGAACAAATCACACTGGAACATTCAAAAGTAACTTGGCGATTTAAATTGCAAAACCTTTAACATTATCATTAAACATGGGAGAAAATATGATTTAAACTTTTATCGTGCAGCTCTAATCAACATTTGGTGAAGGTTTTTGAAGGTTCAAGAGAACACACACAGAGACACCTGATGTGCGTGGGAACTGCCGCATTCGAACCCAGAGGCTCCACTCCTGGGTGAAGGTACTGTGCGTCTTTGGGATTGGTGATCAGCACAGCTGGCCAGTCCTCAAACGTCAAATCAGAGAAACTAAGCAGGTCATGGTCGAAAGCCAATATCCTGTACCTGAACCAAGGGAGAACTGTATGTGACTCCTTTTTTTGTTTTTATATAAGAGTTAGGGCACAACAAAATATCTTCCTCATATATCAGCTGTTGTTCTTGTACTTGTTCACACAGTCAGCTATATTTACATCATGTGGCATTCCCTTGAGTGTGGGCCTCGTTCTTTGTGAACTTACCTGCGGTTCTCCATCCAGTCTCCCAGCTCTAACTCCATCGTGCCTCCCTGATGTCGACTGTGCAGTACCGGCATGAAGCCTCCTAGTGTGTGTAGGTGCCCACACAAATACGCGTACGGCTGTACTGTAAAAAACACAACGGATGAAATTCGAAGGTTTAACAGAATGCGATGACGTGTTTGCACTGAAATTAATGGACTTATTAATTACCCTGCAATCCATTGGCTTGCATTTACTTAAGACACTGTGTACTGTGTCCACAATAATCCCCTGCCAAGACTGTGGCTGCTGAAAATTCAGCTTTACCATCACAGGAATAAATTCCATTTAAAGCTGCTGTCTGTAACTTTTGGCACTATAGTGGTCAATAAACAGAACTGCATGCTTCTTGCGGAAGAACGGCTGTAGCCGGAGATACTTCTCTCTGTTTATGTCTATGACGGTGTCACGCAGGTATAAACACTTATATAAACACTTATTATAGGTGTACCGTAGTCTGGAAGCTAGTTCCGCTTTTTCTGAATAAAAATAAATATATAAATAATTGCGACTTTTTATCTCAAAATTGCGAGATATGAAGTCAGAATTGCGTGATATAAAGTCGCAATTGCGTGATATGAAGTCAAAAATTGTGAGAAAATAAAGTCGTAATTGCGTGAAATAAAGTCAGTATTGTGTGATAATATAAAGTCGCAATTGCGTGTTATAAAGTCAAAATTGAGAGATATAAAGTCAGAATTGCGTGATATGAAGTCAAAATTGTGAGAAAATAAAATCGTAATTGCGAGATATAAAGTCAGAATTGTGAGATATAAAGTTCGAATTGTGAGCATATAAAGTCGCAATTGCATGTTATAAAGTCAGAATTGCGAGATATAAAGTCAGAATTGCATGATATAAAGTCAGAATTGTGAGATATAAAGTCAGAATTGCATGATATAAAGTCGCAATTGCGAAATATAAAGTCAGAAATTGTGTGATATAAAGTCAGAATTGTGAGATATAAAGTCAGAAATTGCATGATATAAAGTTGCAAATGCGAGATATAAAGTCAGAATTGTGTGATAATATAAAGTCGCAATTGCGTGTTATAAAGTCAGAATCTGCGAGATATAAAGTCAGAATTACGTGATATAAAGTCAGAATTGTGAGAAATAAAGTCGCTATTGTGAGATATAAAGTCAGAATTGCGAGATATAAAGTCAGAATTGCGTGATATAAAGTCAGAATTGTGAGAAATTAAGTCGCTATTGTGAGATATAAAGTCAGATTGTGAGATATAAAGTCAGAATTGCGAGATATAAACTTGCAATTGCGAGTTACCAGACCAATTCTAAGGTAAAAAAACGAACTTCTTTCCCCTAAGAATAGTTTATATTCACAATTCTAACATGCAATTGCGACTTTATATCTTGCAATTTTTACTTTATATCCATCAATTCTGACTTTATAACATGCAATTGCGACTTTAACACCCAATTGCGACTTTAACACCCAATTGCGACTTTATATCACACAATATTGACTTCATATCTTGCAATTCTGACTTTATAACACGCAATTGCGACTTTATATCACGCAATTCTGACTTCATATCTTGCAATTCTGATTTTATTTCTCAGAATTGCGATATGAAGTCAGAATTGTGTGTTATACAGTCAGAATTGCGAGATATAAACTCGCAATTGCGAGTTATCAGACCAATTCTAAGGTAAAAAAAACTAACTTGTTTCCCCTAAGAATAGTTTATATTCAGTCCGGAGTTGCGGACTGCAGCTTTAATATTTATTAAAATGTTTACTGTAAACTGTAATCATATTTGACAACCTTTTGCTGTTTAGTCAAAGTTTTAGCAAAGCAAAAATACCCAAATCATATTTAAACAAAATATATATCGCTATTTATAAGCATACTGCAACACAAGCATATTTGATTTGGGCCAGATATCAGTGGGGAAAACAATCGAATTGGATGAGTTAATGTGAGATTTCTCCAAACCTCATGAGCTCTCGGATTCCTGGGAAGGGGGAGATGACAGTAGATGTGGTATAATGTCCAAACCAGATGGACTTGTTACTGCTCAAGCTCTCCTCTCTAAACGTCGCCAACATGTCCATCTGAGTCTATGGGGAACATTCATATTTCAGTCTAAAGAGAAAGTTGTCATCACGATTACATAGAGCTGCACAATTCTGGATGAATTGATAAATCACGTTTTTTTTGCCAATTCTAAACAGACAACTGAACAAAATAATGTAATGTACTAGAATTTCAGACAAAATGTTAATTGCTGCAGTCTATTTAAAATTTTTAATTAATATGTATGATTTTTTTTAAACGGTAAGAATGACTCAACGACTCACTCATTACTGGATAAATCCACATTTTAAACAAACCTCTTGAATGAATGATTCAATGACTAATATATTTTTAACAGTCACTTGTCGCCACCTACTGGCGTAACGATATAATCGATACAATTGTCTGAAGCGCCATGCTACTTTCAAAAGTGACGCTCTATTTTGACCACTTGATTTACTTCCATTGACATTGTTTATATCAGAACTATAAACTTTTATCCCAGTAATTCTGTGATAATATGAATATTTGTAACAGAAATAATAATACTGTATGTTTTGTGAAGCGGTTTCGCTGTCATTTAGGAATAAGATTGTGTGGATGTTTGAATCGAAATCGCAAAACTTTTAACGATTAATCATGCAGCTCTACATTTAAATAAGCAAAGCTTAAATGAACATATCTCCTACTTGATTGATAATCCCAAAGAAGTTATAGGGTCGTTTGGGTCCAGGGGTCAGAGTGGCATCGGCACAAATGAACGAGTAAGTTCCCAAAGGGAGTTCTGTGTATGTAGTGGAAGGATCCAACTTTCTGATTGGCAGAGTACTTCCTAAGAATTCAGAAAAATGTTTATAATAAAACGGTTAACAACGAGTCAGTGTAAAACTTGTACAACTGGTCTGACTGGAGAAGCCATTTCACATGACTATTAGACGTGCATTAAAAAAGTAAAGGGATTTTTATGTTCGAACATTCATGTAGCTTTAAGCCATTATGTTCTGCATCTGTCATAATTGTACTGACCTGTAATAATTGTTCACGCTTTCCAGAGAATAATATTAAAGGCATCTGAGGAGACAAGAGGAGAATATTAGTCAAGATTTCCTGGAAATGAAAGAAGAGTGGGGACAAAAGTAACTGATAATGGAGCTCTTATTACATGCCTGGAAGCTTTTGTAATGTAACACCAGTTACAGGACCTTTGGGGAAATGGGATCATGGGATAGGGGCAAAAATGATATGTGAGCTATGCGAGTTCATTAGAGATCCACTACTCCTAAAGCTGATGCCATTTTTGTACCTTAATATTTATATACTTATACCAGATGAAACATTAGCTGTATATCAAACACGTATTTTGTAAGTACTTGTACATAGTTTTATGTAAAAGTGCAGCATGAATATTCATCTAAATATTTCCTTTTGTGTATGACACAAATAAAATTTCATGTGGGTTTCAAGAGTAGCTGAGTAAAATTGTTGTTATTGGTAATTAAAACAAAACCTATAAACACCCAAAAAATTATTTGATAATTAAAATAAAGCTAAAAATGAAAAACTTTAATATAAAAACAAAAGTGTTAAGTGTTAACCCAAAATATGAATATATACTAAAAACAAGGTTGTCTGAATGATGACAGAAATTTCATTTTTGACTAAACTATCCCTTTAAATCAAGATAGGAAACTAGAGTAATGATAATATGATAAGCAGCCTCATGATGGCAAAGTTGTCATTAATCCACTGAAGTTTGTTCTTGTGTCACAACAAGCAGGCAATATCCTGTTTAATAGAGCTGGGCCTCATTTCAAGTCATTAGTGCGACATAATAGTGTCCAGCTGTCTTTGCTTTAATTGTTTATTGCCAACAGACACTGGGCCAAAGATGGAGAATTATTGTCCCTGATCCACAGTGACGTGCAAAGAGGAAACTTAATTCTGATCTTTATTTAGATCTCCCACCCAAACCTACAGACACAACTACGATGAAATCTGGACACAACTGACAAGAGTACACAAAGCTAAAGAGGGTCATTTTTGCAATGTTAAAATATTCTTTCTATCTCACTGAAATATGCAACCGCATGTAAGCTCCTTCTGGTACGCCTATATTAAAGGGATAGTTCACCCCCCCCCCCCCCCAAAATAAATGTAAATAAAAATAACCCTCAAGTTGTTCCAAACCTGTATGAATTTCTGTATACTGCTGAACACAAAATAAGATATTTGAAAGATTGTTGGTAACTAGACAGTTGATGGCACCCATTGACTTTCATGGTAGGAAAAAACATGGAATTCAATGGGTTCAACAGAAGATAAACTCATACAGGGTTGGAACAACATGAGGGTGAGTAAATGATGTTTGGGTGAACCATCCCTTTAATTTGGATACGTTTGAAAATGGCGTTTTCATTTCAAAATGCTCTCAAATCCACATTAGCGTTTTCCAGAAGTTTCACGTCCACACTATCTGATAACACTTAAATCACTATACTGTGAATTAGGGATGGGACGGTATGAAAATTTCATATCACGATTATAGTGTACAAAAGTATCGTGATTATCACGGTTTTGTGAAATAGATGAAAGTGTTAAAAAGAACTGATGCTCACACTGAAACCATTTCAACAAGTTTTATATTTGAAAATCAACAAATAAATAAGCAGCTCTATGCAGTTTTTTTTCACTTATTCACTTTATAGCCCTTAATCCTGTAATTGTGGACAAATGTGGGCACAGAGGACTCAGGTGTGATCCTAATTTTTATTTATTATAAATGTTATATCACTGTCTTCAATAAAGTTTTGTCTATCCATTTATGTTGTTTTTTTTTTTAATTATTTTTAATTTATATTTACCATATTTTCTATGTAAATTCTAATGCTTATTTTATGTTTTATTTTTTAAAGCTAAACTTAAAGTTCTTAGAGCTAAAACCTAAAGATGAAGTGACTTTGCTGTCACCTGGTGTCTTATTTTGGCTTATTTTAGAATGCTCTAAATTAAAAAAAAATTCCCATTCATTTCTATGCGTGCCCTATTTTTGACCCAAATACAAGATTAAGGAGTTTTTTTTCACCCACTTAACATTGTAGAATTGAGTAAAAAAGAATTGTATGTGTTCAGGAGGCAAACTTAGGAAAAGTAGCCAAGTCTTGTACCGCTCAGATCCAGGGAAGTATTTTTTTTTAATAAATCAGCACTATTTTGCCCACATTTGTCCAGAATACGGTTTTAGGGTTAAGCAAGATTCTATTCTGTCCCATTTCCTTCTTAATAATGCCCGTCTTCAATAGCAACGCATTATCACACAGCGCACCTATGACAACGGATGTGCGCTCATTTAATTCAAATACAACAATTTGAATGAATTGCATCTATATATCTATATATATATATATATATATATATATATATATATATATATATATATATATATATATATATATATACCATTTTGATTGTATTGAAAATGAAATCAGAGTTGATTTATTGTTTGATAATAATGTTGTGATCATCTTGTCTGGACGATTGTTTAGCAGAACTATCAAGTTTTACTGACCTATGGCAGACAGGCAGAGTATTCAACACAATCTCAAGGCAATTCGTAACTATTTCACATTTTGTTGAATTGGTAGCCAATTCAAATAAATTATTCTTTGTATGATAAGTTTACACAGGGTTGTGTTTAGGGGTGGACTTTCATGCTCTACTTTTCTTCTAAAAAACGTATGATGTGAAATGAACCGTTCAAATTCATACAAAATCGCTGCCTTGTAAAGTAGCTAGGTTTTTGGGTCATAGATCAGGTTCAAGTGTGTTCAGGTTGGAGTGTGCTCATCAACAATCGATATTTTCACAACTTCAACCTTAATCATAAATCATAAAATATAATCACCATGGTTTCCCCGAATGTCAATCCATTTTAGTGCGTTCCAGCACTCAGTGTTCTTTTAAGGACGTTGTGGTAGGCCTGCCACTCCACTTCATGTTGAAGCGAGCCCATTTTATTCTCAGTCTTTGCATCTGTTAAATCCCCTGTTAAATAGTCAAAGTAAAAGACACATGAGTGTTTGTGTGTTTTATGCTGCATATAAAATGTAATGTTTAAATAACATATTTTAGCTCACCTGTGGCCAGCACAAGATCAGGTTTTATCACATCGATAGTGTCACTACAGAACCTCTCAGAAGTCTGGAATGCGTCCCGATCGCGGAAACGACTGATATGGATGTCAGACACCTACACAGAGAAATCAGCAGGGTTGGAAAACAGTTCATAATGAGTTTCATGCAGGCCTGTGTGTAGTTAACAGTGAGTGTTGGAAATCTCACACTTAAAACTTGCCTATTTATAGAACAAGTGTCACTGGCATATTAGAGGAGGCATCTCTTATGTGTGAGTTAGTACACAGCTGAAGGTTTCATGTTTTACCATACAAACTATAATAAAAGGGCTTTATCCACACTGTACACACACATCAGACTGACATGCTTTTTGTTTCCAGGATGTCATACATATACAGTAGTAGATCAAAAATGCCAAATGGTCTTCTCTTTCTGTTTTTAAATAAAGAAATAAATAAGATACTATTTTATGACACAAAAAATGACACAAATTGATGTGACTATTATGAAAGTCTACACTTAAATAAATGTTTTAAAATATAGTTTCATCAAAATACACACCAACAAAATGGTATAGTTAGAGTATGGTGTTGTGGAGTGTGAAGGACAGAAGTTAAGCCTTCTGTTTCATTTTATTTAAATTGTTCTTATAAAAATAACTATTCCAAGAGTCAAATCTTGAAGAGCTAATTATGAACTTACACTCTTTTTTAGCTCAATGTATAATGGGCCAATATAAGAAATATTTAAGAAATGTATGATATGATAGTTTTATATGATAGTTTTAAAAAAAAATGTGAAAAATATACTCTATATACTTCTATAAGAAATTTACTCTAAAATAAATATCATATTATAAAATGCCTTTTGCTGAAGTTGTGTCCCAGCATTAAAATACGTTTTACTGAAATTGTGTAATTCTATTACATAAAAATATTGAATGGTTAATGAATATACACTGCTTGGCCCAAAAAGAAAAAAATCATTTAAGTAGGCCTATGTCTTTTGGGTGATCAAAGATGAGTTTTAAGGGGAACAATTATTGACTACAGAGGGACTTGAGTCTATGATTGGATCATTATTTCTAGTGATTATTATGTGTTTAGCATGTTATATGTTTGGAAACAGTTCTTCTAACCCTAATTGATGGAGTGTGTAGCCTTTCATTAAACAACCATGAAGGAAGACACATCATGGCCATATTCCAGGATGACAATTTCAAGATCCTTCAGGCTCAAATTATGAAAGAACGAGCTGGGATCACCATCAAGAGGTCCATCAATTTCAAGACCCTCTGTAAAGACTACTCCAGCACACCCCAAAGACTAATCTGAACAAGATATTATTTTTTTATTTTAAAAAATGTAAATCCTCTCAATTTAAAGAGTTGTCAGCCTACCCAAGATGTCTTATAACAATAAAAAAGGTTACATATTAATATCAAATCAGTATACTACATCAAAGTATTGATTACACTGGAATTGTGAGATATGTGTCCTTTGTTCATTTCATTTTTGCAACACTTGATACAGTCTTGATCATAACTATGCAATGCAATACATTTATACATTTACTAGTCTATTCGCTTTCGAGGTCAAGCTACAGCTAATATTCCGACCTTTTCGTGATTAACCTTTACGGACATTAGGAATACATTATTATGGCAGAGCACAAAATAAAAGCCATTCCCTAATCGATCACATGGTCAGCTCATTGACGGTCTAATGACAGTGTGACACATTATCATGGCCTCTCTCATTCACTGCTTAGGGCTCATCAGTTTACCTGCACAAACCAAAATATATTGTCCCGCTGCCCGCTGGGAAACGGTGGGACGATGTTCTTGGACTGGTGTAAGCTGCGTTTCGGGTGCCAGGCGGTGTCATAGCTGTCAAACAGCCAGGAAGTGAAGCAGGCGAGCAGAAGCCCAACAATCATCAGCGCCGCGAACAGCCTGAGCATCCTGACGAAATCACTCTGCCTCTCCTCACGCGCTTCTCTTCTGCATGTTGAGGAGCCGAATGGGGAATTCAGACAGTCTCACATCCTCGGTCACTCGGTTCACTGAACGCTGGACAGATGACGAGCAAATCAGCGCGCTGTAATTGCCAACATCATCATCATCATCCACAGGGAAACTTCCGGGTGGCAGAATTCTGTCTGATGTAAGTGCTATGGATGAAAGACGTTAGGCCCAGGGGAGCGGAGCTCAAGATATACTACTCGGCCCGGAAGTTGCTTCTAACCAGTTCACAGTTGATTTAAATATTCGATTTTATTAAAAATAAGGAGAGTTACACATGAATAATGAATTAAATCAGTTTACTACATCGAAATCTAAACTGATAATTAATTAATTTTAAATTAATACATAAAACGTAAAATATTTTATTGCTACAAAAGATTTTGCATTATAGTTAACCTGGCATAAACTTAAATACAGGTGCTAATTTCATACCTTTCATAAATCAATCCTTTTTTTTCTCTCTTTTTATATGAACACCTTCATAAGAGCCAAAACAGCTTTGGTTTGGAGATCGATGTAGGTTATTTAAATGTGAAATATTGTAATAGCCCAAAGCTAATAATGTTTATTGTTTTTTTAAATTTACATGTTTATGACAGTGTTGTAACTGTTAATTAAAACTATAGTAATATAGTAGTATAACTATAGTAAAATATTAATTAATATATATATATATATATATATTGCCCGCTCCGAGTATTTATTACACTTGGCTTTCCAAACCAATGAAAAACGTGGTTTTCTTTAGAAAAAAAGAACGCACGCGCTCACGCTCTTTGTCAGCATACGCTCACATAGCAGTTTGTTCAGTTCGCCAGTTCAGTGGAAGATGATGACCACAGAAACAGTAGCAGCTCTCGCTGTCAGCAGAAATGATCCCGAGATTCGCGACAGGGATCACCCATGGCCATATCTCAAGGATATGTTTGAATTCACTGAAGTTAAGTAAGATTCTTATCGGCTGAAATGTCTTCTTTGCCTGCCACGACCGTGTTACAGTGCTTTCTATCAGTTCAGTTCTGGCGCCTCGGTCTCAATTGTAGCCTACAACGCGACGTAGCCTACACATCACACGTTAATGAATAGGTCCGGTCCGGGACACTGCAATTCACCAAAGTTCATTATTTGCATAAGCCTTGCCGGTTAAACATTTAATTCACGTGCTGATGCGCTGTTCTAACGTCCGCTTTCCTGAGCGCAAACCCCGGACGCTCGCAGACAGAAGCCTGTCAAACAGCGCCTGAATACTGGACTAAGTTCTCTTTCGAGTCTTGTTATGCTAATACTGTAAAATACACACAATGTTTACATAAAAATAATTGGCTATGACTAAAGTGAAAGCAAACATTTGAGAGAAAATCTGTTGTAATATGCGTCTATATTAAACGCGTCGCGTGCTGGTCTAAGCGACACTAGTAAATAGTGCTGCTGCTTGTAGCCTACTTAAAGGGATAGTTCACAAAAATAAATAAATAAATCTGTCATTATTTACTCACTCTAATGTTGTTCCAAACCTGTATTAATTTCTTTCTTGTGCTGAATACAAAAGAAGATTTTTTTTTTGAATGTGGGTAACCAAACAGTTGCTGGTCCCCATTAACTTCCAGGAGAGAAAAAAAAACTATACACTGGGGACCAGCAACTGTTCGGTTACCCACATTATTCAAAATAACTTTTATTTTCAACAGAAGAAAGAAACTCAGGGTTTAAAACATCTTGAGAGAATAAATTAAGACATTTTTTTCATTTTTGAGGGAACTATCCCTTTAGTGTTAATAAAAAAAAATTAAAAATAAAAAAACACAAGGAGAAAATCACTCACTGACTGAGAACTTTAATAGTAGCTTTAATAAGAATCAATAATAGTGAAGTCTATGTAGTGTTTTAATTTAATATTTGTTCATTTAATTACTTTCTTCAATGCTACTGTTAAATACACCTACTGCATTTGAAAAAAAGCACTGTTTATTTAATTTGAATATTAATTTGTGTAATGTTTATCTTGTCTAATTTTTTTTAATAACAAAGAAAATAATGACGAAGATTTTTATCTTCGCCACTGGCCTAAATGTATGCCTTTCTTTTTTCTTTTGTTACCTAAGGCTTTGTTTTTAACATAGGGACATTAGTTTGGCTGTAATGAACATCCACTTGCAAAATAGTAAAACTTCAAAAAGAATCGTGATAAAAAAATCGTGATCGTGATTTTCCTAAAAAAAAAATCGTGATATGATATTGTTGCCATAACGCCCAACCCCTGAAATGAAGTATAGCATTATTTACAAACCAGTTATTTAAGAGTTGTCAGTCATTCATAAGATCACTTAAGTAAATGTAGTAAATACAGGTAGTTATAAAGCATTTACTAGTGGTCAGTTAACTATGTGTGTGAGCTCATCTAAAGTGAGTATTCATGCCTTGTAAAGCATTTATAAAGGAGATTTAAAGGAGATCAATCTTCTAAACAGTAAAATGTAACAAACACAACACAGTGCTATAGAACATATTTAACAGCCTTTAAATCTCCTGTAATTGTCTTTTATTATTGCAAATCTAACAAATTCTTAATTGCAGTAATCTGAAAAATGATGTAATCTCATCATTTGTTCAATTAAATAATTGCAAACCCCCCTCAAAATAATTGTTCTGCTTAATTATGTATATTTACAGTTCATTGGAATGTTTACTTTTTACTTTCGGTACTTAAGTACTTTTTAAATCGGATACTTTTGTACTTTTACTCAAGTGATGTTTGAATGGAGGACTTTCTACTTTTACTGGAGTAATATTTTATTTAAGTATATATACTTTTACTTGAGTATAACTTTTGAGTACTTTTACCACCCCTGTATATATATATATATTAGGGGTGTAACAATATATCGTGCCACAATATATCGCGATACAAAAATGCAACAATACGTATCGTGGATAGTGACAATATGTATCGTGGATAGTAGAATTTTTTTTTTCAAAGTTTTAGTGTCAGTACTACATTAAACTACTATATATAATGTTGATTATAATGTATAATAATGCAATGGGGGAATATTTGTGGGTCCTGATATTGCCAAATGTATTATGTTACCAGTAAAAAGTGGTCAACATTATTTTAAATATATCTAGTCAGTGCACAGAGCATATTCATCTAAAATAATTCTGTATTTTCAGCTTCAGAATCATGAATATTTTTGTTCTGGTGTCCATTTTGTCCTTGGGTTACAAGCACCAAGTCCAAGCCTATTCATTTAAACCCACAATATAATATCAAAGTTAGCATTTTAATCAACAGTACATTTTTTGCACCTTTTACCATATGTCTTGGAGTATCGCAATAATATCGTATCGTGAGTTTCAGTATCGTGATTCTGTATTCGAATTCGTGACATGAGGGTATCGTTTACACCCCTAATATATATATGAAATAAAGTATGAATATTCAAATCTTAAAATAAATATGAAATAAAGTATGAATATTCAAATTTTAAAATCTGAAAATTAAAAAATGTTGCCTTGGCTATTAATCAAAATAAAATTATTTGAACTACTAGAATTACTAAAAATAAAATGTAAAAATAAAAACCAATGTAAAAATATTAATAAAAACTATAATAGTATATAGATAACTAAAATAACACTGGCCAATAAATGTATTTTAGTAAGTAGCATTTATATATTATTTGGAATTTGATTGATTCGCCCCTGTAGAAGATTCAGTTTTCTCTCCATAAGAAAAAGCTAATAGCCCATCAATAACAATGGCCTTTCTACTCAATTTTGCACATTGCATTTAGGAACGTCTGTAGAATGATGTTTCTGGTGTTTGTTTGTTTTCTTTGTTTCTTTTTCTCTCCGTTGTTTGTGCAGATTACAGACATGTGCTGCTGATCCCAGGCGAACCCCAATTGTTACGCTCCTTATTCATAGTCTAGGGGTAAACTAGAAACGAACAATAACAGTTAAGGGAGACACAGACACTTAAGTATCCGTCCCCAGACCCAGAGCCAATAAAAACACCATAAATCACAGAAGACTTTAACATTTCATTTAATTCATTGACATAATTTTTTTCTGAGGCCACTTTCTATGTCCAAAGAGAGATTGGGTATAAGTACAGAAGCTCGCTGAAATGAAAAATTATTTTACAGACAAGTGCTTTTGGACTATACATTAGGGTTTTTCTTTTGACACCCAGACTGTAATGGAACGTGCCTGATGTCTCTGCCTGAACATTTTATTTGTACACAACCATTAGAAAACAATTCACCAAAAGAGTTCATTAATATACAAACACAACCCCAAAACTAAATAGTTTAATTTAGTTGAAGGCTATAACTTGGCCAAAGTCTACCTGAATATTAGTCATGTCCATGGCATCTTACGGGGGCGGGGGGTTAAATTGTTATTTCCTTGACGAGGAACAAATAAGGCCTTTGATATTCTGAACTCTTGCTTTAAGTGCACAATCGATCACTTGTTTTTCACGTAAATCTCTGAAACTTCTATGAAGTCGTAATGGCACATGACGGCTGAAGTCACTTGTGGAATTTCTTGCTTGGATCCTTGGCGTGATCAAGCAGCATCTGACAAGGAGTAAACTGGTTCCCATAGACAGCCTCAAACCTTCTCATCTTCTCCACAAGTTTGTCGCGCACCAAAGCAGTCCACAAACCTGAAGGGCCCTGCATTGACAATTCACATAATGAAAGGACTGAATGCTGAAATACCTTAAAGGTGCACTAGGTAATATTAATAGCTAGTGGTTAAAATGTGTATAGCAGTCCAAATTAAAAATATTGGGAGTCATTTTTTTCCCACCATCATTTTTCCCACGTTGCCAGATTGAGGTAACGCAACAGGAACAGGCACAATCGGCAATGGAAGCAAGCAACGAGTTAATTTATACAAGCCTTTGGTCATAGAGCTTTTTACATGGAGGCTTTTTAGGTTGGGCAGAATCTACGATCTCTGACCACGTTCATTTGCTTGTTTCCATGGCTACAATACGCTGTTTTCTCTACCACCTGGCGACCCGGGGTGATGAAGTACAATAGAGTGCAACAGTTGGGTTCTGGAAGTTAAAACTCTTTTCATTTTCTCAATAATGAAATCGATTTAAACGATAACTTATAAACATTGAGACAGCCCTACTGTGCGGCTGTTAACTAATGTTTGCTCTGCTGAAGCCATCAGCCCACATTATTTCAGCTTATTTTTAAAAATAATCGTGTTTAACAGTGGCATTCGAACCCATGATGCTCTACAGAAATAGCTCTTTAGCTCCGCCCACTCCTATGAAGCACACTGCGAAAAAAGTTACTAAACAGTCGATCTCTATATTCTCTCAAAATACTTATATATAAATATGTATATTTTGTAGTGCTGTTAAACAATTCAAATATTTAATCGCGATTAATCGCATTAAATGTCATAGATAATTAACTCGATTAGTCGCAATTACTTCGCACATTTTTATCTATTCTAAATGTCTCTTGATTTCTTTTCATCCCATTATTTTTTTCTCATTTTTATGCTCTTATTAACATGGAAAAGTGGATCGGCTTACTTTGTGCAAATGTTTTTTATTGAAAACAATATTACTGTGTTCAGTTTCACACTAACCTTCTCACTTGGAGCAAATAATCTCTCACACGATGTAACACTTTTTCTGTCATTTTTAATTCAATTATTATTCGCAATGCTTAATGGGATTGTAGTTCTTTCCCTTACTAAAGCCGTTAAGTACACGGTCTTGTACCTTTGTTTTTTTGTTCAATTTTCAAAAACTTTTTTGCTTCAAATCAAAGTTTGTAATGTTGGAATTTAACTCAGTAGCTAATTGACTTGGCTCATGTCTTATAACTCTCGAACAAAGACTATTTTAAAATCCCTATAGGAAAAACAAATTTCAAAAAAAACTTTTGGAACCAGCGCCTCTGAAAAACTGTTGCGCTATTGGGTAAATTGGCGGTGGGCGGAGTCACACGGTCCAAAACAAAAACAGACATTTCGACACAGAACAACTGGCTGAAGCATTGTTTTTCATAAAAATAAAAACAATGTTTCCTCAAAATCTGCAAACATATTATGGTATATTTATGCTTTAGTACAGTCAAATCAAATACATACAGTATAGCACCTTTAATCTAAAAATTACGATTTTTAAAGGAAAAGTTAAAGAAAAAATCCAAAGAGTAAATCAAGATATTAGAATCTCACCTCCAAGGCAGGGTGGAAAGCCAAGACCGAACACTGCCCCAATGTCACCCTCCACTGGATTGGCAAGGATGCCCTCTTGTAGACACAGAACAGCCTCATTCACAAAACGAGACACCAGCCTGTACTGTATATCTGAGTCTGAAGATCTGGGTAGAGCGACAGACAGAAGCAGTGATGAGCAGAAATACAGTTGTTTACTGGATGATAAATGACAATAAAACTGCATTTGTCCTAATGAGAAGTCATTTTATGAATTAAACTACATCTACAGTCTGAGCAACTTACACTGCAGCATTTTGAGCCAGCTTGAATGTTTCCAAAATCTCCAGAACTTCTGGGTTCACATCTCTGCTTTTAAGTCCTGGCTGGTAGACGTAGCAGCCCTTGCCTGACTTCCGGCCTAAATAGTGATAATTGTGAAGAAATATTTGATTCCAACTATACTGAACATGTTAATGTCAATAAACCCAAAGAACAGAATTAATCAGGGTAGACGCCATACTTAAATGTCAGAGATCATGTAGTTTTTTTTTTTGTTTACTGAAAGATGAACATTTGGCGTTTTGTTAAACAACAGTACAAATCAATTGAACATATTTGTTTTCATTCCTGCACATTTTCCATTTCAAAATAGATTTTTGCAGATTTTTCAGACCATATTTAACATAAATGGTTCATAAACATAAATTTCACCATATATATTTGGTAAAGGGTACAGTCATCTGTCTAAACTATACAGGTCAGGATCATCATTAAATATTTTTATTTTCTGTTTTTTTTTTCTTCCTAAGTTCATTTCGCTTTCTCATTCACACATATCAGTCATGTAATGGAAGTCTATGGGGATCTCCTAAACGAGCATACACAGAGAAGTCCAAATTAAACATGATTTAATGACTCGTAAATGTAAGTACACATTGATGGCCTAAGACACAAAACGACTTTGTGTGAGAAAACGGTTTTTATATGGATATCGATATATATACATATTTAGATATACAGGAAATTGCAATGGAAGACGATTTAGATATATCTAAATATATTTAGATCTTCACAGTGAAAGGTAAAACTTCCGAAATCTCTGTAAAAATGAGTGACGTACACACGCAAGAGCCTTCAGATCACTTGGACGTGGCTGTGGTTACAAGAGGTAAAACGATATAAATATTGTACGTTTTTTCACACAAACTGCTCGTTTTATGTCTTAGGCCATCAATGTGTACTTACATTACGAGTCATTAAATCATGTTTAATTTGGACTTCTTTGTGCATGCTCTTTAAGGAGATCCCCATAGACCTCTATTATATGACTGACAGACAAGAACGGTTTGACCTAAAAATATCAAAATTGAAACTACTGTGGAAACAAAGACACGTACATCTTGGATGCCCTTATGTTAAGCTCATCCCTTTAAGCTAAAGAATGTACCTTTGAATCCTTTTTCCACCATGGTCTTCAAGACCTCAACATTTCCCCCTCCAAATCTGGAGCCGAAGGCCTTGCCAGAGGTCTTCGGCCACATGAGCTGCCACATCAATGCCCACTTCATCAGCCAGGGTAGCAGCACCCACAGGGAAGCCAAAACCTGTGGTCAGGGAGTCCAGCTTCTTAGGGTCAATACCTTCCTGTATGTAGAGAACAAAACCATGATCTGTATATCAGGTGTGTTTCTACGTAGAACGCCACCATAGCCTGATTTTTGCACAAAACACTTTGACAACAGAATAATTCAAATGGAAACACACGAACCTGCAATACACGCACTGCCTCCGCTAACATGGGAGCTAAACATCTGGTTGTGTAGAATCCTGGTCCGTCCTGAAGACAAACACTGCAATTAGTCACTCCATCCCATTTATTTCAATGGATTGTAGATCTGTAAAACGTGTTTTCTGGATTGATGGAAGAATATGCAGAGTCTCACCCCAACGACGATAATAACTTTGCCTTGCTTTAAGCCGACCGCCACCGCTGAGGCTGTTGTGTCCTTGGAGGTTTTATCAGTGGTGATGATTTCCAGTAGCTGCATCTTGTCAACTGGAGAAAAGTAGTGCATTCCGATTACCTGAAACAAAACACAAGAACAAATTTGAGATGATCTCAGACTCTCTAACATGCTGGTCAAGAAGTCACTAAAGGTTTCTTACCTTATCGGGTCGCTTGCTCACAGCTGCAATATCTTTGATTGGTAAAGCAGATGTGTTGGTGGCAAATATACAATGTGGAGGAATCACCTGCAATGACAAAGTATGTTATCATCAAAAGTTTTTTTATTTATTTAGGAGCGTTTGAAATCTCAAAACTTGTTTAATATTAACTTACTGCTTCAACTTCTTTTAGGACTTTGTGTTTGATGCTCAGATCCTCAAAAACGGCCTCAATGACCATGTCGGCTTTATTAAAGCCATTGTAGTCTAGCTGTCCCGTTAGGTTGGACAGAATACTGTCCCTTTCGAATGATGTTATGTTCTTCTTCTTAGTTTTGTCATTTAGCCTGAAATAAAATACAAAAATAGAAATATTATTTTTTAAATACAATACATAAAAATAAATAATAAGAGAAAACGTCGAAGCAGCTTTAACTTTTGTTACGGTTAGGTCTATTTGTCATTTTTAATCTATTATTTCAGGGCACATTTACATGTCAATAATATTTTTAAAAATGGAAACGTTTTTTCTTTACGTTTTTTTTTTTGCATACAGATGAAATCATTGTCAAAATGATCCCCGATCACACGGATTCCACAAAAATGCTGTATTCTGTATCAATGCGCCTATAGACTGAACATGTAATTCGCATATGCATGACGTCACCATTTTCACAAATTCGCGTTTTTATAGCTTTACACCGATACGATAACGGTTCCGTTTTTGAAAACTTGCAATTTGAAATCCATTTCGGAAGTTTTCAGGCCCTCAAAATGCCATTGTTGTATAAATGAACATCCAAAACGGATAAAAAGTTTCCCAATTTTAGTTGAAAACAGTGTCGTGTAAACGGTCTCTTAGATAGAGCTGCATGATTCTGGATAAATTGAGAATCACAATGTTTCTGTTTAAAATAGAGATCACGATTAACTAAACAACTAAGCAAAATAACATGTTATTTATTTTACTAGAGGTTCTGACAAAATGTTACATTTCTGCAGTCTATTTAAAAATGTTTAATTAATTGAGTGAATAAATAAAAATAAATAATAAAACGGTTTGACTGAATGATTCAATGACTCACAAAGAATACTCTTGTATTATTACTAGATGAATCAGCATTTTTGAACAAATCTCTCGAATGAATGATTCAATTACAAATATTTTTAACAGTCACTTACTGGTGTAATTGATACAATCTGTATTTGAAGTATCAATTTACTTTCAAAAGGTGATTTACTCTATTTTGATTGTCACACAACTCTAGTTTCAGTATATTTAACACTCACCCTTTATAGACCTGCTGCTCTCCACGACAGAGTCCCTCCAGTGTGGTGTCCTTAAGAATAATGTCAGCGCCTTTATCTACAGAC
This sequence comes from Hybognathus amarus, assembly GCA_030378365.1. Classification (NCBI taxonomy): domain Eukaryota; kingdom Metazoa; phylum Chordata; class Actinopteri; order Cypriniformes; family Leuciscidae; genus Hybognathus; species Hybognathus amarus. Next base: position 91,776 of record JAQIUQ010006188.1, read on the forward strand.
ACTTGAGCAATGCCAGCACCCATCAAACCTGCTCCCAAGATGGCAAGTGTTCTAAAAAACAGAAAGAAAAATGATTTACAATTCTACAGGAAATAAAACACTTAGGTTGCTGCTTATAAATTGCAGTAACTGTAAATTTCTCTCAAATAGTAATAGACAAAGAAAATACATACTTTACTTCCTTTTCAGGGGTTCCGAATTGCATTCTCTTTGCATGCGACCTGACCGTAGTAAAGGCCAATAAGTGCTTTACTCTCGGAGGTCATGGCTAACTTGCCAAAATTCTGTAATGGAAATAAAAAGTGCATTATTAGATTATTATGCAACATGCATAGCATTATTAAGGCTGTGAAATGATTAATCGCATCCAAAATAAAAGTTTGTTTACATAATATATGTGCGTGTAGTGTGTATAATTATTTTGTATATATAAATACACACACATGCATGAATATATTTAAGAAATATTTGCATGTATATACTTTATATGCATTTATAAAAAAATATATTATACATAAATATTTGATATATTAATAACACATTTTTCTTAAATACACAGTAAACATGCATGTGTATTTATTAGGGCTGGGAAAAGATTAATCGCATCCAAAATAAAAGTTTGTGTTTCCATAATATATGTGTGTGTAGTGTGTATAATTATTTTGTATATATAAAAACACATATATGCATGTATATATTTAAGAAAAATGTGTTATTAATATATCAAATATTTATATTTATGTATAATATTAATTTTGTATAAATATATATAAATTATAGACATGCAAATATTTCTTAAATGTTTACATGCATGTGTGTGTATATATAAAATAATTATACACACTACACACACATATATTATGTAAACACAAACTTTTATTTTGGATGCGATTAATCGCGATTAATCTTTTTCCGGCCCTAGTATTTATATATACAAAATAATTATACACACGACATACACATATTATGTAAACACAAACTTTTATTTTGGATGCGATTAATCGCGATTAATCGTTTCACAGCCCTAAACATTATCGTTCGCAGTTACCAAATATCACTAAATTAATATTAGCAGATAATTCTAAATTATTTCTTTTTAAAAAGTTTAAGTTCTAATTCCCCTTCAAAAACTCACCAGATCAGAGATGCAAGTGAAGATTTTAATAGAAACACAAGAGATTCAAGTGTAGTCAAGTGGAATAATTCAGAATTAGATTGAGTGTTCAAAGGCCGCCCCTAATAGTCAACCAAACTTAAGTCGATGAGAAGAGCTTTGGGGGCCGTTTACATAGCGCAAGGGAAAACGTACAGATTCCGAGCAAATCTGTGTAATGCTATAATGTCAATATGGACCAAAATCACCTTGATGAATAAAGTGGCTGGTAAGTGTACATTTAAGTGATTAAATTAATATCATAAACGTGCAACTAGTTGACTAATGGCTTAAATGATAGACTTACGAGTCAACTGCAAAAATCTATTGGGTGGGGGCAGCCCTATTGCATGACTGTGTCTTATTGTACGATAATACAGTTTGGACATTTTCACAGCACCTGTGACTCAGCCAGGTAACCTGCAGTCAGACCCTGTTCAACACCAGCCTTCACACTCTGAAAGACAAAACAAACGGATATCAACTCAATACAAGCTATTTCTACTATGATTTATGATAACTCCATTGAGCACAGAATCAAACCTCAATTATTTTCAGTGGCGCAGGGTACAGTCCCTTGGTCTGTTTCATGACCTTCTTCTCAACTGTTTTGTAGATCTGTTGTCTCACAAACGGATAACTCATGATGTAGTCTTGAATTTCTGCAAGGAAAAAAATGTATATACCAAAAAATATATTGAAATATATTGTATATATCAAAAAATAAAGCAAAAGTATGCTATGTATATGCCACACTGATTAAAATGATCAATATAAATCTTGTAAAAGCCTAAATAACTTGTGTCCAGATCATTTTGAATCTAAAACAGTCTAGCAGTCGAATGCCATTGCAAATACTCACTCTGCATTAAGCCCTTTGGTTTGGTAAGTGTGATTTCTTGTTAGCAAGGCCTCTGGCAGCTTCCACAGCTACTTCCTCCAAGTATTCAATAGTCCTCTCCTCTGGACTCTTCAGACCAGGTCCTGTTTTTAATTTTTAAGAAATTAATACTTTTATTCAGCAAGGATGCAATACATTTATAAAACTTTTTTTAAAAGTGACAAGACTTTTATGTTATTACAAAAAATATAACAATTCTTTTGAACACTTCATTCATCAAAGAATCCTGCTTTTTTTTGCATCTATGTTTTATCATATATACTCACGCAAATGCAATACACAAAAAGTGTTTTACCAAGAGTATCCACCAGCTGGTCAATCAGTCCCATTTTCTTGGCTTTATCTGGACGGATGTTCCTTCCTGTTAGCATCATATCAAAAGCACTGGGAAGACCAAGCTACATAAAAGCAAAGGTGTAAAAACAAACACGCTTGAGACGTCAAGGATTCAATTAAAAGAATAATTATTAAATGTGTCTCTGGCATGTTACGGACCATTTTGGGCAGTCTCTGTGTTCCTCCAGCTCCAGGCAGAAGGCCGAGCATGACCTCTAAGGCACACCCAGAACTGTCTTCTTACTCTTGGTGGCTATTCTGTACTGACAGGCAATGGCAAACTATATACAAACACATAAAAAACAATATCAATTTTGTGTTCTCTGTACACAAAATGCACAATTGTTGTGTTGAATTTAAGCAAATGTATTGTTTAATTTATTGCATAGGTTATTGTTTGTATCATTAATATAGTTTATAATAATCAGATATTTGTCTACACTGTAAAAATGAATATGCTTTATCTAATCAATAGAATTGTAGCGATCAATTACAATATCATTACAATATTTTTTACAATAAAAAATTACAATATCACTAATTAAATTTAACTTTAACTCAATTTTAGAATTGAGTAATAATTAATCAAATTAATCCTTAAAAGTGAACCATTTAAAATGAGTAAAGTTTACACCAAATAAATTAACAAAAATATTCACGACCAGACAGACGTCAAAAATTAATTAAGAACTCTTTTTATAAATGAACTCTTTGTTTTATATTGTCAATTTGAAGACACCTGATGTTAACAAGCAGAATCACGCAAGGAGAAAACCATATTTTAAAGACAAACTTAAAATAAACACTGATCACCATAATGGTGACTTCAATTTGTTTTTTTGGTTATTGTTGTTAGGTTTACTCATTTTAAACGGTTAAATTTTAAAGAATTAATACTCAATTCTAATTTGTTAAACTTAATTAATAATATTGCTTGTAATCTGTTGCCACAATTTTTTTTATTAGATAAAGTATATTAATTTTTACAGTGTATATACAAAGTAACAAAACGAAAGTAACATTTTTTCTAAAGTGTGGTGTGTTACATAGCTGTTTGTGAACGTAAAAGGTCTGCAAAATGGATCGATTCTGAAATGCCTGAAATTAGTCGTCAGTAACTCCAGTACTTTCCAGTTCCTGCATGAACTTATGTAGGTTTATAACAAATCTTTATAATGGCAGCCTATGGTCTTCTTCAGTTGCCCAAGAACAACGTCTACTTGGACATGCCCTCAAACACTGTAGTTGTATCTGAGGCCTGTAAGAGTTTGGTTGGTATTGTTGACATTTCAGCTGTTTTGTGTGCAGCGAAAGCAAATCCACTTTGTATACACTTCCAAAGAATAAGGACCCAGGCTTGAATTGGTATGGTAAAACCAACACCATCGTTACTGTTCGTATCACTGTTCATCAAATGCTGAGGAAGCTTAGATATTGCAATTGGCTCTTGGTTTCAGGTCCGACCAATCACAACAGACTGGGCCGTCTGACCAATCAGAGCAGAGAAGACTCGCGGAAAGGTGGCGGTTTAAAAACAGACTACCTTTATCATGCCATTTCAGACACTGTGGGAAAAAAAGTAATGCTGCAAATGAATAATATGAGTAAATTAAAGTGATTTTTGACCTTGGATATATGTAAACCTATTGCAGTGAGACCTTTCAAAACAAAATTCAGGAGCCTTTAAAATAGCATAATTAAGACACTTAAATCACAGCAGAAATGTTACAGTAATCCTATGCTTTGGAAAAAACATGTGAAATATGAACATGAATGCAGTACCTCTAAGCCTCCACCAAGACACGACCCATTAATGGCAGCGACGTATGGGCTTAGGAGATTTCTCAATCTTCTCAAACATCCTCTGGCCCTCCTGAGAAAGGCCAGTGACCTCCTCTGCAGTCTTACAGGCCTGAATCATGCTAAATACATGGTACAAAAAATAACAGGTAAGATATCAGCACTGTATTTGATAATGATCACCATAACCTCCAATAATAAACACATTATGAATTCTGAATCTTTAGTTTAGGGTCAAACTCTCACTTTAACTTAAACGATGGGGTGGAAGATGGCGCAGTGGATAAGACACATGCCTTTGGTGTGAGAGGCCTAGGTTCGAATCCACTGCTGAGACACCAATGTGTCCATGAGCAAGACAGTTAACCTCTAGTTGCTAGCTCCAGAGGCGTGCGACCTCTGACATATATAGCAATTGTAAGTCGCTTTGAATAAAAGCATCAACTAAATGAATAAATGTAACTAACTATTAACTATGACTTTACTATAATTACATCTATAATTATAAATTATAATATATAATTAATTATTATATATTAATATAATTAATTATAATATTTAATTAATTATAACTATAACTACTACTTATTAATAGTTAGTAAGGTAGTTTTTAAGTTTAGTTATTGATAGGGTTAAGGAATGTATAGTATGGTAATGCAGAATAAGGCATTATTATGTGCTTTAGAAATACTAATAAACTGCCAGTATCCTAGTAATATGCATGGCATGCTAATAAGCAACTAGTTAATAATTAAAATTGGACCCTAAAATAAAGTGTTACTGAATGATACTGACTTAATGTCTGCTCCTGCGATGAAGCTGCCGGGTTTGGATGAGATGAGAACGACACCTGGACAGCATTGTTGCCCAAAATCTCATCCATAACTTCTGTCATCTCCCTTTGCATTTGAATAGACAGTGTGTTGACCTAGAGATTGCAAAAACACATTATGATATATTATGATATCATTTGAACGCATTAACGTGGCTGCAGAGACAACTATTACCTTTGCATTGGGATCATTCACACGGATCACAGCTACATCTCCCTTGACCTCATAGTTTACGTGTGTACAAGCTGAAGAAATATTGAAAAGATATGAAAATTAAAAAGCATGCAATACGTTAAATAATTGATATCATAAAAAACATCATATATATATATATATATATATATATATATATATATATACATATATATATATATATATATATATATATATATATATATATATATATATATATATATATAAAAGAACTTTCAGTTCATATAATATAAAAATATTTTACCCATCATACAAGCAGCAACTTTAAAGGTCCGCCTGCTGACCCCTTTATTGGGTGAAAAAAAGTAAGTGATGTGAAGGTACAATCTCAGAAAGTGAAGTCATAGGCTAATACCTAATATAAAACGATCTCTAACCAGTGAGGGTCATATCAGGCTAAGTTGGAAGACAGTGAAGATATATTACAGAAGTAGAATGTAGACAGGCCTGTAGAGGACATGACTCCAGTAGTACAGTACAGCACAGATGAACTTTAACCTGAGTTTCCTCTTAACCTACACTACAACCATAATGATAATGTCATACAACTCTCAATAATGATGAAAGCATAATGAACTGAATACAAAACCTCTCTATAAACAAATCTGACATATTAGCCATAATTTAACTAAATTCCTTATAGATGCAGGATGATGTATTACCAGATACCATTAAATCAACCTCGATTAAACCAGTTTTCAAAAGCTATGCGTTAGCGATTATTAAAAAAAGTTAAAATTATTCTATACACCAAGTATTTATTTAAAAAATGTCTTACGTGCATTATAAGATAATGGCCAGCATTAGCTATATGTATTGAATGGGAACAACATGTCACTGGGTTAACTCTACTGTTAACTAAATTAAATTAAATTAAAACAGAATTGATATACGTGTACGTTTCGTTGCACGCGCAGTAGAGTAAACTGCGCGCGCGTGAACATTAAAACAGTCACAAAACATTGATCACTAGACCTTGAGTTAATTAGCAGGTGAGCTAAGCTACTTCAGTGAAGTGTGACTGGTGATTCTGCACAGTAGTTTATTTACGCAAGTGTTAAAGCGAAAAGCAATAGGGATGTAGAATCAGTTTAAGGAAAGATTGTAGAGGTGTGAAATACCTGGAAAGAGGGTATATCTTCTGGTTGTGAGTCTGGAGAGGGAACCGAGGGCTCGTACGCCGGCCATGTTTGGAGGTCAATGTGTGTAATGACAGACAGCAGGCGAAGACTGGAAGGAGGAGTATTTCAGAAACCTGCTGAACACATCCAATCCACCAAACTCTATAACAAGACCGCGTCAGATAATAATAAATCATTTTATTATGGGTTTTTGTTGTTGTTGTTGTGGGTTTAAATAAAATTTTAAAAATCCTTGATAAACCTATGAACCTTTGTTGTAATGTTTTTTTTCTTCAGTTAAACCTAGAAAATAAGCAGAAGGATAACAAAAATAAGTATTTGTATTAGTTACATAAATTAAATAGGCTCTGTATAGAAGGTTTGTGTATTTCTCTAAAATTGCATATATTCCAAGCTTCTCAAATCATGCTGGATAACGTCAAAATAGAGACATACTAACATATTTAGAAGTGTAAGTACATTTTCCATTAAACTATTGTACTGAATTTGTTATGCTAAAAATATAATTGTGCATCAAATTAGACAAACTCGGCAACACAAGCATTTTGGACCCTTTTACATGTTTACATACATTACATTATGTATAGCCAAGCCAACCATCTTGGTTGCACTGCATTTGTTATTGCTTATTGATTTTAAAATGCTTATATGTTAATTCATTATTACTTTTCGTTTTCATTTAGATTATTTTTCAAGTTACACTATAAAAATATGAAATTGAACAACTAAAAGAAACTAAATAGTATATATATATATATATATATATATATATATATATATATATATATATATATATATATATATATATATATATATATATATATATATATATATATATATAGGCTACATCTTCTTTTTATTTGAAGTCAAATAAATTAACCATGATATGCAATCAGTTGAAATTCTCAAAACATCACCACAGTTGTTTGGAAACCTGCAATGTGACATGCATCCACAAGATGGCAAACACGTTTGCATTAAAGGAACAGTTCACCCAAAAATGAAAATTCTATCATTAATTACTCACCCTCATGTCATTCCAAAACCTGTAAGACTTTCGTTCATCTTCAGAACACAAATAAATATCTTTCTGATGAAATCTGAGAGCTTTCTGTCCCTCCATTAATAACTACACAACTACCACTACGCTTCAAAAGATCGTAAAACTAATATCGAGCGGTTTAAGTAAAAAAATTTCTAAAGAGACTCGATCACATATGATGAAGAGATTTAATTTAGGATTCTACGACTCAATTCACAGAGTGTATCCACACACACACAAATTACTGCAGAATTAATAGCGCACCTCGACTCTCCTGTGCTATAGCCAAACCTTTGGTCACTCATGCCAATGCCAAATGTCAGTTTCATTGGCATCAACTGTACAAATCTTGGGCTGTGGAAACATGTGAAACATGAGTTACGGTGTGGTGAAGCCCAAAGAGGCTTCCAGGGTGATCAATAATGGTTTGGGCTGCAATATCATGGCATTCCCTAACTACAGGACCATTCTGGAGAACCATGTGCATCAGTGGTTTAAACACTGTACCCTGAATGTAACAAGACACACAACAAAACTTGTGACCGAATGGTTTGATGAAGATGAAAATGAAGCCATCTCCCATGGCCTGCCACATTTACCAGATCATTTAACAGCCACTTTAGGGTACTTTGGAGGACACTGTGTCCTGCCCATTATTTTTCTGGAAGAGGTATGGCTAAAAATCCCTCTGGACACTATGAGGGACTTGTATCTATCATACACAAGACAAATTCTGTACACCATAGTAATTGTGGTCTAAAACCAAGTGTTTCCGTTTAATTTTCCAACCCCTAGGTTGACAATAAGTTAATTCAAATCAACAATGTAACCAGCTTGTATGTTGTGTGTTAACTGGGAAGCAACATAAATAATGATACATTATTGAACTGGCAGATTTTCATCTTTATATTTTGTTATTGTGTGTTACAGTGGTCTCATTGTAAGGCTTGTACTTTCCTTGTACGTTCCATACTGAACTCGGGACCATTCTCACATGATAAGCTCTGTCATCCCCAGCCCCTTCATCATACTCTCAGTTCAACAGTCAATGGGTTTAACTAAACTTTTTCACATTTAACCCACTTAAAAAGCAAAAACTCTGAAATAAATGGCTGAATAACTGTCAATAACGGTCAGTCAATTATTAATTGTTACAATAGTAGACACGCATCAGGTCTCTTATCCTAAAGAGAATTGATACTGTGCAATGACTGAATAAGAACCATTCTCCATTGTTTTGAAACAGGGCCCCATACACTGCTTTACTGATTGCATCACACTGTCCTCATTAAGTGCTCCCCACCCTTATCCCAATACTGTTTCTCAACAAACATCCCCTGATCCATCATATGGCCATACAAGAGTAGAAATCTATTTAAAGAATTCAACATAGTCACTAAATACTTATCACAGTGATTGTGTGTTTATGTGCGAGTGTAGTTCCAAGGTCCATTCAACACATTATCTGTTTGTACAGCTGTGCAAGGAACAAGCTGCTATTTTGTGTAAGAGGACAACACTGACTGCTGCATCTGTTTAAAGTCACCATGAAATCAAAATTGACTTTTTTAATGTAATATTGCATGATTTATCTGAACATCATTATGTTTTTTAATTCATGTGCCCTCGTAATTTTTTTAATCAAAAGAACCTCTTGCGTGCTTACTGGTGTGAGGGCGGGGCAACCTGTCACTGGCATGAGATCGACCAATAGGAAACCACAACGATCCAATCATCCAATCAATTTCTGACTGACAAAATCTTTTTAGGCTTGTTCGACTTCATGGCAGCTCTGCGCAGTACCGATCGGCGGCTGACTTGAAACAGTGCATGCCGGTTAGAAATTTTGTCCGACTCTGATGCAGCGCTCAGCTCCACGTGACTGTGACATATGCCATCAAAGTACCGTGAGAGCGATACGAGAGTAGCCGGAGGACTCAGCCAGCGCAGCTTCTGAAGAGCGGCTGCACGAGCTCTGATGATGTCACAGCTGTTCCATCGATTCGCCGGATTTAACGCATGACAACGATCACGTGCGTTTCGTGTTTATTCTCACACATTTAGTTCCACTAAAGCTCACAAATCAGTTTTTTATAACAGTAAACAGTCTTTTCATGTAATCGCGATGTTATATTGTGTCATGTTTATCATGTTTATCAAATAAAACTGATTAAAAAAACGTTGACTCCACGTCATTGATTATAGGCTTATTTTGAACTTTATTCTAGTTCAAACAGATGCTGTATGAAGCAGTAAAGTTTTTTTATGAAAATGTGTCTGAAATATCTGTTTATTTGGCTAATGTTGCATTTATTTCAGTTAAGCTGTGCTGAAGCATGCAAACACCACGTGCGCAGTCGCTACGGAAACCAGAAAGTGTCCGACTTCACGTCTCCGTTTGCAGCTCCTCCCCGCCTGCATGCGGCTATTCTCGCCGATCGGTTGCATCCAGCCGCAGGCGATGTCGAACACACCTCTTGGAAATATATAGGAACGTCACATAGGAAAGAAATTACGCAACTTCCGCTTTATTACGACTTTACATCAGACACGACATTAATATGCATGTCTCATGACCAAATAATATAATATTAGGTTCCTTTTGCAGCATGACAAAAAGCCATCCTATAATATTCATGTAGATTTTAATAAAAATCTTGTGGTCTTGACGAATTTAGAGAAGATAAGAGAAAATAGAATACGTTTAAAATATAATACAGCATTATGGTATATATTTATGTGGATAATTTATTTTAAATAATTCCACAAAAATGTTTACATAGACAGGTTAAAATCTAACTTGAATATTTTATTGTCATCTTGCGTACACTGTAAAAAAAATATTTTCATGATTTGTAATCACATTTTTTTCTTTTGTCAAATCAACTTGAATAATTTAAGTAGTTCAGAATCAAATCACATAATATTTTGAGTTTCTGTTGATTAAATCAATCTCTTTCATTGTATTAACTCAATTTTTCCATTTCAATGAACTTAAAATTTTAAAAGGCAACCAGGTTAATTAATTTTTTAAGTTAAACCAACAATATTTTTTTACAGTGTAGTTGTGCTTGACGTCAGTTGTGTTATTTGTGATATTGGCCAAATAGGGGCATTATTTTTTACCAGACTGTCATATAAAGCAACTATGAACACATAAAAATAGACAGATAAAAATATTAATAATTATGTTGTAGTTACTGCATGGATGCTTTTTCCTGTGAGCTTTTTGTTTTTCTATGCTGGGTTGTTTTAACCCAATTTTGGGTCAAATATGGACAAACCCAGCTGTTGGGTTAAATGTATTGCATAGAAAAAGCTAGTTGTAGTTGTTTACTAATTTAGTCTTAATCTTAATCAAGTTTAGTATTTTGTTCTACCCACATATTTAAAATTTAAAATATTTTCCTCATATTTTGATGGTTTAATCAAACTTGTAGAGTCATTAAAAATAAATCCCCAAACCAATCCACTCCATCCAGACATCACTTTTGGCAACTATACGTATCTGTTGGCTGGCAAAAGTGCATGATCATTATAATTAATATATTATAGTGCAATACATATGAGAATAAAATATCTGCTATTAATCTGCATCATTATATCTTTATTTGTAAATTCATTACGTACCCTTTCATATATATCTAGCCAGCAAAAAGAACCATCAAACATAATATGAAAAAATTGTATTCTGTTTTTTATATATAATGTTCATATCCAGAACACAGCATGGAATCTAATGTTGTTGGGTTCAACAAAACCAACACTCTGAGACATACTTATGCAATAAGAAGATTTGAAATAATCCAGACAATTGCCCTAATCTCCCACATTTTCTGTGACTGTGAGCAATGTGCAACTCATGCAATATAATGTCACTCTTGACCTAAACTGTTGATTCCATCTCTGTGCTGTGTACGGTTTCCTCCACTTCCTTCTGATCGGCCCATCCAACAGCATGCCTGCAGGTATTTTCTTTAATCCTGGTCAACTCCGACTCGGGCTTAGCCCTTTTAGTCGGATTACAACATAGTTTGGGTTTGCATTGACTTTGACAGGAAAGCTCACACGGGGAGTCACCAGATCCTTCTGAAATGGAAGAAAACTCTGGCTGAACAGTAGTAGCATGGATGTCTTCATCATGGAAAATGTCTTTAATGCGTTTGGCTATGTCTATGTAAGTAGCTGGATCCGCGCATTTGATGTGAGCGGTTGCAATAATGCGAGACCCAGCCAGCTGCCAGATGTGCAGTTCGTGAACGGCTATAACTCCATCCAGGCTCCGGAGTTTCCCATTCAGCTTGTGCAGATCGATCTGTTTGGGCACCGCTTCTAGCAGGATCAGAGCCGACTCCTTTAGGAGAGGAAAAGTCGTGTAGAGCAAAATACACACCATTATTAGACATAGCATTGGGTCCAGATAGAGCACCCAACATGGTCCGGGTACCGAACACGGTTCTTGGGGTCTCTGTCTGTGCGGTTTGGAGATGCTCAGCAGGACTGTGGTGTTAACATGTTGATGTTCAGTCAAGTGGGTGCTACGGCAGGGGTTGAAACAGATTTCGTCGCTTTGGCATGGCGTCCACACAAAAGTGAAAATCAAGGCGTTGACGACCACAATGACGGAACCTAATGCATCGCCAAGCACGTGCAGAAACACGCCACGCATGTTCAACTGGGAGTCAGAACTGTGATCCAGGTCCTCCAATGAGCCGTTGGCTGTGATTCTGATGTTCAGGCTGTCTGAAAAAGAAAGACCGCAAAGTGATCATAAAAATAAAGACGAAGAGGAAAATATGTGCATAAATAGAAGCTTGGCTGAAAAAAATATATGCAAGGCTATAATTTAAATGCTTATATCATATTTTTTTAACGAACAAAACAAGGCAACGACTACAAAAATAACAAAAAATGTCATGACTTTTATATGAGGGTTCCAACACTTTCTTAATTTCCATGTTTTCCCACTAATTTTCCAGTCGTGTGATGTCTGGATACAGAAAATAGCTACACAAATTTATGTTTACTGTAAACATTTCAATACGCTTTTTAAGATATTGTACATTTTGATGAATCTTCCAGGCCTCGAAATCATACTTTTGATATTTAAAGATTTTCCAGGACTGTTTAGGTTTTATTAATTCCCATATTTTATTTTTAAGAAAAATTTTAATTCCCCAATATTTCCAGGTTTTCCAAGACTTTGAGAACCCTACTTTTACACACACTGTAAAAATGAATGCGCTTTATCTAATCAGAAAAATTGTGGTAACAGATTACAAGCAATATTATTAATTCAATTTAACAATAGAATTAAGTAATAATCAATTCCTTAAAAGTTAACCATTTAAAATAAGTACAACTTAAATAAATGTACATTTAAGTCACCATTATGATGATTTTAAGAAATAATTTGATTAATTATTACTCAATTCTACTAAATTCTAATTGTTATATTACACAGCCCAACCCCCAAAAAAAGTTTTTAAAAAGTCACTGTTTGGATTTAAATAGGCAAATTCTTAAGAGGTTATGATTAGATAATTATTGCAGTGCTTATTATGTTTCTAGCATTAACATTAACTTTTTTAACATGAATTGATGAAATGTGTAGATTTTCATTTTTTTTAAACAACCATGTAGGAAGACACATCATGGCCATATTCCAAAATGACAAAGCCAAGATTCATCAGGCTGAAATTGTGAAAGAATAGTTGGGAGGGAGCATGAATAATCATTTTCACACCTCTGTGTGAATTGGCACCTCTGGTCCAGACCTTAAATTCATTCTAATTATTCATTCTTTAAAGAGTGCTGGACTCTTGCATTGACAATACAAGATCTTGACCAAAAAACTGATACACCTCTTTATGGAAATAAACTTGTGATTTTACATCCATCAAGAGCTATTTTTCAATTACGTGTCTTCCTGGTTGATTAAGAAATTAAAAGCTATCCTCCATCAGGGAAGAACTGTTGCCAAACATATAACATGCTAGAAACAAAATAATCACTGCAATAATGATCCAATCATAGACTCTTAATATATACAAAATATTTTCAAGATTTGTTATCACAACATATTTTCTTTTGTCAAATCAACTTTATAATAATTTATTTAGTTGAGATAACTTATTATTTTGAGTTTCTGATGATTAAATTAATCTCCTTCATTGTATTAACTCACTTTTTCCAGTTCAATCAACTTAAAATATTAAGGGAACCCAGGTTACTTACTTTTTTAAGTTAAACTAACAATATTTTTTTACAGTGTAGTAATCACAACATTTATTCTTTTGCAAATAAACTTAAATAATTTATTTAGTTCAGATAACATATCATTTTGAGTTTCTGATGATTAAATCATTCTCCTTTATTGTATTAACTCACTTTTTCCAGTTCAATGAACTTAAAAGCAACCAGGTTACTTACTTTTTTAAGTTAAACCAAAAATATATTTTTTTACAGTAGTGTATAAATACAATTATAATGAAAAAGCATAGGATATATATATATATATATATATATATATATATATATATATATATATATATATATATATATATATATATATATATATATATATATATATATATATATATATATATATATATATATTTTACAAAGGTTAATTTTATTTTAACACCTACCTGATTTCAGATCAGAAGTTTGATCTCCTTGGGAACTGCTGCCGTTTATCATAAGATTGTGTTCCTCTTTATGCGCCTTTGGTTTTTCATAATGTCTGCTTTTTGTGTTGTGACCATGAGAGTGTCCGTGTCCTCGATGAGAGTGACCACCATGAGAGTGTCCGTGCCCTCCAAACCCTGCGTGTCCGTGGAACAGAAAAAGACCAAGTACATTGACCACTAGACCAGCAACTCCAACCCAAATGACCACTCGTGGGTTCTCGATCTCATGAGGCAGAGTGCAGCGCTCGACGGCTTCCAGCAGAATAGTGAAGCAGAGGGCCGTCAAAAACACGGCGTTCACTAACGCTCCCATCACTTCTGCGCGGATCCATCCGAACGTGTTTTTACTTGTAGTTTGAGTTGTCTCTGCAAAACTCACGGCAATAAAAGCCACTACCAAGGCTATTACATCCGACAGCATATGAAAAGAGTCTGACAGCATTGCGAGAGATGCTGTTATCCTGCTTACCACAACTTCAACAATGAAAAACGTAAACGTTAAAGACAGCATGCACAGCAAACGCACACGGTTCTGTCCAAAACCCATTTTTTGTCTTCAACGGCAAAGAGCCTACAATTATATTTATATTCACGAACAGCGGGTTAGATATCAATGGGATGAACGTTTGTTATAAACAAGAAGATTAATGTTGAAAATAAACGCGTAAATGCTGTTGCTATTGGCAACTCGCGTAGGCTATTATCAGTTGCGCGACGCACTGAAAGAATTCAGCGCAGCGAAACATTCATTCATACTTATTAGAGAGAAACACCGGCCGCCATAGACTGGGGATGGAATAAAAGACGCTCGTCAATCTCTAGGAGAAGTTAAACGAAACTTGAGACTTTGCACCCGGACCGGTAAACTTCTCCACACGGTCTGAGCGGGGACGCGCAGTGCCCATGCGTCCCCATTGGCCGAATATAACTGTATGCAAGAGTCGGAGTCACATGGTCAGTGAGAGAACACATTCTGCTGTCGGTCAAACAATGCAAATCACAGCAATCAGTGCAAATTAAAGGAAATTACTCCAAGGTGCGCATATTTACAAAAGAAATAGGCCTAAAGTAGGCCTAAAGATTATCATTAGGCAACCCAGAAACTTAAGTGTTGTAATTCTGAATCACAGTTTTTTGCAATAGCCTATCTGATTGACTAGCCTATATTTTATTTATTTTATTTTGGCTGACACGGACACTATTGCTGTATAGAAGAAAATAATAAAAATATACGATAGTAAATAAAATATTACAATTGCTATTTTTAATCATTTCTTTTAACATGTTCCTTCTGCACACAGACATATTATTTCTGTCCGATGTATATAAATCAGGACTTTCCATATAGAAATAATAATTTCATACTGCTCTAAAAAATGCTGGGTTGTTTTAACCCAATTTTGGGCCAAATATGGACAAACTCAAACATTGCGTTAAAAATGTCATTTAAAAATGTAACCCAATAGCTGTGTTTGTCCAGATTTGACCCAAATTGGGTTAAAACAAACCCAGCATTTTTTTAGAGTGTACAAACTGTATTCTAACCCCAAACCCTACTCATCACAGAACACTTTCTTTTCTTTTTTTACATTGCATACTTTCAAGAAAACATCACTTAGTCTGATGTATAAGATGTTTTTCTCATGGGGATAAAACAAATATCACCACAAAGACAAGGATTTTGGATATCGCCAACCTTTTCGGGACATTTTGTCCCTAGGGGTTTACCAGGCCACACACACGCAGATGTCCTGATAATATAGGTCAAATATGGTGGATGGCCACTGAAGACCCGTATATATTAACATTAGACTATTGCCATAAATTATGCATTATACAGATGGCCACCGTATGCACTCAAAAAAAGCCATAAGATAAGGCTTGTATGTATCCTCATCATTGAGTATGGTAAAATTCATAGTTGCCATTTTTTCCTAATAGTAGGCCAACCAGATATCCTAAATTATGTTTTTAAGCTATCAAAGGGCTTGACGTTTCAACCAAAACAATCATGAAGGTTATTAGTCAAATAACCTAATTATTGAAGAAAATGTTTAAGCCATTTACAATGATTGTGCTATATTATAGGCTAGCTGGCTTCTAATAACGTAATCACTGGTAATCTTATCATTGAATAATTATAACCCACACCGAATGCGTCACACACCTCACGCAGAGAGAAAACAAGCTATCTACCTATCAGCATCACGCCGCCTGTGCGCGCGCTCTGCCTATTGTCTGTGAGGAGCAGGGCGTGTGCACTGTGCATCCAGAGCTGGAGACTGAGAGGAGATGCGCGAGCCATGCGTGAGCGGAATATAACGATGGCGTTGGACCAAGATGATCTGCGCTCACTTTTTCATGTGACGGACATACATTTTGATGTATTCAGACGCGCACTTGTAGCCTGCATATGAATGTGCGTATTTTATTTAATCGTTCGTTGCTTCCATAACATAACGACGTAAAGACTTGCTCATAAAAATGATGAATAGAAACAGCCTATTGCGACCACGCTCCATGTCGATTGGCAAAAAGTCAGAGGCGGTTAAGGTGGTGGTGCGGTGCCGCCCTTTAAACAAGAAGGAAGAGGCGATGAATCGAGAAAGAATTGTTGAAGTAGATGTCAGACTGGGACAGGTGAGCGTGCGTAATCCCAAATCATCCGGATGCCTCGTCAAAACATTCACGTTTGATGCTGTCTATGACGTGGGTTCAAAACAATACGACTTATATGACTATGCATGCAAACCTCTAATTGACTCTGTTTTGCACGGGTTCAACGGAACTATATTTGCTTATGGGCAAACTGGCACTGGCAAGACATATACAATGGAAGGTGTGCCCACAAACCCCGAGACGAGGGGAGTCATCCCAAATTCATTTCAGCATATTTTCACTCACATATCTAGATCTCAGAACCAACAGTATCTCGTGAGAGTGTCTTACTTCGAAATATATCAAGAAGAGATACGAGACCTCCTCTGCAAGGACAACAATAAAAAAATGGAGATCAAGGAAAATCCAGACTTGGCGTCTGATGTCAAAGATCTCTGAGTGTGGTGACTAAGAACATAAAGGAGATTGAACATGTCATGAACTTGGGAACCAATTGAGATCTGTCGATTCACCAAATGAACGAGCGTAGCTCCAGATCTCATGCCATTTTTGTCATAACCATTGAATGCAGCGGAATGGGCATTGATGGTCAAGGACCACATTCTGTGTTCGGAAAGTTAAACATGGTGGACCTTGCGGGCAGCGAGCGGCAAAGCAAAACAGGTGTGCAGGGACGAAGGTTTAAAGAGGCTACGAAGATAAACTTGTCTCTTTCCGCTCTTGGAAATGTTATTTCTGCTTTGGTGGATGAGAAGAGTACCCACGTTCCCTATCGAGATTCCAAACTCACCCGGCTGTTGCAGGACTCCCTCGGAGGCAACGCTAAAACCGTCATGGTGGCCACCATTGGACCAGCTTCGTGCCACTACGAAGAGACTCTCACCACACTGAGGTACGCCAACAGAGCAAAGAACATCAAGAACAAGCCAAAGATCAACGAGGACCCCAAAGACGCCCTGCTCCGTGAGTTCCAAGAGGAAACAGCCCGCCTAAAGGAGCAGCTCGAGGAACGAGGGATGCTGGCAAAGGAAAGGAGGAGAAAGAGGAGAAACAGTATGAGGATTACGAGAAGCATGAGTAGCGGAGAGGTGGAAACTCCGAGAGAGATGGAGAGGTGGGGGTCGTTGAGACGGTTCGGGAGGAGAGTGTGGAGGAATATTGGTGGAAGCAGCAGATGGCCAAGTCCTCCGCCAGTTACATGTCAGATATTAGCAGGAAACTTGGCACGGTAGACAAGAAAGCAAAGACTGTGGAAGAGTTGCTGAAGGAGCAACAAGCTATGGAAATAATTATTGAAAAATACAAGGTTAGTTATTTCCATAAGACTTTTCATGAAAATGATACACCATATCATTCATAAATCACATGTGTGCCATGGTTTTTTGTAGGTTATGGAAAGTAAGCTTCTGGTTGGAGGGAAAAACATCATTGATCACACCAATGAACAGCAGAGAATGCTGGAACTGACGAGGCAGGAGATTGCTGAACAGGTAACTGTACTATATCATATTTTAGATATAGTCATTTAAATATCTCTTACTCTTGTCCTTACACTGTAAAAATATTTTCATGATTGTAATCACACAATTTTTTTTGGTCAAATCAACTTAGATAATTTATGTAGTTCAGATAACATAAGATTTTGAGTTGGTGATTAAATCAATCTCCTTTCATTGTATTAACTCAATTTTTCCATTTTAATGAACTTAAAATTTTAAGGCAACCAGGTTATTTATTTTTTAGGTTAAACCAACAATATATTTTTACAGTGTATATTATCCTTAATATCCTTACATGTTGTTATCATACTGTGTTATCATGTTATCATCATTTGTTTTTTCTTCTGTCAAATCAACTTAGATAATTTATGTGGTTCAGATAACATAATTTTTAGTTTTTGGTGTATTAAATTAATCTCCTTCATTGCATTAAAGGGATACTCAACTTTTTTGGAAATAGGCTCATTTTACAACTCCCCAGAGTTAAACAGTTGAGTTTTATCGTTTTCAATGCATTCAGGCGATTTTCTGATATTTTGAAGAATATCAGTCACCAGAACAGTTTTTGGTCTCACTGACTTCCATAGTAGGAAAAAAATATACTATGGAAGTCAATGGGACCAGAAACTGTCTGGGTACTGATATTCTTCTAAATATCAGAAAATCGTCTGAATGGATTCAAAACTGTAAAACTCAACTGTTTAACTCTGGGGAGTAGTAAAATGAGCCTATTTCCAAAGAAAAGTGGAGTATCCATTTAACTCAATTTTTCCATTTTAATGAACTTAAAATTTTAAGGCAACCAGGTTATTCATTTTTTAAGTTAAACCAACAATATATTTTTACAGTGTATATTATCCTTAATATCCTTACATTTGTTATCATACTACGTTATCATGTTATCATCATTTGTTTTTTCTTCTGTCAAACCAACTTAGATAATATAAGTAGTTCAGATAACATAAGATTTTGAGTTGGTGATTAAATTAATCTCCTTCAATGTATTAACTCAATTTTTCCATTTCAATGAACTTACAATTTTAAGGTAACCAGGTTATTCATTTTTTAAGTTAAACCAACAATATATTTGTACAGTGTATATTATCCTTACATGTGTTATCATACTACGTTATCATGTTATCATCATTTGTTTTTTCATCTGTCAAATCGACTTAGGTAATTTCTGTAGTTCAGATAACATAAGATTTTGAGTTTCTGGTGATTAAATTAACTCTTCATTGTATTAACTCAATTTTTCAATTTCAATGAATTTAAAGTTTTGAGGCAACCACGTTATTCATTCTTTAAGTTAAACCAACAATATTTTTTACAGTGAGAATCTCATATGTGTGTGATAAATCCTTCTAGGATAGGCAGGAAAGAGAAATGCAGCAGCTGATGTTTGATCAAGATGAAGAGACGATTGAACTGAAAGAGACGTCTCCACTCTACAGCAAGAGGTGGAGTTTAAGACTAAGAAACTAAGAAAGGTGCGTAAGGTCACAATTCATCTCCAGACTAGAAGCTCATTTTCGCCACAGAATTAAAGCTACACTATGCAACTTTTCTTAGCTAAAACACTTAGTTCTTTCAAAAATATATGTGCTCATTAATGTATATTTACTTCATTCAAGTAATAAAGTATTCTCGTGAGTGTATAATATGCCATTGAAAACACATACGGGTAAGTGGTTCTAATGTCGGTCGCCATGTTGCCCCTCCATCTTGAAAGTACATTAGCCAAAGAGGGACATACCCGTTAATTCAAGCTTTGTCTTTCGCGTTTACGTTTGAGTTAACACTCATGGACGAGGTCGAACTGGAAGCCATGTTAATCTTGGACTACACTGGCCACCGTAGGAGCTAAAACGAAATCGGAATTGAGAGGAACAGAAACTAATATTCACTGGATGGTCATATACCTTTTCACCACTAGATGGGGGTAAAAATCACACAGTGTAGCTTTAAAAAAAATAGCGACTTTTATGTGATATAAACTCACGATTTCACGCAACATTCTAATTTGTAATGAATACTCAATCCTGATTAGGCATTCATGGCAATCTGCAGTCATATATCTTTCTTGTCTAAAATGACTGCAGTAAACAGACTGTGCTAGTATCTTTCTTATCACTTCATAGTCTGTTTCCTCCCATTATTCAATCAATTTGGTTAAAATCATTTTAAACCCAATCATTCATTTATTTGGTAACTTGTCATGTTACAAGTTGGACGATGTAATCGCATCACCCTGATTCCCTCAACAAAAAGCCTACAGGATTTTTCTATTGGCTTTTTGATTTTGCAGAAAAAAGGTCTGTGACCAACAAAAGTTTATGATTCTTAGACATTTTATTCATCAAGATAGCCCAAATACAATCGTGTTTAATAAAAAGCTAAAGTAATGAACTACACCATGGTCACATGACTTCAGGGTCACAATCACTAAGCTTCCTACAGCTTTCAATCTTTATAAATCTGTAAGTGTGAGTGTAAACAAAACAACACTGTGTAGATGAGTTTTCCTGTTCGACATGAATACATTTAAAGTCCCAGACAACTTCTGTATTCCCATTTAGCCACTTGCTAACAAACGCCTTCATCACCTTGCATCATCCTAATCACCTTTCTTCACAAATAGGAATTAAAACGCTACTCATTTACATGCACTACTCATTTACAAAATGATGATTATGAATAAAAACTATCATTTAAGTTTATTGCAAAATACGCACATTTTTCAGTATTTTGAGAGCATGCACAACATGATTACATAATTAGCAGTGATTCAGTGGGCGGAGCTTAAGAGCTATTTTGGCACATGGTTGACTCTTATTTGTTTAATTTTCTGTAGAGCATCATGGGTAATGTAGTTTTTTAACCAGGAATGCCACTGTTAAACACGATTATTTTTAAAAGTTTTCGTTCAAAATCAAAAAGTGTTTTTAATTCCAGAACCCAACATGGTTATGGATCTACAGTATAAAGCATAACATGCTCCCTTTAGATTGCTTGTTTAGCTTGTGTTTTATCAGTCATTGCATTGTGCGGTTTCTAATGCACTTTTTTAACATGATGTTTGTAACATGGCTATATGCAGTTCTGCACATTGTATAAACCATGATGTTTAATATATTACAGCAGCTTTTGTATGTCTTATAATTTAGCGAAATAAGAACTTATGTCTTCATTTCAGCCCAATCAACATTGAATTGGTTGTTCTTCTCAGTTTTACAGTAAGCTGCAGTTGGTGAGGTCTGAGATTGGCGATATCATCAATGAACATGTCACAATGAGGCAAGAACTGGAGCAGACAATGAACGAGCTGACTAGAGAGATGAAATTCAAGTACGTTCCACCTGTCCTCAAGTTTTGTCCTGAAATAAACTACAAAAAAGACAAAGCTCCTCTCCTGATGGTTTTGTCACTTGTCTCTTCATATTTTCCCCAGAAATATGATCATTGAGAACTTCATTCCTCCAGAGGAAAAGAATAAGATCATAAATCGTCTCCACTTTGATAGCGAGGAAGACCAGTGGAAAGTCTTACCTCTTTTCCCCTCAGAAAAGTAAGTGAAAGAACAACATTGTTCCAGACATTACTGGACCACGAGGATGATATTCGTATCTTATGATGTTGTGTTTTCTCCCATTTGCCAGTAACTCCGCCTCTTGTTCGACGAAGGCCAACTTCTGTAGTGGGATACAAGAGGCCAATTAGTCAGTATGCTCAAGTTGCCGTGGCTACCGGGTCTCCTTCTAGATATAGGGTTGGTATTAAACAGAGCAAATGCTTTTTTAAAACGTTCAATCATTATGAAAATAAAATATTAGCATTTTATGATAGTACAAATATTTTAGTGAATTTTAAAAAAGATATTACCAATCAAAAGTTTGGGGTCAGTGCATCTTTTTATGTGTTTTCTTATGCTCATCAAGGCTGCATTTACTTGATTAAAGTCAAAATAGTAATATTGTGAGGTATTATTACAATTTAAAATAACTGTGATGGCAAAGCTGAGCACAGAGTCACATAATCCTTCAGAAATTATTCTAATATGCTGATTTGGTGCTCAAAATACCCCTTTAGTGTCACCTGCCCATATACGGCAACTAAAATTTACTTCACTATATTACTTTTAAATCCTAATCTAGTTATGACAAACTATATATCGTTGGAAAGGTAAATAGATATTTGACTGCTGTTTTTTGCTACAAATTACGTAAGAAGAGTAACTGATGATTTTTTGACAAGAGTACGCCTCAAAAAAATCTGCGCCATAACAGGAGTTCTGACCTTTGTCACAAAAAGTTGACACACACACCTTTAATAATTGAAACTTAGGGTTTTCATGGTAAAAGTTCATAATAAAAAATAAAATCTAGTATTTTTCAATAAAAAAAGTAATATTATGCTCTAAAAATTATAATATATATATTATCCTCTAAAATATATATTTTTTTTATTATATCACATATTTTAGTAGTTATCATAAACTAGGTATCATTTGAAAGCTTACAAACTCAGAATTCATCCCGTGAAAGCCTTGCATTACCATAGAAGCTAGTATTCTAAATTATTTATCAGGCTCCTCCCCTTTTTGTCAGAATGGTCTGTGTCTCAATGTTCAAAATGTTGTGACAGAATTCGATATTTGGACAGAAATGTATTAACTTGTTAAGGCAGAATATATATAACTAAATTCAATGGAATTCAATGGCACCCGGTGGCTATTTTTGGTACTACGCCCAAAACAAAATCTCATAGGAACTTACATTTTTGTGATATCAACTTCAAATTTGGAACATAACTTGGTTAGATTTATGGCTTTAATTTTATAGTAATTTTAGAGCAAAATATTTTGTGAAATATATACTTTATATAAAGAAAAAATATATAGAACAGTATTTTTGATTAACTGTGATTTACTGATTTACTTTAAACTTCCATAACTTTTTCATACTTTAATTTTTTTAAGTGTTTAATATATAATCAATAATCTGCTGAGTGTTTTCTTTAAAACAAGACCAAACTTGGGTATTAAATTCTTGAATTACAACCATTTAAGTTTGAATAGTGCATTTTAATCCCCATTCTCAAAAAGGGTGACTGCTAAAGGGTTAATTTTTATGGAAACCGTGATATATTTTATTCAGGATTCTTTGATGAATAGAAAGTTCAAAAGAACAGCATTTATTGGAAATGGAACTCTTTTGTAACATGATAAATGTCTTTACTGTCACTGTTGATTGATAAAAAAACACAAATGTATAACCTAAACTTCTGAACTGTAATGTATATTAATTTGACTAAAAAAATCTTTTGTTGGCACAGGCTGAGAACATCATGCTTCTGGAGCTGGACATTTCTCCACCAACCATGGTGCCCTTGGATCTTCAGAGGTCAGATATAAGAACCCAAGACTTGATTCGTGACTTTGTCCATTACAGAAAGAAGTCGACTGCATCACGGGTCATGAAAGCTAGATCGTGGTGAGTACCCTGCATGTATTCATAATTATGCACATAATTCAGCTGCTACACAGAAAGCTAAAATTAATCTATCCACATTTAAACCTTGCTCTTTTCTTCCTCCTCAAGGTACCAAGGGCCAAGTCAGTCTGCTTCTTCATCAGCCAGCTCTGGGGACTCTGGGGCCCAATGCCCACCCTCAGCAATGGGAGCTTGTGCAGCAACCCACCAACCATGAGCCTGTACAGTGTATTACGCCTGCAAGCAGAAAGCACACTTAATTATTCTTTGCACTGTTTTCATGAGCTTTAAGCGATGACATTTGTCTGTTTCATCATCTTAAAGGGTTAGTTCACCCAAAAATGAAAATTCTGTCATTATTTACTCATGCTGATCCAAACCCGTAAGACTTTAGTTTCATCTTCATGAACACAAATGAAGATCTTTTTAATGAGGTTTCTGTCCCTCCATTGACAGCCTACGCAACTACCACTCTCAAGCCCCAGAAAGGTAGTAATGGCATCATAAAAGTAATTCATGATGTGACCCAAGTGTTTTAACCTAAATTTTATGAAGCAATGCAAGTGCTTTGTTTGCAAAATATTAATCTCCAACGCCCATTCACGAGAGTTGTGTTGATGCGAAAGTAGACGTTGCGTGAACATGTGTTTGAGATTTATATTTGTATAATAATGGTAAATTATGTTTCTTGCACAAAGCATTCACGTCTCTTCATAAAATTGCTTAATTCATATGGATTAGTTTTACGTACAATCTCTTTATGAACTTTTTGAAGCGTCAAAGTGGTAGTTGCATAGCTGTCAATGGAGGGACACTAAGCTCTTAAGTTAAGTTTCATCAAAAAGTGAGTAAATGATGAGGGAATTTACATTTTTGGGTGAACTAACCCTTTAATTTGTTAGCATCACAGCTTAGTTATGTTAAGCACAATTGTCTCCTGTATACTTGAAAAAAAGCTAGTGTATCCTCTTTAAGCTTGTGATGTCATTCTTAAACAGAAATGCAAACAATAAATGTATCATAAACAACGGGTCTCTCAATATTTATCGATTAGAAGTAGCTGAGGTCTTATAGTACGAAGACATGCAGAAATAAGAATGAATAAAATCCTGAACTGTACAAACCTGAATATCAAACTATGACTCCATATGAGAAGAAAAAGAAAAGAAGTTTGATAAATAGGGCCATTGTACCAAAGCTCATATGACTGTACATTACAGCTCTGGGAGGTTAATCACAAGTTTAGATTATAGGCAAAAGAGCAAGTGTTAACCTTTTTCACACATGCTTATGTATTATTTGATTTTGTTAAGGTGAACATAAAATCAAAACTGTTTAATTTATTAATACATGTTCATGTTCTTAAAGTGATGAAACAGAAAAAATAAGGTTAGCTTGACATTTAATTGAATTAGAGAATGTAATTGCATTAGAACCAAATGACAACTCTAAACAAATGCTAAACCTCTCATCATAACTAATTTCACTTTTCATAGTTTAATATAGGCCTATTTATATTTCCAAATGTATGATTACCAATTGGTCCTGGGATTTTTTAGTCAGTTACCCTCAAGCTCACAACATGATGTCACTACGTAATAACCACAGGTGCAGTTTAGTACATTTAAGGTGTTCATTATGTTTGTGTTTATGTTTCATGAATTGGGGGCTATATACTCAAAAGACAGGAATGAAAGTGTATGTATTCAATATAAGTTAATTTATTTTCTCCAGCTTGCACAGTGTTCAGTTTGTTAAAGGCTTTTAAAAGGTATATTAATGTGGTATGTGTAAGCCTAAATCCAGATTAAGTTTTAGTTCTCTTGAAACTCAGGTTAGTCACGTGTTTGTGTGAAAACAACAATGCTAAATTCACTGGCAATATATTAAAATAAATGGTCTCAATTAATCTCAAATATAGAATTTCCTGCAATTTGCCTGAAATATGTTCATTTGTCCATTAATTTTGAAGCATTTGGGAAGTTTCTGCTTTATGAAAACGCGCTCAGATGGCTGGTCATGGTGTCAACATGGCACCACCCATCAGGGGGCGACCTGCACCAATGTATTTTTTTTCCATATATATTTTTTAAGCCTAATATATGAGTTGAGTATTCATATCTCTAATGTTTTCCAATATCATTTTACTCGTCCTTATTCAAAAATGCTATTTAATGTGTAAAACCTATTTGCTCGCAAAAAGTGCACATTGGCTTTTATTTTAAACATCACTACAAGAAAGTGTTCAAATTGTTTTTCCCTATTGCAGTGTATCTGTAGTTTTATAATTTGTACCCTCACAAACTAGTTTTTGTGAAAGGTTTGCATAAAACATCGTGTGTATATATATATATATATATATATATATATATATATATATATATATATATATATATATATATATATATCCCTCTGTTGACCACTGTAATCTAACATTTGAAAATAATGCTTTGTTGTAAACTCATGATGATTTAGCATCTGCTAAATGCTTTGAATGTAATTTAATCGGTATGAACGCTTAAAATTGATACTATGTGCAAGCGTGTGTGTTTGTTTGGAGGTTGAAACGTTTATAGAAATGAAAACAATGGCGAGTGAGTACTAGCCTTAGGTAGGTGGTTTCCCCTGAACTGTCATCGTACAGTAAGATGACGTTTCCCATAGGGTCACATGATTTGTCTCTTACAGTAAAAACCCAATATGGCAGATATGGCAGGTCTTGCACGGTAACTAAAGCAACATCAACACTTTCTACAGCACCCTGGTCGATTTTTCGCGACCGACCGCCGACATGAGGGAGAGACAGAAGAAGAAAAAGGGGAGGACGTGGGCAGAGGCCGCCAAAACGGTAAAACAGAAGACTTCTTGAAAGCTTGTTTAGCTTGTTTTCGCCTTGTGCTCCCACTTGTACAACTGTGTTTATGAGTTCATGACCCGCTGGTGTAGGCGAAGTATTGCGTATGCATTTCGGGGCCTGGTTTCGGTTGATGTTGCCAAAGTGCATTTAGATCCATACACTATAAAGCATGATATAACGCATGCATGAACTGGTTTTACCCATATTTACGTAACATTTGGGAACTTTTTTGATCCGGGAAGTGATTCGATGAAACGCCTGTAGCATGACGTTCTTGTCAGTTGCTAGCAATCGCGAGGCAGCTTAGCGCGCTTATGTAGACTAGTGACACTTCGCTGGTTAGCCAGTTAGCTTAGCTCAGCTCACCCACAAAATAACCCAGTAATTTCATTAACCTATCAAGGACACTGTAATATTACTTTTTGCTTATGAATTCCTCAGTGTTTTGTGCTGTAAACGGTGCTGTACCGCCCGCTTAAACATGTTGCGTCTTTAGAGACCGCGAGTTTGTCAAACAGAGCTTGTTTACTTTTTGACGTCGTAAAAATGGTTGGTTTGATATAGTAATTTGAATTCAGACGAACTTTACACATTGTTGTTGCATTAACTTTAGACACAGTTTGTAATATGCGAGACACAGTCTGGAACTGAACTTGTCTTCTGAGATACAAGTGTCCCTTCAGGACTTCAAACTGAAGTTTCATATTCACAGTTTTTGATTATGCACCTGTTTGTCTTCAATCGGATATTTTTGATGAATCAGACAAACGAATCTGACTGAACTATATTGTTTGCGAATTAACGTTAGTCTGAATCAGACAGCGGTTCTCGAACGAGTGCATTTTTACATCTCCAAATCGCTGTGTCCGACCTCTTTGTCCAAATCGTAATGAAAGAAAATAGTTAGCCTACAGCAGAAAATGCAAATATAACTGAAAATGCTCATGGCAGGACTGTATGATCAGGTTTACAGTACAATGAACTTGGACTCATGCAATTACAATAAAAACCGTCCAATTTGTAATAAGTGAAAACAAAGTTACAGCACAAAAACAGAAAGAAAAAAGTACTGTAAATCCAAATCCACTTTATTTATATAGCACAATATAGAAAACAACAAGGTTACCAAAGTGCTTTACAAAGATAAAACATACAAATAAAAACCAATAAACAAATAGCATCCACAATTACAGCGACAACGAAGACCACAACAGCTCTCATAATGAGTCAAAAGCCAGAGAATAAAAATATGTTTGTAAAGGATTATGACTTGACTGGGGGTATTCCAGAAAGCAGGTTATGTGACATACCCGGGTATGTTTAAGGATAAGCGGAGAACCCCAACTTTCAGGGCCAAAAAAACAGAGGTAACTTTCAGGATTTGTAAAAGTAGCCAACTAGCCATAGCTACTTGGTACTATTTTAACATAACCTGCTCCGAGAGCAAGTTATTTTCCAGGTTTAGTTTATGCCTTATTGAATGTGCACAATATTATATAGTAAGTTATATCAATGTAAAGCACTATTAAAACAAGTTGATGTCTTATTTTATTGTAATATATTTATACATGAGACTGGGGTTGGGAAGTAACGGAATACATGTAACAATGTGGATACAAAAACCTGGTAACTACTTAGTTACAGTTACGTAAAAAACCAAAGTAATCAGATTATAGTTACATTTTGTAAAAAAAAAATTGGGAATACTATCAGGATTTCAGTTTCACTTTAAACTAAATCAATTAGTATTTTGACATGATAATAATGCTATATATTGACTAACCGTAATGATATACAGATCCAAAAGAAATAAGAATAGGCTACATTACTTAATTTTTTTGGTGCTTGGATTACGTTTACTGAATACTTTTTTGTGATGTAATTTGTAACTGTAACAGAATACATTTTTAAAGCAAATAATTGGCATCAAACAAACAATTTTTTTTCACAGTTAGTAAAAATTAGCCTATTAAAATGAAAAGATTGAAAAATGTTTGATGGTAAGATAACCTTGCTTTCTGGAATACCCCCTGGTTTAAAGTACAATTAAAACTGGGGCACTTGCAATTACAATAAAACCCATAAATAAAAAATGTCATTCCTTTCTATTTTCTAAATGCATGTTATAAATCGTATTATTCATCATTATTATTTTTCTGTGACCTAATTATTATTTAGGTGACAAATTATTATTCTGTGGCATATTCTCTGGCCAACAAACGAACACGGTGTGATTATGATTCAGGCTGCATCACAAGTCAGAATTCAGATTGGGATCGGTAGCATTCAAATATTCATCTGGTTCCTTTTGCTTGAAGATCAGATTCATCACGCCGGTATGGAGCCGAAGCTGGCCATAGGGTCTGTGCGGTGGACCTGTCTGGTTCTTGTGGTCTTTGCTGAGGATCTGTGCCGATGGCTGTCATGTCGGTGTGGCCTTCACTGGGGATTGTCTAGTAGACGTGGTCTGTGCTGACATTCAGGGCTGCTTTTTGGTCGTGTCTATGTGCAGGTCAATCATATGATCTGGATATGGACCGGATCACGGCTGTCTACGGTAACCCTCAGAATAAGGATAGGACAAACAGGCTAATATTAGCGCTGATGCCATTCTTCTTACGATGTAACATCAGGGTGTTATAGGAAGTACTCCCGGTGCAGGTTGACCCAATCATTTAACTGATTTGAATAATAGAATTTGATAATGTGTTATATGCCAGGTTAAAGAGTTGTGTTTTTAGTCTAGATTTAAACTGACAGAGTGTGTTTTCTTAACAAAGCTAGGAAGACTGTTCCAGAGTTTGGGTGCTAAATAGGAAACGGATCTACCGCCAGTTTATTTTTATATTCTCGGTATTCTCTTTTTACCATCAACCTGCAAGGGTCTAGATGAAAGTTAGCCTGTAGTGCTTAATCTGACACATTTACAGGATGAACTTGATTGCGTATGTCAATTAATGTGCATTGTCCCCTTTAAAATAAAATAAAGAATAGAAAATAATTTTCAACTGGCCAAAACTTTTACAGGAATGAAGGACTGTAATGTGTTAAGAGCTCGCTCAGGTACTGAGGGGCTAAACCATTTAGTGCTTTGTAATTAGCAAGTTTTTAAAATGTATGCAATGTTTAATAGGGAACCAATACAGTGTTGACCGAATCGGGCTAGTAAGAACTCAAGCTGTTGCGTTTTGAACCAGCTGGAGTTTAAGCGTGCAGGGCAAACACCCAGTAGAGCATGAGGTCATGATGCATGATACTAACTTTTCTGCATTTGTCATTGAGAGAATATTTTGGAATTTAGATATTTTTAAGATGTAATAATGTGGTTTTACAGATACTAGAAATATGGCTTTCAAATGAAATATTGGTATCAATGAGCACACCCAGGTTCCTAATTGAAGACTTGACAGAGCAACCATCAAGTGTTTGACTGTATTCTAGGTTATTCCGTGCAGAGGTTTTTGGTCCAATAATTAAAATCATCTTTTTTTTTATTTAATTAAAATTATATATTTTTTTCAGAATTAAGTGATAGGAAATTACCATTCATCCATTTTTTTATATCAATGATGCATCCCATTAATTTAGTGATTTTTGGTATGTTTTGTCTGGGCACAAAGAAATATAGAGCTGAGAATCACCGGCGTAACGGTGAAAACTAACGCCATGCTCCCTAATATCTCACAAGGGTAGCATGTACAGGAATAAAAGCAACGGTCCTAATACTGAGCCTTGTGGTTCTCCATACTGATCTTGTGATTGATATGACACAAGTTCAGTATGGAGTACCTCTTTAGATGGTGTGTTGGCTTTTTTACTATTGCAGTTCAAAGTATCTCTCCCAAACTAACACGTTTCTCTGACCCAATAATTATAACTACGGGCAGGTTAGTTTCACAGGACGGCATTGTCTGCTTCACTGAGGTCAATTAATTATAGAATTGAAAAGCATTACTGTCTAACAAAGCTCCTTTTAGACTGACCATCCGTTCATCTACTTCATCCTTTCTCTGCGGTTACTGCTATAGTGAGTCATTGCTGAATTACTCATTTGTTCCCGTAATACTGTTCGCAGGTGCTCGAGAAGTACCCCAACACACCGATGAGTCATAAAGAGATCCTGCAAGTAATTCAGAGAGAAAGGCTTAAGGAGATAAGGTGAGGTCATTCTCCTGATGTTTGTTGAGTATTTCTTTATTAAAATAGCAATTTCTTTATCAAACACACATTCTAGTTCAGATTGTGCAGGCTTTCCCTGAACTGTACCAGATCATATACCTTTTATGTTTTATTTACTTTATTTATTGTCTTTTGTTTTATTTCTCCAAAGCAAAATTTAATGTCATCTTTTTTTTTTTATACATTTCTCTGTTGTCTTCCAGAAGGTAAGATTATACAGTAGTGCACCCTCCCCTCCAACTAACTTAAATCCATTAGCCAATCCCTATGCATGTTATTAACAGGTCCCCAGTTGACAGCATGCAAAGGGTCTCTGTAAACCCCAAGAGCGAGGACCTGATGGCCATGGCTTTGACCATAGTGCTTGTCCTCTGAAATGGCTAGTGGCTTGTTGTGCTTCTGGCAGTTTTGCTCTTTTTGAAGATGTTTCATAATATGATTATCTATGTACTGAATGCTTGTTTAGCCTCCTTAAGCTCATCATTATGATTATTTATTCAAAAAAATGCTTTTTAAGAAAGACAAATTATTAAAAACAAAACTGTCTACAAGAAAGAACTATTAAAGCATTTTTGTTAATTGGAATAAAGCTGAAATAAAATAATAAAATTAGAAATGTTGCCTTGGTTACATTAATTAAGAAATAAACAAAAACTCAATTAAAACCAAAACTGAAATAAAATTAAATGAAACCTAAAAACAAACGTAATATAATAAAATTGCCAACAGCATGTAAAGAATGACTAATAGTTACACGGAAATACTAATATTAAAAGGAAAACTGGAAATATTAAAATAAAAGCTAATTCAAAATATTAATAAATAGTATATACTGTAAATACTACAGAAATCAGCCCCTTTCAAATACAATTTCAATGAGCAGCACTGACCTGAAACGCTTCGATTGTACATCACAATATTCCTCATTTACATAAATAATTCCCGCCAAAGGCATACACAAAAAAAGGGGCGAGGCCTGGTTGAGTTGTGTTAGTAGTGTTGAAACTGGTAAGGTGTGTGACTTCCAAAACATACAAAGCATTTGACTAATAACAACACACTGAGTACTCCAGCCGACCAATCAGAGCTCCTTGCACTTTTCAGAAGGAGTGGCTTCATTGAGACAGATCGTTACTGACAGGCTGGGAAAGAGGTGTTGCAATAATGTAAAATGGGAAAAATAATGTGTTTGAATATTCAAGCATAAAAACCTATACTAGTAGAGCCATATATATAATTATTATTATTATTATTTTTTTTTTTTTTTAGTGGGACTTCCCCTCTTGCCTGTCTCAATGCCATGCTCCATACAAACTCACGTGGAGATGAAGGGATCTTCTACAAGGTCCCTGGTCGAATGGGAGTCTATACACTGAAGGTAATATGAATGATTGAGGTACTTATATAGCTCTTTCATATGTACTATATACAGTTTACATACAATATATTAATAACATGTACACTACCGGTCAAAAGTTTAGGGTCGGTAAGATTTTTTATGTTTTTAAAAGAAGTCTCTTCTGTTCACCAAGGCTGCAATTTTTTGATAAAAAATACACAAAAAACACAGTAATATTGTGAAATATTATGACAATTTAAAATGACTTTTTTATGTTAATATATATTAAAATTAGGGCTGTCAGATGATTAATCATGATTAATCACATCCAAAATAAAAGTTTTTGTTTACATAATAAATGTGGGTGCACTGTGTATAATTATTTTATATATATAAATACACACACATGCTTGTATATATTTAAGAAATATTTTCATGTATATACTGTCTATAGATTTATATATAATTTATATTGTATAAAATATAAATATTTTATATATAAATAATATTTTTTTTCTTAAATATACATGTATGTGTGTATATATATATACAAAATAATTATACACAGTGCACCCACATATATTATGTAAACAAAAACTTTTATTTTGGATGTGATTAATGGTGATTAATCATTTGACAGCCCTAATTAAAATGTAATTTTCAGCATCATTACTCCAGTCTTCAGTGTCACATGAGCCTTCACAAATCACTCTAATATGATGTTTTTATGCTCCAAAAACATGTATGATTATTATCCATGTTGAAAACAGTTTTTTACATTTTTATTTCAGGATTCTTTGATGAATAGAAAGTTCAAAAGAACAGCTTTTATCTGAAATGGAAAGCTTTTGTTACATTAAACACTACCCTTTAAAAAGTTTGGGGTCAGTAAGAATTTGTATTTTATTTTGGGGGGAAATAAATAAGAAATCAATACTTCTATTCATCAAGGATGAGTTACATTGATCAAAAGTTACAGTAAAGACATTTATAATGTTAGAAAATATTCTAATTAAATAAATGCTGTTCTTTGAACTTTCTATTCATCAAAGAATTCTGAAATAAAAATGTAAAAAACTGTTTTCAACATGGATAATAATCATACATGTTTTTGGAGCATAAAATCATCATATTAGAGTGATTTGTGAAGGATCATGTGACACTGAGTGAAGACTGGAGTAAGTAAAAGTCATTTTAAATTGTCATAATATTTCACAATATTACTGTGTTTTTTTTGTGTATTTTTTATCAAAAAATTGCAGCCTTGGTGAGCAGAAGAGACATCTTTAAAAAACATAACAAATCTTACCGACCCTAAACTTTTGACCAGAAGTGTATACCTTGAATGAACAGTAAGTTGCATTTGATAAAAGTGCCTGCCAAATGATGAATAAAAATAAATATAAATGCCGGTTTCCTATTGCTTGTCTGTTTTTTGAAGTTACTACGGCTCTCTGTTAAATGGCATGAATATTTGCTGTTATAATTACATAATGCTCCATTAACGTTACTATAACAAGCCACACTTGTCAATGATGTGGTTTCGTTTAATTGAAAATGTAAAAACTAGCAAATTTCTAGATAATTATGCTCTACACATTCCTAATTATTTATTAATGTATAAATTAACATTAACATTTTGATCAGATTCAAGTGAGCAGTTTTATGAACATTAGTGTTTGGCATCTGATGAGTATGTTTTGTATTTGTATGTGAGCAGAAGGACATTGGAGATGTGATGAAGGAACTGTCAGAAGAGGATTCAGAGGACAGCAGTGATAACATGTCTGATACCCGATGCTCAGAAAATACCAGCACCACTACCTACAGCAAAGATGGACGCAGAGGAAGGTGGAAGAGGAGAGGTACCACATTTTTATGAGCTCTGAATAGCCAAACATAGAGCTAAAGTGTGTCATTTTCTGCACCACGAACATTCCCCCTGTCTGTCTTTGGTCAGATAGGTCTAGTTTCACTCCAGAATCATGATGGATAGAAACACTGAAACAGAAAAATGTTGTGATATATTTCCATTTGTAGCTCCTCCACCTTTATGGATTACCATACAAAAGGCTTGTTCTTGTATATTGAACTGGAATAGGACAAAGTATTTTAACATTTAACATAAATCTACATACTTTAAATGCAACATACACTACCGTTCAGAAAGTTTGCGTTCGCTAAGATTTTTTAAAATGTTTTTTAAAGAAGTCTTTAATACTCGTCTAGGCTATTTAATCAAAAACAGTAATATTGTGAAATATTATTGCAATTTAAAATAACTGGTTTCTGTTATTAATATTTTACAATGTAATTTATATTATAATATTGATGACAAAGCTGAATTTTAGCATCATTACACCAGTCTTCAGCGTGATCCTTCAAAAATCATTCTAATATGCTGATTTGTTGCTCAAGAACAATTCTTATTATCAGGGTTTCCGCTGGGTCTTAAAAAGTCTAAAATTTCAAAATCACAATTTAAGGCCTTAAAAAGTCTTAAATTTGCTGAAGTATTGTGTCCTAGGTCTTAAATCTTTTTAAACGGGTCTTAATTTTCCTATGTCCATGTAAATCTCATTGAAATGCTTCCGCAGCGCTTTGGAATGTTTTATTTTTTTATTTATATTACGTAGTTGTCGTTCTTATTTGCTGTATTATGACTACAAAATAGACCAACATGCAACAGCCAATCAGTTTTGAGATTTTGTGTTATTGGCGGGTATCTCAGATACCACAGACAGACATAAAACAGATTTTATTCAGCTATGGGGACGTGGAAGTTTCAGCGATACTTGGCTTGAAATATCTGAATTTAGGATCCGATTTTGCTGATTTGGATTTTGCTTTTTGATCAGAGCCAACACTGATAACAGAGGTCCTCTGTGTTCTCCACACGGTGACATGACACCAGTCCTACATTGTTTCAAACGATGTTTCCTTCAGGTGTGGAATATAAAACGGCCTACGTACGGCCTACGCTTTGGAATAAGGGATTTTATAAAAACAAAAACAGAACAAATTTCCAAAATCATGGGACCCTTTGTACTGATTTTCGCTGAATGTTCAGTTTGAATAAATTAAATTACTTTGCGAATACTTTTGAGACTTGTTACGTGTTTCCTTTGTATTTTTTTTTTTTTTTTCGTGATATAGGTCTTAAATTTCATTCATAATGGTCTTAAAAAGGTCTTAAAAAGTCTTAAATTTGACTTTGTGAAAACTGCAGAAACCCTGATTATCAATGTTGATAACGGTTCTGCCTTATATTTTTGTGGAAACCGAGAAACATTTTTTCAGATTTCTTTGATAACTAGAAAGTTCAAAAGAACAGCATTTATTTGAAAAATAAATTTTGTGTATTTACTTTAATGCATCCTTGTTAAATAAAAGTGTATATATATATATATATATATATATATATGTATAATTGTTTTTTAAATGGTTTACTGATCTCAAACTTTTTAATGGTAGTGTACATGTAAATATTTATTTACAAATATATATTAAAAATATTAATGCTCTACTGCTAACATACTGTACAGGATGAGCAGGTCAGAAATGATTGTTAAACAAAGGCAGGGAAAACGCCATTTCCTTCAATAATTAAACAGCCATAAATTGCATTTTAATAAAAGTTGCAGAGGAGAGGCTTCAATGTTAGAGTGAGCACACAACAGCATGTTAATCTATCTTAATGTTAATGTAGCTTATGGTTAGCCTGATAGCTGAAGAGCCACATTCGAAAGAATGGCATCTGGTTAGCATGCTAACCCATTATTATGCTAAGCTAACTAGCATAAGGTTACAAATACAGGCAAGGTCAAATTTTGAGACGAATATCTCGGGACCGGTAGCGAATATCAAAAATCCGCTCAGTCATTTATGTGCGGCTCGGCCCACAGATCATCTGATCAAATTTTGGGCAAAATTGAGCAAGATTTGATGGAGTACCGAAAAACGTTTTTTTCAAAATGGCCACTACTATAATGGAAAAATATTGATTGTGATCACCATAACGAGTGGAATCAGGTGTATTAAGTTTAATTTTTCAAGATTAAAGGGTTCAAAAGTTATAATCATTTCAATGTTGAATTTTTGAACTGGGGGTGGCGCTATAGAGTTGGTCCTAGAGACTCAAAAATTGGTCCAATTACTATTTATCACCATCACTAAAATTGTGCCAAATTTCATAATTTTCCTATGTTCCGATTGATAGGGCTGCCATTGACTCCCATTCGGGAAAAATAATACGAAAACTAAAAGATACAATAGAGGGTATCCCCTTCGGGCTTGGCCCCTAATAATAACAATAATTCTAAACAGCATTTACACTCAACAAAAAAACCTGTCAGTAGATTTTTAAACTTGCTAAAATATATCGGTCTGACATTTATATTGAAAGATTTGAAGAAATATACAATTTTAGTTAAATTTGTACAGTAAATTTGTTTATGTATAAATGGTTTACTGCATGTAAATGGTCCCATGATCACTGTTGGATATCAAGACTCGTGTGTTATGGGATGTAGATGATGTTCTGAACCATGAATGTGTAATTATATGTGCTGATTATGTGCTGATCTTGATATATGTGTAAATGACCTTACAATGTAGGTTTGCTTCTTTCAAGTCAAACTATTCTTTGAATGCAGAACACCCTTTAAACAGGAAATTCTACTTTTTTTTTTGCAAGATTGATACCACTTCCTCATATATTTGAAGTATAAGTACGAAGTTATCTACACAAACAAAGGCTTTACCTCAAGCTGTCCTGTAGAAACTTTAAAATTATTTGAGAATAATGCACTCTAATAGAGTGAATTCCTGTAGATCCAAGTACTGTAAGTAACACTTTTTAATCTTAATATGCTGATGAAACTTTAATGTTGTGAATTGAGAATATGAAGATTGTTGTATTAGGAGAGAGACTAACTCAAAGACCAGGAAATAATTACCGCAGCAATAGCATATAAATTATGAGAGTTAGTTTGATCAAGCACATTTTTGAAAACACTCATCTTTTTATAAATGTGCTTTAGTTGACTGTATGGATCTAATAGTCAAAGTGAACGTTGATTTATATTAAACGATTTACGGTATAATGTTACAGTGAAATATTTTTTTGATTTTTTGGGGGTTCGGTTCTGACTTTTATTTTGACTTTCTGACCAGTACTTTGTTGCCACTACATCTTACTTTGGTGAAAGTATTTGTATGCCTTGCTGACGTTTTTTTTTTTTTTTTTTGATGTTTGAGAAGTTTTTGTTGTTGAGAATTCTGCTGATTTAAATGTGTCACAAGGTCAAGTTATCTGGCTGGATAGATGACTTGTGTGAGTCTTGGAAAAATTAGGAAGTAAGGATTGCAGTTGGCATTTATAAATCATCACACAGTATTTGTTTTCCAGCAAAAGTGCATTTATGAATTTATTATAGCGGTCATGGAAAAGCAGTATTTACTGCAAGATAACAACTCAACTTATATATCAAAATATATTAAAATGTAAAAATATTAATATTATATATTATATGTAAAATATATCAAAAAAAAATCTGACATTTTTAAAAGTAATAATTTACTAAGTGTACTTTTCAATGTATTTTGGAAACTTTTTTTTAAAATTATCTTAAATGAGTTGTCATAGAGCGAAATTAAGTTTTTGCATTTGCCTGTTTATTTGTGTTTGTGGTACAGATGTCCAAATACCCAATGTATTGCTTTCCAATCATTCGCAGTGCCAACAAAACTGCAGTCTCAGCCGTCCTCCCCACAGTCTCGCTGTTCGTCTCCGTCAGTCTCCAGCAGCAAACTCATGTCCCCATCACAGAAACACAGCAAGAAGGCCCTCAAACAGGTGCTGCCAATTACACCTCTTATTACTGGTTATCTCTCAAGTTATAAATAACAGTTAATGTAAATAACATATGGGGTCTTATTTTCATGGTATTTTTTGTTACGATAACGGTATATCACATTATGTTCGTTTTTGCTTGAAATTCAACATAAAAATGCTTTA
Source organism: Hybognathus amarus (assembly GCA_030378365.1). Lineage (NCBI taxonomy): Eukaryota > Metazoa > Chordata > Actinopteri > Cypriniformes > Leuciscidae > Hybognathus > Hybognathus amarus. The sequence goes on from JAQIUQ010006188.1 coordinate 129,892, forward strand.
TATATTGAATAACCATGTGGTAATGCCTATTTGGATAATTAATTAAACATAAATTAGAAGTACTTATAAAACTTTTTTTTAATTACAACTTAATTGTTCATTAAAAGGTAAACTATAAACCCACTATGATATTAACCACTGCTCACTGGTTTAAACCTTATATTGTTGAGAGACCCTCTAGGCTCTTTGTTGGCAGAAACAGAAATAACTTATGTTTGGTAATCTGTGGGTTAATGGACGTTCTCCATTTCTTCATTTATAGGCACTGAAACAGCAGCAGCAGAGGAATCAGACGCCGGCAATGTGGAATCCCCAACGCCTCGAGCCCACGGCTGCTCCTCAAGACTGTCAAAGACATGGCTCGTGACCCCTCCAAATCCTGTACGTACTGTTTTTGTTACTACAGCATTTTTACAGTTTCACTAGGCACCTAGACACTTTTTTTATGAAAAAGAGATATAAAACCGTATTAGAGCCTGACTCGATAAAGGATTTTGAAGGCCGATACCGATACAAATATTTGTTGGTTTTAAAATCCGATATGCCGATATTTCGGCAGATATGTGTGTGTATATATATATATATATATATATATATATATATATATATATATATATATATATATATATATATATATATGTATGTATATATATATATATATATATATATATATATATATATATATATATATATATATATATATATATATTAGGGGTGTAACGGTACATGTATTCGTATTCAACCGTTTCGGTTCGAGGCTTTGGTTTGGTACGCATGAATGAACTAGCAATACTTTACGTCCTCAGACCAGCAACATTCACCATGGATTTAATATAGTAACACTAACTGGAAACCAGTTTGGCTGGAATGGTGAAATGCTTTCAAGTACTTCCCACATCTTTTTCCAGCACTTCATAATTCAAATATTATATAAATAAATATATATTTAAATGTTATTTTTAATGTGATGACCAAAACATTATTTGTTCATCCTTCAAAGATGACCCCCATTTATAAACCTGAAAGTTTCAAGATCTAGTAAAACTCACACTTATTTAAAAATATTTTTTTCTTTAAACAAATAGGAAATTTCTCTGGCATTTCTTTCTTTTTGCTGTATCGAAAACATACCGAACCGTGACTTGAAAACCGAGAGTACGTACCTAATATATACATATATATATATATATATATATATATATATATATATATATATATATATATATATATATTAGGGGTGTAACGGTAACTATATATATATATATATATATATATATTTATTTATTTATTTATTTTTTCGAAACGCGCAACAAAACATTAACAGATTTCCCTAACATTAGTTATTTGTAGTTATTTATGAGTTTTAACTAAAATAATATGATCATGCATTTTAAAAATAAACTTTTTTCTTTTGTTGTCACAACAGAACAGGCTGATGATAGTGACATTAGCTAGCTTTGTGGTTAGCTAGTCTATGATGAGCCATAATTTAGCAATGGATGACGTCATACTGCAAATTTTAAAACATACTGTACATTTTCAATATAACATGTATGTTTCAGTGATCAACTCAACGAGTGTTGCCAACAGGGACGGTGTAGAGTGCCCTCTGGTGAACAAACTTTACAACTCCAACACTCATGACATGGTTCAAGCATGTTTCATCCGTTTTTATTTATTTACTTTTCAAATATTAATTTATTGGCCATTATAATTGCCGATACGATAGTTTGGAAAATGCTTAATATTGGCCGATATATCGGTCTGGCTCTGAAACCGTATGTCTGTTTGCTGTAGCCTGGGAGCTGAAACAGACAGAGTGCCGCCCTGCCAGTCCACAGAATTCTACCTCCAGCTCGTCGTCCTCTGTCAAAGCAGATGTGTGCATGGCGACTGGTGCCCGAAAGGTGTCTCAGCGCTCCAGTCGGCTCAGTGCCAGTGAGTATCATCACAGATTGATGTCATTTGTGTCAGCACATGATATGCTGTAACTGATCCCACCGCTTTGGCTTTTCAGGACAACTGAGGCGTACCAAGTGTGAGATAGATGTTGAGACCCCAGATTCCATCCTTGTCAACACCAACTTGCGAGCACTAATCAACAAGCACACATTCTCACTGTTGCCTACAGAGTGTCAACAGAAACTTCTTAAGATGCTCCCAGATGTTGACCAGCAGGTAGTGTAATGCAGAAGAACCCTGCTTTGTTCAACATACAGAATGATTTTGTGGATCATGAATTGTTATTTATGAACCAATCATGGTGCTGAGTGGTCACTCTTTGTTGCAGGCTAGTATAGATGGAGCATTGAAGGTGACCAGCTCTGCCTTGAACAATGAATTCTTCACATCAGCAGCACAATCTTGGAAGGAGAGGTTGTCAGAGGGTCAGTTGTTGTCCTTGTGTCTTAAATGTGTACTAAGTACATTTTTGTTACAATTTCATCATTGGCCTTGACATTTTTTACTCTCAGTGTGGATATACCATCACAAAAAAGCAAATGTTTTTGGTCACAATAGAGGGAATGCATTGACGTCACTTTCCCGCCGGAACAACCCCCTCAGCCTGACTGAGTGGCAAAAGATCTGCTGCGTGACTGGATTTAATAGGGGAAACTGCAAAAATGTGACTAAAACGAACAATTTTATCAATTTAAACTAAATGTTGGACTCAATATAGTGTTCCTAACAACTTACTAAAGATCCAGTGATCCATGGATATTGACATGCAGCCAGGAATCGTGTCGCCTGACATTTATGTTTGCCTGATTTCGATGCTGGGAAAATAAAAGCAGTATAGACGGTAAACATAAAGCAAATTTGCCTGTGAACGCTTTATATAAATACAATATAGGTAGGTCCAAATCCGGGTGATCACTTATATCAGTGTTATATATATATAGCCTATATATCATCATATCGATCCAGCCATAAAACTTTATCATTTTTTTTTTGGTCAGTGTTTATTAAGAAACATCCAATAATGCAGAATATGCAATGATAAATATTTAATTGATGAGTTGTTAATATATATAACAATACAAAATATATGGGTATGGTTTTACAGCTAAATTCAGCATATTGACACAAAATGATAACTACAGATCCACCTTTTGCTGACTGGAGTCCAGTTGTTTCTGTGAATTGCAGCGATCCATTTGCTCCTCTTTCTATAGCAGTCTGTAAAAATATACCTCAGATTTTTTTGTCAAATCTAGTTGTACAGTCAATCGCAAAGCTCTTTCCCACTTTATATGTGTTGTGTTTGTTTTCGCGCATTCACGCTGAAAATATATACAGCCGACTGCAGGCACGTGACCGGACGGTGACGTCACGCGCATTCCCTCTATTATAGAAATACCCTATTTGGAGGTATTCTTTTCACTCCCATTCAATTTATTCCACACCACACCACAACTGAAAGTGTCCAGCAAATGAGTGGTTATCAAGATAAAATAAGTAGTATTTAACAAGTCATGTGATCTCAACATGGCAGCCCCAAATCCTGAATGTACTTATTCTTACGCATTTTTCAAAAGACATATTAAAAAAAAAATTAAACTATTTAGGAGTAAACCATTATACAGAGGAAAAAGTTACTTGGTGCTAGTTTTAAATAAAAGTTACTTGGTAACTTGTAATATCAGATTTATTTGCAATATTTGTATAATTAAATTATGTATAACTGTGTTCTCAGGTGAGTTTACCCCAGAGCTGAGACTGAGAATGCGGCAAGAAATTGAGAAGGAAAAGAAGGTGGAACTTTGGAAAGAGCATTTCTTTGAGAGCTACTATGGTGAACAGTAAGTCAGCCACCACAACTTATGGAAATACTGAAAAAATAAACATCTGAGGGGGTGGTCAGGGGGTGTACAGTTCTGTTACTGAAATATTGGCACTCGTGGGTCTGTCACACTCACTGAATTAAGTGCCTCGGACATACCTTATATCGTGCACTTAAAAACGGTGAAAAACGGCAGCTGTGGTTGCCAGAAATGTACTTTAAAAAAAATCCCGTAGCAACACTTTAGATTTTACAGATTTACCTTAAATTTACAGTTAAAGATGAAATTTAACTGATATAATGTTAATATATACCAACCTATTGAAGTACTAATATCTGTTTTGTACCTTTTGTAATACACTGACAACCACCAAAAACAGGTGGTGATGAGAATGTGTCATGATGAATCAAAGCTCATCACAAGCAGCTTTTCCACAAGCTAAGAAGGTAAATACTAATAAATATAAAAGGTGCACAGTGTCGTTCACATAAGCACGAAACACCATCATGGTAACACATGACACTAAATTAATGCAATAAACATAAATTCAACAACGTTAGATATAACTTAAAAGCCTAATATATATAACTGATTATAAAAACCTAAGACATACTTGAGTTATTTCAATAAAAATACATAATTTGAGAAGTGTCACAAAGAGGATTCTGGGAATGTCAATTAACGTTTTTGCACTGTAAATTATACGACTTGTTATTTTTCACTTCCAAAAACTGTCAATTTAACAGTATTTTATATTTTAGATACACTACCTGGTCAAAAGTTTAGGGTCGGTAAGATTTTTTATGTTTTTAAAAGAAGTCTCTTCTGCTCACCAAGGCTGCAATTTTTTGATAAAAAATACACAAAAAACACAGTAATATTGTGAAATATTATGACAATTTAAAATGACTTTTTTATGTTAATGTATATTAAAATGTAATTTATTCCTCTGAAAAAAAGCTGAATTTTCAGCATCATTACTCCAGTCTTCAGTGTCACATGATCCTTCACAAATCACTCTAATATGATGATTTTATTCTCCAAAAACATGTATGATTATTATCCATGTTGAAAACAGTTTTTTACATTTTTATGTCAGGATTCTTTGATGAATAGAAAGTTAAAAAGAACTTTTATCTGAAATGGAAAGCTTTTGTTACATTAAACACTACCCTTTAAAAAGTTTTGGGGGGAAATAAATTAGAAATCAATACTTCTATTCATCAAGGATGAGTTACATTGATCATAAGTTACAGTAAAGACATTTATAATGTTAGAAAAGATTCTAATTAAATAAATGCTGTTCTTTGAACTTTCTATTCATCAAAGAATCCTGAAATAAAAATTTAAAAAACTGTTTTCAACATGGATAATAATCATACATGTTTTTGGAGCATAAAATCATCATATTAGAGTGATTTGTGAAGGATCATGTGACACTGAAGACTGGAGTAATGATGCTGAAAATTCAGCTTTTTTCAGAGGAATAAATTACATTTTAATATATATTAACATAAAAAACTAATTTTAAATTGTCATAATATTTCACAATATTACTGTGTTTTTTGTGTATTTTTTATCAAAAAATTGCAGCCTTGGTGAGCAAAGAGACTTCTTTTAAAAACATAAAAAATCTTACCGACCCTAAACTTTTAACCGATAGTGTAAATTAGTTATTCACTGTATATTATAAGGGAAAACTGTAAATATGATGTTTTATATTTATAGTGTTTTACTGTTAAAATCACGATAATGCTTTACAGTGTGATTCCTGTCATGACGTTCTATGCCTTATTTTGGTATCCAATCAATGTGAGGCCGAAAAATTGAGTAGTGGGTCATTGGTTTATTTTATCATAGGTGATGTTTTGTTTTTGATATTCTTTTTGCTAATCTTCAGTCTTTTCTTGCTTTTCAGTTCTGGACTGAGTATAGAGGAATCCAAAGAGCTGACCGAATCCATGGACATTCCTGAACCAGCTAAAAGCTCAGTCCTATCAGCAAAGCCAGAGATTGTCAAAGAGTCTCAGAAGATAAATCCTGTGACAGAGGTCATCCACATGGAGTTAAGATCCAGAGATGTGAAATCAACAGTAACGCATGCCTCCCTGAAGAGCCAGTCAAACCTCCTTCTTCAGAGCAATCACGTTTATCTTTAGACATAAGGAAGGATACACAGGAATTGATTTCAGAGTCATCTGTTCAAAAAGCAGTGGATTCCAAACCTTGCAGTGAGAAAACGCTAGAGATTGAGATCACATGTAAGCCCCCAGCATCTCCTCTGGAAGCGGTAGTCACCTGTTTGAAAGGAAAGGAGACACAGACCACTAAAGAGGAAAGTTCTGTGGGTAATGTTGAACAGATAACGAGAAACGAAAAGGCTGGATCTCCAATAACTCCTGTCACATCTGAGCCTCTGAAGAGAAAATTCTCTACTGAACTGGATACAGAGCTGAGGACAGAGAAGAAGCCCCGTGTCTCTTTATCAGAAACGTCATCCACTGTGACGGATAAAGAAAAAGTAGAACAGAGAGTACCTCCTCTCAAAGTAAGTTTTAGGTTTATTTCTTTTGAAACAACAAAAAAAACTAAATTTACCCTAAGTATTAAACTGCAGTGTGTGACACCTGTTTACACCAGATGAGATTGATGATGCAATGCATCAAAAGCCATTATAATAATTGATGCTGTCTACACTATAAGGTGAAATGAGTTACTGACCGTTTTAAAGGAGCAGTTCACTTTTAAAAAAAACGTTTGCTGATAATTTACTCAGCGCCCATGTCATCCAAGATATCCATGTCTTTCTTTCTTCAGTCGAAAAGAAATTAAGTTTTTTGATGTGAATATTCCAGGATTTTTCTCAATATAATGGACTTCAATGGGAACCAAATGGTTCAAGGTCCACAAGACAGTTTCAGTGCAAATTGCAAACTGTTCAGAAGGGCTTTAAACGATTTAAAACGGTCTTATCAAGCGAAATCACTCATTTAAAAAAAAAAAAAAAGTTTAAGGATTATACGCTCAAATGGTCACCTTGCTCTGTTCTGTGATGTGCGTCGTGACTCTCCTGTTCGTTCTCGTTCATCAAAATGATGAATCTTTTGCCGAGTCAACTCATTCATTTCGTTCGTTGAATGAACCAAATGACACGAAAAGACTCGTTCATTTTCATTTCACGAATGCACATCACAGAACAGAGCAAGGTGACCATTTGAGCTTATAAAACTTTTTTATTTAATTTTTTTTTTATGAGTGATCGTTTCGCTTGATAAGACCCTTATTCATAATCTGAAATCGTTTAAAGCCCTTCTGAACAGTTTGCAGTGAAACTGTCTTTTGGACCTTGAACCGTTTGGTTCACAAAAAGATTAGTTCATTTTGATTTCACGAATGTGCATCACAGAACAGAGCAAGGCGACCATTTGAGCTTATAAAACTTTTTTTTTTTTTATGAGTGATCATTTCACTTGATAAGACCCTTATTCATCATCTGAAATCGTTTAAAGACCTTTGAACAGTTTGCAGTGAAACTGTCTTTTGGACCTTGAACCGTTTGGTTCACATTGAAGTGCAAAAATCCTGGAATGTTTTCATCAAAAACCGTAATTTCTTTTCGACTGAAGAAAGAAAGACATGGACATCTTGGATGACATGGGGGTGAGTAAATTATCAGCAAAAGTTTTTTGAAAAGTGAACTCCTTTAAGCAGTAGACAAGGGTCACGCCCAGTGTATAAATAAGTGTCTTTTGTGCTACTTTATTTGCAACTCATATTGTGTGTGTGACTGGTTGACGAGAGATTTTCAAAGCAACACTCTTTTCAACTGCCTTGGAATGCACTAGCATCTATCGAGAACACTCTAGCAATAATAACAGCATGCTAAAACCCTTTTAGCAACCACAATAGCAATGTCCTGGCAGTAACCCACAACACCCTATTATCGTGGTATGGAGTTTTTCCACAGAAAGAACTTTTTTGACATTTTTGGAATTTTGGCTCTGATAGTAACACTTAAACTCTCTCTTTTGCAGATCCCAGTGTCAAGAATTCTCTCTGCCCCTGCCTCTATAGAGCAGGTATCTCCAAGGACTCCTGTTCCCTTGACCCCCCTAGCATTCGGCCTGGTCGCAGCCGGTGCGCGCACTCTAGCTGATATCAAGGCAAAAGCCCAGTTCAGCGCGTGCACAGCGTGCTGCTGCAGCGGCAGCCGGGTCATCTTCCTCGAGAGGAACCGGCTCAGTTGGAGGTACCTCAACACCCTCTCCAGCTCGGTCCCTGTCTGAAGATTTTTCACCAGCAAGCAGCAGAAGTCAATCTGTGTCGCCTATAAAGCTAAGCTCTGAATCTCCAGCCCCTGAAGGCACAGTGACTCTATCACAAACCTCTCCTTCCTCAGGTTTTACTGGACACACAGACCCCGGTTTTGTACCAGACTTCACTGCACAGGGTTTTTTAAAAGAAAATCGCTCTTTGATGGGGTCGCAAACCACTCAGTGCGCATTGAACCCAACGGGCAACCTCCTCAGTCCTGGAGGGACACCAGCACCTTCAAGTCAGGCAGGAAACTTAATTGCACAAAACCAGAGACCACAGCAAACACCTTTTTCCGGATCGTTAGTGACCAAACCTAGCTCTTCAATCCCAGCAAACAATCCTCTGGTCACCCAGCTTCTTCAAGGTAAAGACGTTCCATTAGAAAAGATCCTCCCAAAGCCACTAGCCCATGTGGAGGTTCACTCTATGGCCATATCTGCCAAAGACAAAGGGAACCTTGGTACAACCACTGCTGGGTTTAAAAAAGATACCCCAACAAACCAAGATGATGTCAGTCAATTAGGGAACCAAATTCCTTTTTGTTCATCTATGATGCAAGTCAGAAGTATGGACAAGTTGGTTAAAGTTGGCGCTCAGGACCAGATTCTCCATCCACTAATGCTCAAATGTGAGCAGAAGCACACCAATTCAGACTGTCAACCCTCTCAATTTCAATCCTGTCAGTTAGGTCACATTGAGAGCAGCCTAGACCAGAGTGTCCATCTAGGAATCTTTGGACGGAAGAGGCTATCTAAGCCAGCCATGACAGGACACTACCTCCTCAACGTCTCCACATACGGTAGAGTATCCGAGAGCAGCAAACGGCCACACCTAGCTGGTAATACAAGCTCTTTCCTTGCTAACCTGAAGAAAGAGAAAATTGAAGCAGAGGAGAGTATGAAAGGGAAGACCGAATCACTTGCAGGGTCTCAAGGGCACCTGAATTTCTCAAGGGTCAAAGTGGAACAGCAGGGTTGTTTCATTAATAAACCAGATGATGGTTTGGCATCCCAACCCTGTACTGATATAAAGTCTGAATCTCCATCAATGAGCTGTTTATCCAGCAAAGGAGACGGCACTTCTACTAGAACCAAAGAAATATGCTCAAAAGCACAGGTTGAGATGTGCACCAGTATACAGGATAAAACAGAGCGATATCAGATAAGTGACTGTCACCAACGCACGTTTTTGTCTCAGAAAGCCCATAATGGACCTCAGTATGGTGGCACCCTCAGCATGTCTGTCCCTAATGCACTGAACCACAGCATGGCTGACGCTCCAACCTCTCCTACTGTGTCTTGCAGTGGTGATGGTGAAACGGCTAGCGGAGGTATGATGTCTTTTTCAGTCACGGTCACTGCCATACCTGCAGGTCACCTACTGGATCAGAGCAGTCAGGGTGAGACCTCACCTGAGCAAGCCTACATGGAAACCTCTGGGATGGAGGACGTCCAATCAAAGTGCTACTGTCGGCTGAAGGCCATGATTATGTGCAAGGGATGTGGTGCGTTCTGTCATGATGATTGCATTGGTCCATCCAAACTATGTGTCTCATGTTTGGTGGTACGATAATGCTCATTGAGATAAACTGCAACACGTTCATTCGTTTAAAAAACAAAACAATCACTGCAGTGAGGGTAGCGGAAATGTTACAGTGATGCTCTCGCTGTGGGAACCTATTCATCTGTCCATTGTCATTTGAGACAGGCTGTTGTGCTGTTATTCTTTTTGGGGAATTCACTAAGAATGGATTGCACCTGCTAATAGTGCTGCTTATTTGCACAAATATTCTGCTTTATTTTCATGGCCGATTTAAGAAAGGAATTATGCATATCAAGTAATGTTGCTTGTAAATATGGCCAGCTACAAGTGGTGTGTCTTCTCGGGTCCTTCGAATCGGCTTGCATGAATTAATTTGTTGACCCAGAGTCAGACCAGAACAAATTAGACCCCGAGTCCAACCCTACAGGCTTTATTTTCAAACCTGACTGGACCCGAATGTAAACGGCATTGAGAGTCTGCATCCCCGCAGTCAGTCAGAAAAATGGTGTCCTGCTGACTGATTTGGCCGCTGCTCCGTTACTTTAATTTATTTATTTACTTATTTATTTTTACCTTATATTATTGGTTGAATGGAAACCTAAACGTATAATAATATAAACGGTCACAAACGAAGCTTGTTAGCTTGTTATACTTGCTATCAAACTTGCCGACGCAACTTTAAACATGCGATTTAAAGCCTTTCTCCTTGTTACCAGAGGTTGTGAGAGATGGCACTTCAATTGGCATTGCTCACCGTTATCCATGCAAGCAGTCTAATATCAATGCTGACGGTGCTCGTTGAAACGGTTGGCAAAAATTTGGAGCAACTGTGCATAGAATCCATTGCACATAGAAGAATAGAATCAGAGAGATCTTAGAAAAAGTGAGTCTTGTCAGAATTGTTTTAAATAATATAATTATGTTAAAGGAGTAGTTCACTTTTAACTCACCTCCCCATGTCATCCAAGATGTCCATGTCTTTCTTTCTTCAGTCGAAAAGAAATTAAGGTTTTTGATGAAAACGTTCCAGGATTTTTCTCCATATAATGGACTTCAAAGGGGACCAAACGGTTCAAGGTCCAAATGAGAGTTTCATTGCTGCTTCAAAGGGCTTTAAACGATACCAGACGATGAATAAGGGTCTTATCAACCGAAACGATCGGTAATTTAAAAAATAAATAGAAAAGTTTATGTTTAAGCATTTGTTATAAGCACAAATGCTCGCCTTGCTCTGTTCTGTGATGAGCGTTCGTGACTCTCCCTGTTCGAACTCGTTCATCAAAATGAAAAAATCTTCGAGTCATGACTCAAAGAGTCCTACACCATCATCTGGTGTCGTTTAAAGCCCTTTGAAGCTGCACTGAAACTCTCATTTGGACCTTGAACCGTTTGGTTCCCATTGAAGTCCATTATATGGAGAAAATCCTGGAATGTTTTCATCAAAAACCTTAATTTCTTTTCGACTGAAGAAAGAAAGACGTGGACATCTTGGATGACATGGGGGTGAGTAAATTATCAGCAAAAGTTTTTTTGTTCTTTTTAAAGTGAACTACTCCTTTAAATACCCGGTGTAGTTTAAAATAATTCAGGTCTTCTCGGGTCCATTCTGAAAAGCACATTTATTTTAAATTACCCAAGACCCGAGGCCACTAATACTCGAACCCTGATCCGTGTTCGAGGCACCTTTCAAAGTGGCTCGGGTTGGACCTTTGGTTTCTGGACCCATGTCTTAGTTGTGGAGAATACAGCAGACTTCTGTGATATGGCATGCTTTACTTGGGCTGTTCAGTATGGCTGCACTACTGAAATCCAGACACCCGTTTCAGTGCTTTAAGCGCCTGGTTAAACTGGATTGCTGATGGCTTGTAAAAAAATGCAGGTTTTTCAAAAGCGGCGCAACTGTTTAGTGAATTTGCCCCATTGTGCACCATTTCTTTACAGCACAAACACAATTAGAATAGTAGAATATGAGGCATGCAAAGCCGAATAATTCTTCCTTCTCATTCATTGAGCACCTTTCTTTAGACTCAATATTGAATAGTGGCAATATTTAAAGCTTGTGTCGTTTCTTTAATATTTTTGTAACAATTTCAGAAATGGAAATCAATATACTACTATTTTTGTAGATGTTAAAAATGTTGACCCCTCAGATTATGGATCTTTTACACACAATTCACACTAGTTTGCTGGATTAGAAACATATAACATCAATATTTAGTGTTTGCTTATCCTGCAAAACCATTTTTCGGTTGGTTTTAGCCTTTGTTGCGACTCAAGCAATGAACCACACAACTGAAATACCAATTACTTTCCAAAATTACTGTGAATATGTTAACCTAATATATTAACCTGCCTTGTTACTAGGTTTATATGGTACTGTTAAAAGTTATTTATGGGAGAGAAGGGAGTTTTGTCTAATACGTTAACAGGCTAGCACTTCTCTTACATTGGTGGGTTTCACTTAGGCAATAATGGCAATAATTTGTATATTTATAAAATTTAAGAGCATTAGCCCCTTACATCATTTTCATCAGGAAAAAATAGGTTTTATTAGGGTTGCACTTTTTTATGTTCAGAAAAAATGACTTTACCTTTGCTATACCTTTAAAAAATGACTTGTAAGGATAAAGAGAATTAAAGCACTTCTTAATCCGATAATCTATTGTACCTCTTCAGGAGAAAAAAAAACAGGTCTTAATCATTTCAATAGCCTGTGTCTAATCATTTGAGTTGTTTACGTCACATGAATGACATTGCCAATAATTGGAATAGTACATATTCCCGGTAACTTTAGTTTTTAAGGATAAACTTTACGAGCAATGAAGTTAAACACTCAGAAGGGAGATTATATGAAGTTTTTTGTTTTGTTTTATATTGTAAATACTGACTTTCTTTGAGATGTACAAACATTTTCTACAAAGCTTTCTTGTATCTTGCCTATATATATCTGTTTGTCTGATTGGGTTTTTGTTTGAGAAATACTGTCCAACACAAATCATAATTTCAATCATATTGCAACATTAAATGTTGTTCAATTTCTGTCCTGAAACAATTCTGCTAAACGGATACATTTTGATACCAATAGTTGTACGTACTGTATGTTAAAAAAAAGTCTCGTCGCATCTTTGAATTAGTCTTTTTTAATCGTCTGCCTTCCAGGCAATAGAAAAGTAAACGAATTTTAGATAAGATTTGCTTGGTAATATACCAAAGTCAATTTATGGTAACTAGATAATCAATTTTTGTTTTAATGTCTGTCTAGTTAAGCAAAGTAATATATTTTAAGTAATATATTTTAATAAAAAGAAGTCTATATACAAATCATTTAAGATACAGGGTATTTACTATATCTTTATATTGGCTGTCCCATTTTGGTATACCTTTGTCTGAACTAAATGTACAAACTTTTACACATTTTTTTGTGTACCAGGGCCCTTGTGATAGTCTTTTTGTGTGGCTAGTTTTGCTTGCAATGAATTGATGTTCCCTCACAGTGGATTTTTGAATTGACTAATAATATCTGTGTGACACTTTATTGATCACTCGAAGTCTAGCTTATTACAGAAAGAAAAAAAATCCATCAGGTTATAGTGTTTGTGTTGTATGAATAACATTACTAGCGTGGTGGTTGGGATGTGCTGAATGTCTTTGGGTGTGAGACTGGCTTTCGATGGGAAATTATCGCTTTCATTTACATATATATATACATATGCAGCATATAAACATTCAAGAGACTCATAGAATATAACTGTGATGCTTCCATTTATATTAGGCCTTAGAACTGATATGAATCTTTAAAAACGGATATTTGGGTTCTTGGAAATATTTCAATTGGTCAGACCTGAAAACACCAACTGTTGTTGATTATTATTTCCTTTAATAGAGTTGCAATGCATGACTTACCACTGCCTCTGTCCCCAACCTTAAATGCCTGTGACATTTTACAAAACACTTGGATTTTTAATTAACGAGTCAATGCTTTTTCCCTGCCGGAACCGTGAAATGATACGATTATGATTCTTAGTGCAGGAGGTGTTGGTATTCCAGAACACAATGTGTGTTATTTTATGTTTTAAAAGTCAAATATTTTATGTAAAATAAAGGTGAATGTAAGATAGTAATTGTACTCAGCACTTGTAAACAAAGTGTATTTTATCAAGAAACAATATGAATAAAATGCTGTCAAATAAATGCAGTGATGGGGTGTTTTTAACGTAACTCAGCTGATTTTTAATATGGAACTGGCTTTTATTGCTTTTACTACGTAATTATAACAAATATTAAGCACACAAATTTTTACTAAAATAGTATTTTAATTAACAACTTAAGTGCCTGGTGAAATGGTGACCTGGTGTTTCTCTGGATTGACCATCAAAACATGACATTAAATAAAAGCTTCATGCAGTTTAAAGAATATGCCATTAATAATAGGCTAAATTCACTGTATAAATGATAAAGTTGACTTAGCAAACTGAAAAATCTGTTGCCTTAAAATTAAATAAACTTCATGCATAATTGAAAAAAAAAGGTTGTGTGGAATTGTCAAGTTCACATAACTTAATTTTTTTGTCATACACTTGAAGTTTATTTACTTATTAATTTTAAGGCAATTGGGTCTTCCTCATTTTTTTTTAAGTTAAGTCAACTAATCACTGTTATGATTTTAACAATGAACCATATTTTCCACCAAAATAGTATCATTTTTATGCCTGGGTTAGAGGACTTTTATTCTGTTTTGTTTAGCACTATATTAAGGCCCTTTAGATATATAAACATCTTCTTTATGTGTCTGACGTAGACCTAATAAGCATACATGTAGAATACAGCTGCTCAATATTTGAGCAAGCACATTGCACACCATTGCCCATATGCATAAAACTAACGGTTGGCTAATGGCTTTGTAATAATCGTGCATATGAAGAGCAATAGTGATGCACCAGTAATGGGAAAAGGCAGGAGTGCTCTGCTGTCCTCTGCTGTTGGCTGATGCTCAGAGAAGCGCTCGCGCAGCTTGTGCTGCAGTTCCTACAAGACCGAATCAAACGGAACGAACGGTAACCACAGCACAAATGTGACGATGGGGAAACGCAGCGCTACCAAATTGCGTATTATTAGGTCGGTGATTGTAAGTCTATATTAATTTTTTTTAAGTGCAACGAAAGACAGCTATGATGAAGATGATGATGATACGCCAGGAATCGAGTGCAGAGACCGTTGATCGCTCTCATCAGATGCTGATGATGGTCGCGCGACCTGCGTGATTTCCTCTCGCTGGTAAGATCATCCGCTTATGATTCTTTCACATTCAGATGCAAATACAAACAGGGCACGCGACCAAACGCGTCCTCAGAATGTAATCTTGTGGATGTAATATGTATTTATGCACCTGATAGCATCTTATTTATTTAACATTCAATACATATAGAGTTTTACATTTTAATATGGCAGTATGCATTATGCTTAGACGGTGTCATTGTGGGTGTGCTATTTTAAATAGGCTATGAGTGATTATACAGAGTGTGTTTCCGATGGTTTATGAAAAATCCTCACGTTGAGTCACGTCAAAGCGCGAGTCATTGTAAAGGTGCGGTGTATTACTTCTATCTTCTACAGTGGGCCTTACATTCACTCACTCAGAAGTAGCACTGCAAGATGCGATTAGACTAGCAAAACGGACGGGATGATTTGAAGCCAGAAGTCATAACGTCAGCAGTGTCTTTTACGGTCAGGAATGACATAATGCTTTCTAGTGAGTGTTTTCTGAACGAATCGATGCCTTTAAGCGAATCTTTTCAGTGAACGAATCTTGTTCACTTCCATGCACTGACTCATATATTTTTATTTCACTGAAGTTTCTCCCACTGCCTTCCTGTCACTTAAATTCAACATGAAATCAAAATGGACAGTTATTTTTTTAATGGAATATTGCAATATTATAAATGATTTATCTGTGCATATCGTTATTTTCTTATTCATTTCTTTAAGGGATACTACCATTTTTTCATATTAAACTATGTTATTCCCTTAACTAAGACGAGTTGATACATACCTCTGTATAACACTTTGATAGCCCTTAACTAGCCCAGTTCATTCAATATGGGCCAAGCAAGTGCACTAAACACCTCCACGTTTTCACTATTTAAATACAGTTACACGAGCAGTATAACTCGACTTAGGATGGTGACATAAAATAAAACGTTGGGCTTTTCTAAGTGTGTAAAGTGGATAACTATATTGTTTGGCGAAATACCACAGCAAGTGCTTGGGAGCACTTCGACTCGGCGCATATATATCTATGGACTCGGCGCAGTAATATCATCACTCTGGAGAGGACTTTTCAAGTAATCGAAGTGCTCCCAAGCACTTGCTGTGGTATTCCGCCATACAATATCAGTTCTCCTTTTACATGCTTAGAAAAGCACAACGTTTTATTTTGTGTCACCGTCCTAGGTCGAGTTACACTACTCGAGTAACTGTATTTAAATAGGGAAAACGTGGAGGTGTTTGGTCGCTTCTCGGCTTGGCCCATATTGAATGAACTGGGCTAGTTAAGAGCGTTCAAAGTGTCTCACACCAGAGCAATTGAAGAGAGGTTTGTATCAAACTCGTCTTAAGGGAATAACATTAATATGGAAAAACGGTGGAGTATCCCTTTAATCAAAAATAACTTTCCTTCATCTCTCCGATGACATTGGCGTGAGGGCGGGACGGACAACCAGGTTGTCACTCACATGAGATCACAGCAATAGATTTTGTATAGAAATATAGATTTTTCAATACAAATCGATACTGAAATATATTAAACATTTCCAATACTCATTTTATGCAGAATTGATACGATACCATCTGCGCTTTATTGCGCTTTCATCTCTCCGACAGCGACACACAAACCCGCCTCCCATCACTCACTCGTTTTAATTGCTTTGCATGAATATTGTTGATATTGAAGGAATTGAATTTCGTTCGTAGGACTGTGCGCATTGCGCATAATTTTTGTCATTCTTGCATATTTTGTGCTCACTCCCAGAGTGCTTTTTAAGGCCCGTTCACACTAAGCACGATAACTATAAAGATAACGAATAAAGATAACTATATATGCGTCCACACCAACGACCGATGAACGTTATTTTTATTCTCAAGCACGCACGTGCGCGCGCTGCGGTTTCAGAGTAGCGGGAGCGCGCGCAAATGACTGTTTCTGCTTTACGTTACAAATATCAAAAGGAAAAACAGGCGCTTTTTGTTTTGGGTACACGATGGATATCCTTAAAAGACGAGAGGTGTTGGGAGCGCATCTAAGTGAATCTAGCTTGTCTAGTGTAATAATATCTGGATTTAGCTGACGAATTCAATGATGGGATAAAAACATCAACTACTTCAGCAATGTTGTCAACTAACGCTGGATAGCCTACCTGAGGTAATTTTGTAACACGATGCTAAACTGCATAATCTCATTGTGAATACTTCTCACCGTTTATTCCCTGAATGCTTTCCATATATCCATCTTTTTAACGTATCATTGAAAAGTGGGTTTGACTTGTCAAACAGGGGAGGATTTTTTTTTGTACCTTCGACGATTAACTTCTCTGCAATGTCATCTGCCATTTTAAATGCACGATTCTGATTGGTTGTCAGTGTTTTATCGTTGGACAGCTGGAAAAAAATCGTTCTGAAAGCCGATTCCAACGATATCGTTTCTCATCTTTATCGTTATAGCTGTGGTGTGAACTCTGTTATTCTTTAATATGGAGAACGATTTTTAGAATTATATCTTTATAGTTATCTTTATAGTTATCGTGCTTGGTGTGAACGGCCTTAAGCCGCCTCTCAGAACTGAATTGAGTTATTTTTAGCTGCTTATTATTGTGCGTAAACAGTCAAATACACACAAAATAACATCAAAATCCCGGTCTTGGCAAGTATTCCCCTTAACACACAGTCAGTTTTGTTATACATGAGCATAAATAGTTGAAAAAGAAAACGCATGTGAAAAAGTTGGATCTGCGTCAGGTTTTAATGTGACAGCAGCCTAATATAGCTGCTGCTAATATAATATCAGAAAATATTAAAAATACTGTATCTATATGGCGTTTTTTCCCTATGTGAAAATGCTGAGTGGCTAATTACTTTGAAAAAGCTCTGTATGTAAATATATGATAGATAAAGATTTGGCAAAAAATAGTAGATCTAAAATAAAAAATAGAAATATGCTATTCTGAATTCAATCGCTGTTTTGAAGACTCACAGCTGAACAGGACAAAACATTTTCTTATGAATCAACTGAATGAATCGGATGATTTCAGTTTTGCTCCGGAGTTTTGGGGAAAAAATCTGCATTTTTGTAAAAGACTTTAAGAAACACTCTCTTTGTAGATTTTACACATTTTTTTATTATAAAAAGTCTTGTTTACAAAGGTTGTGAACGGTTTAGTGAACAATTAATGAATCACTCACACAACTTGTAACCTGCAGAAATGGTCACTGAATTAGTGAATGAATGAAAATAAATGTTTTTGTTGAATGATTCACAAGTTTTGAAGTCAGTTGAATAAAAAAGAATCCCTTCCACTTATGGAAAAACTAAGTAAATGTGACTTGACAGCTGATGTAATGCTTTGTTGATGATGTAAGAACTAGTTACATGAGAGCAATAATAACTGCATATTACTTAAATATTATATACACACACTGTCATTAAGTTGTTCTCGTCTCTGCACATTACTTTTATTCACCGCAAATGCTAATCTACAATATAATATAGTAATCCTTTTCACAGTCATAAAGTGGCTCCTTAGTGGCTCTTGTTTCATTAGCTCACAGGATGCAGCCTGTACAGACACTATTGTCATATAATCAGCACTTGCATAGAGGCAAGAGAACTCAAAAGCCCTTTTGTGAACGGGGGATTTATTCCAGGGGTTTATTTTTGTATCTGTGTGTGGGTTGGATTGGGCGGAGGGGTATTTCCCCAGGTGTCAACATCAAAATGTTTTTCCTTTTGTAGGAGCTTCCTGGTTCCTTTGCATCACCTTCTCTGAGTCCCAGCCAACCTGACAGGTGAAGTAATAGTCTTCAGGAGTTTCCATGGACTGAAAAAATACATGAGTTGGCAAAATCACAGTGACTGACTGTTTTTTTAGCAAAGTTAAAACATGTTTCTGTCCGAACAACATTCCTATCAGAAAATGTAGTGCTAGCCACTGATAGAGAGCTGGGTTCGAAGCCACTGTTTTCCCTCTCATTCTTAAAATTAATAGAAAATAAATCTGATTTTAATGAGAAAAGAGCCTAAAGAGTCAGCGTTTTCATATCTGAGATCTCTCTGTATATTCTTACAACACAAACCTAAACATTTAAATGGTTATTTGTTTAAAGGCGGGACTTTTCCCTGCTAATTAGAAAGTAACATTCATCTTCATTACAGTAGCGATTATCAGCTGATGGATGAGACACGTCAACATTTTGTATTACAAATGTTAAAATATTTATTTTGAACTCTGTAGACATATTTATGCTTTGTAAGGCATGTACACTGTAAAAAAATATTTTCAAGATTTGTTATCACAACATTTTTTATTAAATTATTTAGTTGAGATAACTTATTATTTTGAGTTTCTGATGATTAAATTAATCTCCTTCATTGTATTAACTCACTTTTTCCAGTTCAATCAACTTAAAATTTTAAGGCATCAGGTTACTGACTTTTTTAAGTTAAACCAACAATACTTTTTTTTACAGTGAAACTTAATTTGTCAGGTTGGCTTAAATTTTTTTGTGTTATAGCTGTAATATTGTTTTTATTCTTACAGTGATTAAATGATTCTACAGTGATGTATTTCGAAGCAGTAAATATAACGACTTAAATGTTGGTTAAATGAATAATTAGCTCAATAATAAATACAAATAACACTTAATTCATATGCAAAGTGTCATGCTAGCAAAAGGCCATAGAATCTCAGCTGATTGATGATTGGAATGTTGATCCAGAAATATGAATGTGGAATATAGAGCCCGAACCGATAAAGGATTTTGAAGGCCGATACCGATACAAAATATTTTGGGGTTTTAAAATCCGATATGCCGATATATCGGCCGATATTTTTATTTATAATTTTTTTTTCAGAAACGCGCAACAAAACATTAACAGATTTCCCTAATATAGTTATTTGTAGTCATTTATGAGTTTTAACTAAAATAATATGATTTTAAAAAGAGATTATTTATTTAGGCAGAAAAAGTTCAATGGGGTTTCCAAGCTCATTAATGTTAACGTTAGTGGTCTTCCACTGATGATAGTGGCATTAGCTAGCTTTGTGGTTAGCTAGTCTATGATGAGCCATAATTTAGCAATAGATTACGTCATACTGCAAATTGTAAAACATACATTTTCAATATAACAGGCCAAAGAGAGATGATTGAAGCGTATTTCATCCGTTTTAATCTTATTTTTGAAATATTCATTTATCGGCCATTATAACTGCCGATACCGATATTTTGGAAAATGCCTAATATCGGCCGATAACATCGGCTTGCTCAATATATCGGTTCTGGCTCTAAGTGGATATAGATATTGAGATCTTATTAATCTATTAATTTAATTGCTGTTTCTTTTTAGCTCTATTGACATTTCTTTGTAAATTATTTATGAAATGCATTTTAAATATTTGCAGGCACATGTTCATGTGCTATCTTGTGATTTTTGTTGTTAGTGTGAGTTGCTGTGTTCGTAATGAGGTTGTGGTATTAAATGGACTGTTTGTGTTGTGTAGAATGATTGAAGAGGGAAGTAAAAGCAGCAAGTCCATGGTGGAGAAGAGACAGCTCTTCATGGAGATGAGTGAGTTGCTTTCTGAGTTAACAACATTTCCTGCACAATTCACCACACACACATACACACAGGCCTTGTCGAATCCTATACACCCTTCACTGCCACAGGCCAATAGACTGGCACAATCTAGCATCGATGGCTGGAAGACAAAATTGATTTTGGGAAAACACCAGAACCAGGTTGATGGACAAATTAAAACAATGCAGTACAAATATAACATAGCTGCTTTATTGTATGTATTCACAAAGTACAAGAGTATTTTTGTTAATATCATAGAATACACATTTAGATTACACAAAGATAGATCTCCCAAAAATAAAATTCTATCATTTCAGTCGAACCACACCAGAGTTCGTTTGCAAGTGGACTGAGACCATTAGTCTCGGTCCGCTTGTTGGTGCTCACCAGGGTTTGGGTGGCAGTGTTCACACTTATTCAAATGAACCGCACTAACAGAGCAATCACACCAGTAAGACTTTTTCATCTTCGAAACACAAAAGATATTTTTGGTTTCAGTCTTTCACATCCATTGAACTCTCCAGACAGTCTCTAGGCAACTACGACTTTGACACTTTAAAAAGGGGCTTAGTCCATATTTTCTGAAGAAACTCGATCACTTTATATGATGAACACATTTAATTAAGGCTTTTATTCACATTTAAACATTGATCGGTGAACATAAACAGCTCAACCGAACCTACTTGACATGTGAGAACAAACCTCTTGCAAAAGATCAAACGTGTTGCGTGACAGGAGAATGAACCTCATCGGTTCTTACGGAAGCTCAAACGTGCTGCGTAACACGAGAATGAACCTCATTGGTTCTTACGCGAAGCTCAAACGTGCTGCGTAACACGAGAATGAACCTCATTGGTTCTCGCGGAAGTTCAAAGCGTGCTGCGTAACACAGAATGAACCTCATTGGTTCTTGCGGAAGCTTCAAACGTGCTGCGTAGCATTGAGAATGAACCTCATTGGTCCTTGCCGAAGTTCAAACGTGCTGCGTAACACGAGAATGAACCTCATTGGTTCTTGCGGAAGTTCAAACGTGCTGCGTAACACGAGAATGAACCTCATTGGTTCTTGCGGAAGTTCAAACGTGCTGCGTAACATCGAGAATGAACCTCATTGGTTCTTGCGGAAGTTCAAACGTGCTGTGTAACACGACAATGAACCTCATTGGTTCTTGCGGAAGTTCAAACGTGCTGCTGTAACACGAGAATGAACCTCATTGGTTCTTGCGGAAGTTCAAAACGTGTTACGTAACACGAGAATGAACCTCATTGGTTCTTGCTGAAGTTCAAACGTGCTGCGTAACACGACAATGAACCTCATTGGTTCTTGCGGAAGTTCAAACGTGCTGCGTAACACGACAATGAACCTCATTGGTTCTTACGGAAGTTCAAACGTGCTGTCGTAACACGAGAATGAACCTCATTGGTTCTTGCGGAAGTTCAAACGTGCTGCGTAACACGAGAATGAACCTCATTGGTTCTTGCGGAAGTTCAAACGTGCTGTGTAACATGAGAATGAACCTCATTGGTTCTTGCCTAGGATTCAAAGCTGGTGCTGCGTGCAACACTGAATGAACCTCATTGGTCTCTTGCTGAAGTTTTAACGTGCTGCGTAACACTGAACAATGAACCTCGATTGGCTCTTGCGAAGTTCAAACGTGCTGCGTAACACGAACAATGAACCTCATTGGTCTCGCCGAAGTTCAAACGTGCTGCGTAACACGAAGAATGAACCTCATTGGTTCTTCGCACTTCAATTCGAAACATGCTTAAGCTTCCGTTTACCACAAATTATGTGAGTTGATGAATGTTTATATGTGAAAAAAAAACTAAATTCAATCTGTTCATCATATAAAGCGTATCGTGTCTCTTCAGAAAATTTTGATCAAACCATTCAATTCATATGGATTAGTTTGATGATCTCTTTATAAACCTTTTAAAAGGGTCAAAGTGTTGCATAGGTGTTAATGGAGTTGATGGTGTTTAGATTTCATCTAAAAGATCTTCATTTGTGTTCTTAAGATGAACAAAAGTCTTATGGGTTCTGAAACGACATAAGGGTGAGTAATTAATGAATTTTCACTTTTGGTACGGGATCGACAAAGGATCTCTGAAGTCGGGAATTGGATGTGGGTCGCCAGAGTCACAGTTGTGCTATATATGTCCATCACTGCCCATTTAGTTATTGGCTCTTTGTTTGCCCACAAAATTTTCCCAAGAATTGGCTAATGTGACTGGTGGTGGATTTTTGTCATTTCTGAGCTTGGACCCTGGATTCTTGTTTACTTTATTATGTTCCATGCAAGAAAGAAATTCATACAGTTTGGAACAACAAGAGGATGAGTAAATAATGTCAGATTTTTTAATTTGAACAATGGATTTCTGACAGTGACAATACTGATATATGTCATTTTCACCAGGGGCACAAAACTTTGATGTAATTCGCCTCTCAACATATAGGACGGCTTGTAAGCTACGATTTGTCCAGAAACGATGCAACCGTAAGTCCCGTTTACAAGTTCTCTTTTACTTTAAAATGCCATATTTATGTATTTTGTATTTTGTTGGTTGTATATACAAGTACATTTGTTCAATGGTAAAAACAATAACATTCTTATTTTTGATGATCTCAATCTGAATACTTTTCCTGTCTGCAGTTCCACTCTGGTGGACGTGTGGAACATGTATTCGAAGCTTTCCGTGACAATGGGTTGAGCACATTAGACCACAACGCAGAGATTAATGTGTCACGCCTGGAAACCATTTTGTCCTCCATCTTCTACCAGCTCAACAAGCGTCCTGCCCACCACCCACCAGATAAACGTGGAGCAGTCCATCGGCCTGCTGCTAAACTTCATCGTGGCTACTTATGACAGGTGTGTTGTCAGTGAGGGAGATTTGTTTTTCTCTCCTCAGGGGGTCCCTTGTGGCAGCATGTTCCCTCCAAACCTGATGGACTGTGAGTCATATGCATCGTGACAAGTGTGAATGTTTGGAAGGCATATGCTCTTTTCCTAAAACATATTGAGCCTGCCTATGGAGGCAGGCACCGTTAACACACTTCCGATCGTGAGAGGTTGTTCCAAAAGGTGGATAGCTTAATTACTGAAGACATTGTACCTCATTATGGTAAAATGTAAAAGATCTGGTCACATTTACTTTCTGTTCAGCACAATATCTGTTTTTATTTCCTCTTCATGTCATGTGAGGGGCTCTTCTATGGACGCTTGTTTCCGCCATATGAATGAAAAATATAAAAGGTAATTGCGACTTTTTATCTCCACAATTCCGGTTTTTTTTTTCTCACAATTGCGAGTTCGCTTCTCGCAATTCTGACATTATTTTTCAGAATTGCGAATATAAAGTCAGAATTTTGTGATATAAAGTCAGAATTGCGAGATATAAAGTCAGAATTGCGTGATATAAAGTCAGGAATTGTGAGATATAAAGTCAGAATTGAGAGATATAAAGTCAGAATTGCGAGATATGAAAGTCAGAATTGCGAGATATAAAGTCAGAATTGCGTGTTATAAAGTCAGAATTGCGTGATATAAAGTCAGAGAATTGTCGTGATATAAAGTCAGAATTGAGAGATATAAAGTCAGAGAATTGCGAGATATAAAGTCAGAATTGCGTGATATAAAGTCAGAATTGCTGTGATATAAAGTCAGAATTTTGTGATATAAAGTCAGAATTTGCAAGTTATAAAGTCAGAATTGTGTGATATAAAGTCAGAATTGCGAAATATAAAGTCAGAATTGCAAGTTATAAAGTCAGAATTGTGTGATATAAAGTCAGAATTGCGAGATATAAAGTCAGAATTGCGAGATATAAAGTCAGAATTGCGAGATATAAAGTCAGAATTGCGAAGATATGAAGTCAGAATTGCGTGATATAAAGTCAGAATTGTAGATATAAAGTCATAATTGAGAGATAGTAAAGTCAGAATTGACGTGTTATAAAGTCAGAATTTGAGATATAAAGTCAGAATTGAGAGATATAATAGATTCATAATTGAGAGATATAAAGTCAGAATTGCGTGTTATAAAGTCAGGAATTGCGAGATATAAAGAATCAGAGAATTGCGAAGATATAAAGTCAGAATTGCATGAATATAAAGTCAGAATTGCGTGATATAAAGTCAGAATTTTGTGATATAAAGTCAGAATTGCGAATATAAAGTCAGAATTGCAAGTTATAAAGTCAGAATTGTGTGATATAAAGTCAGAATTGCGAGATATAAAGTCAGAATTGCAAGTTATAAAGTCAGAATTGCGAGATATAAAGTCAGAATTGCGACGATATGAAGTCAGAATTGCGTGATATAAAGTCAGAATTGTGAGATATAAAGTCAGAATTGTGAGATATAAAGTCAGACTTGCGTGATATAAGTTGGAATTGTCGAAGATATAAAGTCAGAATTGCTGAGATATAAAGTCAGAATTGCGTGATATAAAGTCAGAATTGCTAGAATTGCGATATAAAGTCAGAATTGCGAGTTATAAAGTCAGAATTGCGCGATATAAAGTCAGAATTGCGTGATATAAAGTCAGAATTGCGAGATATAAAGTCAGAATTGTGAAGATATAAAGTCAGAATTGCGAGATATAAAGTCAGAATTGTCGTGATATGAAGTCAGAATTGTGAGAATATAAAGTCAGAATTGTGTGTATATAAAGTCAAGAATTGCGAAGATATAAAGTCAGAATTGCCAGATATAAAGTCAGAATTGCGAGTATATGAAGTCAGAATTGCGAGATATAAAGTCAGAATTGTCGAGATATAAAGTCAGAATTGCGTGATATAAAGTCAGAATTGCGAAGATATAAAGTCAGAATTGCGAGATATAAAGTCAGAATTGCGAGATATAAAGTCAGAATTGTGAGATATAAAGTCAGAGATGCGAGATATAAAGTCAGAGATTGTGAATTAAAGTCAGAATTGTGAGTATAGAGTCAGAATTGCGTGATATAAAGTCAGAATTGTGAGATATAAAGTCAGAATTGCGAGATATAAAGTCAGAATTGCGTGATATGAAGTCAGAATTGCTGCAGATTAAGTCAGACTTGTGAAGATAAAGTCAGAAGTCTAGAGATTGCGAGATATAAAGT
This sequence comes from Hybognathus amarus, assembly GCA_030378365.1. Taxonomy (NCBI): domain Eukaryota; kingdom Metazoa; phylum Chordata; class Actinopteri; order Cypriniformes; family Leuciscidae; genus Hybognathus; species Hybognathus amarus. Next base: position 155,489 of record JAQIUQ010006188.1, read on the forward strand.
CAGAATTGCGAGTTATAAAGTCAGAGATTGTGAGATATAAAGTCAGAATTGCGTGATAAAGTCAGCAATTGCGAGATATAAAGTCAGAATTGCGTAGATATAAAGTCAGAATTGCGAGATATAAAGTCAGAATTGCGAAGATATAAAGTCAGAATTGCGAGATATAAAGTCAGAATTGCGAGATATAAAGTCAGAATTGTCGAGATATAAAGTCAGAATTGCGTGATATAAAGTCAGAATTGCGAGATATAAAGTCAGAATTGCGTGTTACAAAGTTAGAATTGCCACATATAAAGTCAGAATTGCGTGATATAAAGTCAGAATTGCGAGATATAAAGTCAGAATTGCGTAGTTACAAGTCAGAATTGCGAGATATAAGTCAGATTTGCTAAGTAATTGCGAGATATAAAGTCAGAATTGCGAGTTATAAAGTCAGAATTGCGATGTACAAAGTTAGAATTGCGCAGATATGAAGTCAGAATTGCGAGATATAAAGTCAGAATTGCGAGATATAAAGTCAGAATTGCGAGATATAAAGTCAGAATTGCGAGATATAAAGTCAGAATTGCGCAGATATAAAGTCAGAATTGCGAGATATAAAGTCAGAATTGCGAGATATAAAGTCAGAATTGCGTGATATAAAGTCAGAATTGCGAGATATAAAGTCAGAATTGCGTGATATAAAGTCAGAATTGCGAGATATAAAGTCAGAATTGCGAGATATAAAGTCAGAATTGCGTGATATAAAGTCAGAATTGCCGAGATATAAAGTCAGAATTGCGATGATATAAAGTCAGAATTGCGAGATATAAAGTCAGAATTGCGAGATATAAAGTCAGAATTGCGAGATATAAAGTCAGAATTGCGAGATATAAAGTCAGAATTGCGTGATATAAAGTCAGAATTGCGAGATATAAAGTCAGAATTGCGAGATATAAAGTCAGCTAGATTGCGAGATATAAAGTCAGAATTGCGAGATATAAAGTCAGAATTGCGTGTTATAAAGTCAGAATTGCAAGATATAAAGTCAGAATTGCTGCAAGATATAAAGTCAGAATTGCGTGAGTTATAAAGTCAGAATTGCGAGATATGAAGTCAGAATTGCGATGATATAAAGTCAGAATTGCGAGATATAAAGTCAGAATTGCGAGATATAAAGTCAGAATTGCGAGATATAAAGTCAGAATTGCGAGATATAAAGTCAGAATTGCGTGACATAAAGTCAGAATTGCATGATATAAAGTCAGAATTGCGAGATATAAAGTCAGAATTGCGAGATATAAAGTTAGAATTGCCAAGATATAAAGTCAGAATTGCGAGATATAAAGTCAGAATTGCGAGATATAAAGTCAGAATTGCATGATATAAAGTCAGAATTGCGAGATATAAAGTCAGAATTGCGAGATATAAAGTCAGATTTGCTAGAATTGCGTGATATAAAGTCAGAATTGCGAGTTATAAAGTCAGAATTGCGTGTTACAAAGTTAGAATTGCGAGATATGAAGTCAGAATTGCGAGATATAAAGTCAGAATTGCGAGATATAAAGTCAGAATTGCGAGATATAAAGTCAGAATTGCGAGATATAAAGTCAGAATTGCGAGATATAAAGTCAGAATTGCGAGATATAAAGTCAGAATTGCGTGATATAAAGTCAGAATTGCGAGATATAAAGTCAGAATTGCGAGATATAAAGTCAGAATTGCGTGATATAAAGTCAGAATTGCAAGATATAAAGTCAGAATTGCGAGATATAAAGTCAGAATTGCGAGATATAAAGTCAGAATTGCGAGATATAAAGTCAGAATTGCGATGATATAAAGTCAGAATTGCGAGATATAAAGTCAGAATTGCGAGATATAAAGTCAGAATTGCGAGATATAAAGTCAGAATTGCGAAGATATAAAGTCAGAATTGCGAGATATAAAGTCAGAATTGCGAGATATAAAGTCAGAATTGCGAGATATAAAGTCAGAATTGCGAGATATAAAGTCAGAATTGCGAGATATAAAGTCAGAATTGCGAGATATAAAGTCAGAATTGCGTAGATATAAAGTCAGAATTGCCAGATATAAAGTCAGAATTGCGAGATATAAAGTCAGAATTGCGAGATATAAAGTCAGAATTGCGAGTTATAAAGTCAGAATTGCCGAGTATATAAAGTCAGAATTGCCAAGATATAAAGTCAGAAATTGCGAGATATAAGGTCAGAACTGCAGATATAAAGTCAGAATTGCGAGATATGAACTCATAATTGTGACTATAAAAGTCAGAATTTCGACTTATAAATTCAGAATTTGTAAGTTTATATAGTCGAAATTGACGTTTATATAAAGTCATGAATTGCGAGATTTATAGTCTAGTAAATTCTGCTTTATATACACGTTCAATTTTGTGACTTTATAAGTCATAATGACAATGCTGACTTTATATCATGCAATTGTGACTTTATGTATCACAATTCTGACTTTATATCATGCAATTGTGACTTTATATCTCGCAATTCTGACTTTATATCTCGCAATTGCGACTTTTTATGACTATTTATCTCGCAATTCTTGAGAAATAAAGTCAGAATTGCGAGATATAAACTCTCAATTGTGAGAAAAAAAGTCAGAATTGTGAGATAAAAAGTCACAATTATTTATTTTATTTTTTTATTCAGTGGCGGAAATAAGCTTCTATAGCTTTCTACTATAAATAAAACACTAAAATCAAAAATCAATAATTGTAAATGGTGCAGGTTGATGCCTAAATTTAGGCACCACAACTTTATAATGTACAGGATGTAACATGGATATTTGGATAATGATTTTCCCAATTTGCAAGATTAAATATAACAGTGTTATTAAATTATCTCAATCAGGGTTGACAGCATTAATTTAAAATGTACACTAAGCACAACTAGCATCCAATAAAATTAAAAACTGACAAACTGACTTTTTTAAATCACAAAAAAAAGTGCTGCTGCATGGACTCAAATGAATCGTTTTTGAACCGGTTAATTTACATGAATCATTCAAACGAACCAATTCACTGAAATGAATCAGACTTTTCAACACTACAAATCAGCCAGAGGACATTTTAGCTTGCGTGGTTATAAAGCTGTGTGTGCGTGATGTGACAAAAAGGGCGGTGTAGCTTTTTGTCATGCTGTTTGAAAAAGTAGCTAGCAACTGAAAAAGCTTCACAATAAACATAAAGAGCTGCTGTTAAGCTACAGAAACACGTAGTTAAGTTTGTAGCATTGCTACTTACAGTGCTTACTTTCCAACACAGGACTGAAAAGTATCAATAAGGTGTTTGGCGGTGGGGTTGTGGGCCGGTTCTAACACTATGTTTACTTACATTTTTCCAAAAGATTGGATATAAAGAGTAAGAAATTTGGTGTAGTCCAAACATTGTCTGGAATTTAATGGCTTTGAATTGTTATAACAGAATGTCTTCTGATAATGTCTTCGTGTTGTTTGTGTTTCAGTGAAGGCCATGGGAAACTCACAGTGTTTGCTATGAAGGCAATGCTAGCTACAATGTGTGGCGGTAAAATACTGGACAAATTACGTTGTGAGTCATGCATTTTAACAGTGATCATTTTACAAAGACACTATGGATATTTTCAGGAGTTCATATGCTGCACAAAATGTTGTTGATTAGCATTGAATGTAATCAAGTGGTTAAATTGCTAAATTTCTTTCTACTAAACAGTTATTATTTTTCCATTTTATAGACTAAGCCCATGAAATGTAATTTGATATAAAATAAGTAGATTTTGGGGGCATATACACAAACCTTTCATTTAAAATTATACAAGGGCTTTTATGCAAGACGTTTCACTGGGAGTTTGGCTCCCTCTTTTGTACATGATGTGTACTGAACTTAAAATTAAATTCCCAAAAGAATTTAGGGATACATCATTTACCCACCCTCAAGTTGTTCCAAAACATAAATGAATTTATTTCTTCTGCTGAACACAAAAGAAGATATTTTGAAGAATGTTTATAACTAAACAGTTGATTGGCCCCATTGACTTCCATAGTATGTGGGTACAAAAAAATACAATGGAAAGTAAATGGGCCCATCAACTGTTTGGTTACAAATGAAGAGTTCAGATGCAAAAGCCTCTAAATGCCATTTGAAATTTTCTTCTAAAATGACCATTTTTTATCAAGCTTGTATATTTAAGTTCAGTAATTTCACTTAAATGACAATTAATAGGTAATCTTCATTTCCATTTAAGTGAAATTACTGAACTTAAATATACAAGCTTGATAAAAATGATCATTTTAGAAGAAAATTTCAAATGGCAATCTGAACTCTTCAAATATTCTTCAAAATATCTTCTTTTGTTTTAAGCAGAAGAAACTCATACAGGTTTGGAACAACTTAAATGAGGATTTTTGTGTAAACTATCCCCTTAAATGTTTGCTGAATACTCATTAAAGGTGTTAAAAGGTAATCGATTTATTTTCATCCCACCAGTTATTTTAACTGTATATGCAGTTCTGTTCAAAATGGTGTGCATTGTATGATGAAATCACACCATTTTAAAAGTGCTGTTTCAACATATAATATTATATTATATTATTATATAATATTATTACATATTATAATATAATATTATTATATATTATAATATAATATTATTATAATGGATATTCTTAGTGTGAAATAATAATGCATTTTCCCCCAAACGAGTTTTCACTTTCATGGACTTTTAAAAATGTTTTATTAATGGTTATAAATATTTATCCTCAACATAGCATGTCTTAAAATCACTCCGTTCTCTTTCAGATATATTTTCCCAAATATCAGACTCCAACGGGGTGATGGTCTATGCCAAATTTGACCAGTTCCTGAGGGAGGTGCTGAAGCTCCCCACGGCAGTGTTCGAGGGGCCTTCGTTTGGCTACACCGAGCACTCTGTGAGAACATGCTTCCCTCAGCAGGTGAGTACACTAATCTGCTTCAAATAACAGCTAGAGTCCCTTTAAAACGATCAGGATCTCATTCAACCTGTCTGGAAGTCTTAGAGGCTTTCGCTGAGAGTGTCTTATCTGTGCTTTCGCCAGAAGAAGATCTTGCTGAATACGTTTTTGGATGTGTTGATGGCAGATCTCCCCCGCAGTACCTTGTATGGCTACCTCTCATGCACCGACTCGCTAATGTAGAGAATGGTACGTGCTGTGATTGGAGGGTTGTGAGATTGTATGTGGGTTTTACGTCTGGACCAGGGACGTGCACAGACATTTTGAGGGGCAGGGGCTCAAGTGAAAAAAAAGGGCAAAAAAGTTTTTTTTTTTTTTACTTTTTTAAACAAAAAAGTATATTAACACAACTCTGACTTTTTATAAAATGTATTAAAGTTAATTTCATCTTCCTCAAATTCACGCAATTGTTTCATTTTCAAAAGATGTCTACAAAATAATCAGTTCACACATAAACCAATGTTCTCCCTAGTTTTCACCAGGTTTATTGAGCGGCATGTAGGAAACCATGCCACAATGTTCATGTTTTCTATGCTACTAGTTTCAATCAAGTATATATTTGATACACCTGATAGTGACATGGACTTAGTTTCACATTTGAGGGAAGACTGTATCATCATCATCAAATAAAACCTTCAAAATCCACATTTAGATGGAGTTTGTTTTAAACCTACTATCCTCCATCTGTTTGCATCAGTAGATTTCCTCTAAATTCACCAATTTAGATTTCTAAATTTCAGGGGGAAAGACTATTGATGTATGTAAGTCTCATTAACTTTAATAATAAGAATTTAAGCCCATAAAAAGTCATAAAAACGTCCGGATTTTCCATACAAGGTCATAAATTACATTCAGCCAAGTCTTAAATTTATATTTTTGTATTCAATTTCGAGTCAATATCGCCAATGCTCGATATCAATATCGAGTTTGATAAATGTTCGATAATGTGTATGTGCCAAAAGCGGAACGAAACTCATTTGAACCGCGCGCGACTCTCACGGACTGTTCATCCGCTCGGTTCAAAGTACAAACGGCGCGCAGCGCGAGCTCACTAGAGCAGACGCGTTTAACTCTGATCGGCGCTTCAGACCTGATATTTAGATTTTTGTTTGACAGGGAAGCTGTGCGGGAATATATATTATTTTTCAAAAATTAAAAAAGCAACCCAGAAAAAAGGGCACTTTCTCTCTCACTTTCAAACTATGTGTGCACGTGCCTGGTCTGGACTACGTCTGGATACCTCACTCACAAAATATGACTAAAACAAGGTTTGCGAATGCCTGAAACCATTTGTGCTGGCGTCCCACAGTCTTCCATCCAGTGGAATGTTCGTATTGCCGGAGTGAGAGCATGATGGGTTTCCGGTACCGCTGCCAGCAGTGCCATGGCTACCAGCTTTGTCAGAGCTGTTTCTGGCGTGGTCATGCCAGCGGCCCTCATAGCAACCAGCACCAGATGAAGGAGCACTCCTCATGGGTACGTACCATCACCTAAAAAATGGAAATTCAGCCATCGTTACTCACCCTCCATGTCATTATTTTCTTTCTTCCATGAAACACACACAAAAGAGATGTTATGCATATTAACCAAGCTGTTCTTTAGCTTATAATGAAAGTGAATGGTGATTTATATTGCTTTAAAGTTACAATAAACGGTCCATAAAGGTACATAATTATAATACTCTATATTCATAGTGGAAAATGGTTTTGTTAGAGGAATAGAACAAAATTGAAGTCATTAATCACAGAAGCCGTCTTAGGTTCAGCATAGTGCTCCAAGGACAATTATTGGCTGAATCTGTAATTTCTGGACACATAATTAGACTATATATTTGTCTATTTTGCTTAAAACACTGAATTTTGGCTAATGCTAGCACATTTTTACCCTACATAATGGCAGTGCAAACCCTCAAAACTACTGTCAAGATTTACTGAAGACATGCAGTGAAAAAATTAAGCGTGGATACAGTTATTTTTGCAGATGAACTTGCTATGCATCTGTAGGAGTTTCCCTTTAAGACACCAAATTCATGGGAGGAGAGTGTTTTGCAACGCAATTTACTAGGGTTAACGCCCGCAATTTACTGGTAATTGCGCCATTATTTAACTCCCAAATAGCATGTCTTAAAACAGATGCTAATTTGTGCTCTTGTTAGATTGTGTTGGTCATTATGGGAATGATCCGGCTGCGTCTGTATTCTTTAATGTGTGTGTCGTCGGTTTATTACACGCACTTCTATCAGTGCTTTTTTGGAATAGGCTTTCATGCTAATTTGCCCTGTTTATTAAATCTGGCCCTAGTCTTTAAAGGAGTAGTTAACTTTTAAAAAAACTTTTGCTGATAATTTACTCACCCCATGTCATCCAAGTTGTCCATGTCTCTTCTTTCTTCAGTCGAAAGAAATTAAGGTTTTTGCTGAAAACATTCCAGGATTTTTCTCCATATAATGGACTTCAAATGGGGACCAAATCGTTCAAGGTCCAAAAGAGACTTTCAGTACAAACTGCAAACTGTTCAAAGGGCTTTAAACGATTCCAGACAATGAATAAGGGTCTTATCAAGTGAAACGATCACTCGTTTAAAAAAATAATAAAAAAGTTTAAGTTTTATAAGCTCAAATGGTCTCCTTGCTCTGTACTGCGATGCGCGTTGTAACTCTCCCTGTTCGAACTCGTTCATCAAATGTAACGAATCTTTTCCTGAGTCAATTTGTTCGTTTTCGTTCGCCAAATGACTCGGAAAAAGATTCTTTCATTTTGATGAACGAGTTCGAACAGGAGAGTCACAAACGTGCATCACAGAACAGCAAGGCGAGCATTTGAGCTAATAAAACTTAAACTTTGTTATTTATTTATTAAATGAGCGATCATTTCACTTGATAGGACCCTTATTCATCATCTGGAATCATTTAAAGCCCTTTAACAGTTTGTTCAGTTTGCACTGAAACTGTCTTTTGGACATTGAACTGTTTGGTTCCCATTGAAAGTCCATTATATGGAAAAAAATCCTGGAATGTTTTCATCAAAAACCTTAATTTCTTTTTGACTGAAGAAAGAAAGATATCGACATCTTGGATGACATGGGGTGAGTAAATTATCAGCAAAAGTTTTTTTCAAAAGTGAACTACTCCTTTAAGAATACACAGAAAGTGGGGTACATTTATGTTTTCCATTTCTAAATGAAATATGGAAGGTTTGACTTTATTGAAGAAAGAAAATAATACAGGTTTGGAATAATATCGGGTAAATAAATTATGACAGTTTCTCTATTCCTGTAAGAGACCAAGCTTTACACTCATTGATGTTCTCTAAACACAGGCATTTTTGAATAGCTTATAACTGCACAAAAGGCACCGAATGAACATGATTTATACTACCGTTCATAAGTTTGAGGTTTTTATGATTTTTTTAATGTTTTTGAAATAAGTCTTACTAAGGCTACCTCTGATCAAGCATACAGTAAAAACAGGACAATTTAAAATTTAAATTTGAATACATTTTAAAATGTGATCAGCATCATTACTCCATGTGACCTTCAGTGTCACATGATCCTTCAGAAATCATTCTAATATGTTGATTTACTGCTCAAGCAACATGTCTTATTATTATCAATGTAGAAAACCGTTGTGCTGCTTAATAATTTTGTGGAAACAGTTATACATTTACTTTCAGGATCCTTTGATTAATAGAAAGTTCAAAAGAACAGCATTTTTTTAAAGCTTTATAAATCTCCTAGCTGAATCAATTAAAAGTAGGGCTGTGCAAAAGTTAATTGCGATTAATCGCATCCAAAATAAAAGTCTGTGTTTACATAATATATTTGTGTGTGCTGTATATAATTATTTTGTATATATAAATACCTATGCATGCATGTATATATTTAAGAATTATTTGCGCTTAAATTCTGTATATATATATATATATATATATATATATATAAATAGATAATCTGTATTATATAAATATAAATATTTTATATATGAATAAAACATTTTCATAAATATATACATGCATGTGTGTGTATTTATATATACAAAATAATGATATACAGCACACACAAATATATTATGTAAACACAGACTTTTATTTTGGATGTGATTAATCGCAATTAACTTTTGCACAGCCCTAATTAAAAGTATACATTTATTTTTGAAAAATTTTACTGACCCCAAACGTCAGTTTATGTGTTTATTGCAAAATTGTTTGGCCTTGAATCAAGTATGTTGTTTTCTGTTAAACGTCATTCTTCTCTAATTCAGGATTTCAAGTGGGTTCATGTTTTAAAGCTAGTGAGTTATATTGATTACATTTTTTAATACTCAAGCGTTGTTCCAAAGCTCAGTCACACTGCTGGAAATTACAGCTTGGGAAACGATTTGCACTGCCTCCCAAATCCAATTATAAGAGTTTTCCCCTCCCTCATTCTTTCCTTCCCGATAAAGTTTTTTCTAACCACAGAACAAGGATTTTGCTGAATCAAAGAGAATTTTTCATCAACTTTAAATGAAATAAATAATATATTTCTGCATTAAATTATATCAAATGTCCCAGCTTCATATGGGAAGTAAGCTCTTCAACTTTTTATGTACAGATCAAATATGTATTAATTTACCTTTTATGCCACCAAACTACATTTGATTAGATTTTTTATTTTTTTTTAAGAGACATGCAGTACTGTATGTAATAGGGCTGTCATGATATCAGATTTCACACTACGGTTATCGTGGCCAAAATAATTCACGGTAACAAAATATCGCAATATCTATTAGAAACCTTGAAAAATCAGTCAAATTCATCTTTGCTTTGTTTGTTTTGATTTAGCTTTTTTTTAGCCAATGAATCACACCATTGCATACATTCATACAACAATTGGGGCTTTCTAAAATCTCATCAGTGGTTAATCATAACAGGGTGAAATGCATTTCTGTCATAGCCTGACGGGTCTGTTTTGCTTTTACTGGCACTACTGAACTCCGGGTTCGGGTAGTACCCGACGACAAAAAGAACTGCAAAATTCGACTGCTTTACGTGAAGCGTTACAATAGTCATTGTTTCGTTTTTCTTTGTTTCTGATGTCGCAATAAATCATCCTTTCATAAAATCATGTAACATACTCTACCTTGTCTGTGGACATTGTTCATTCCAAAGCTGGTACTGGATAAACAACTAGCGTGTGTGCGATGGTAGGCTAAATTATTTACGACAGCGCTAATGGTCAATTTCGTTTACAAACAGTAGGGCAACCACAGAGGAAAAGTTTCATGGTGTTGCTTTAAAAAAAACAAGGGAGAGAAAATCCTGTGAAGTTCAACAGTATTTAAATTAGCTTTAACAACACAACTTCTACCTTAACCTGTCAACTCTGCATTCCCCATTTGGATCCCAAATCCCAAAAATGGCACACGCAAATTAAAATACGTAGTTCATGAAGCCTTTGGACGACAAACATTGTAGACTCATTTGAAAGAAAACATTTGGCAGCTTGTTGTTATATCGTCAGAATTAATTAAAGAGATAGTTCACCCAAGTTCATCATTTGCTAACCATCATGTTGTTCTAAACCTGTATGGATTTCTTTACTCTGTTGAACACAAAAGAAGATATTTGGAAGAATATGTGTAACTAAACAGTTCCTGGTCCCTATTGTTTGGAAGCTTGTTTTCGCCACAGAATGAAAAATAAAAAAGGTAATTGCGACTTTTTATCTCACAATTCTTACTTTTTTCACAATTGCGAGTTTACATCTTGCAATTCTGACTTTATTTCTCAGAATTGCAAGATATAAAGTCAGAATTGTGAGATATAAAGTCACAATTGCGAGAGAAATAAAGTCACAATTGCGAAATATAAAGTCAGAATTGCGAGATATAAAGTCAGAATTGCATAAATAAATTGCGAATATAAAGTCACAATTGCGAGATATAAAGTCAGCAATTGTGATGATATAAAGTCAAAATTGTGTGATATAAAGTCAGAATTGCGCAGATATAAAGTCACAATTGCGAGATATAAAGTCACAATTCAGATATAAGTCAATTTCAGAGTATAAGTCATAATTGCGTGATATAAAGTCACAATATGCGATGATAAAGTTAAAATTGTAGTGTTGTAAAGTCAGAATTGTGAGATATAAACTATTCTTTTTCTAACTGCGTGTTAATGCTAGTCTATAATCGCAATTATAGTATAAATGTCACAATTTGCAAATATATAAACATTGCAATTGTGATATAAAGTCAGAATTGCAAGATGTAAGTCACTTGCTGTAGATATAAAGTCAGAATTGTGGATATAATAGTCACACTTTGTCATGTTATCGCAGTCTAAGACTTTATATAACGTCACATTCTGACTTTTATATATTCCAACTGTATATCAAGTCGAAATTGCGTGTTGTAAAGTCAGAATTGTGAGATATAAACTATTCTATTTTTCTCCTTAGAACTGGCTCTGATAAGTCGCAATTGCGAGTTTATATCTCACAATTCTGAGAAATGATGTCACGCAATTTCGACATATAAATCTCGCGATTGTGTTATAAAGTCAGAATTGCAAGATGTATAACTCGCTGTATAGGATGTAAAGTCAGAATTGTGGTATAATAGGTCACACTTTGTCATTTTTTATATATTCTGACTTTATATACGCAATTCTGACTTTATATCTCACAATTCTGACTTTATATCACGCAATTCTGACTTTATATCTCACAATTCTGACTTTATATCTCGCAATTCTGACTTTATATCTCAGCAATTCTGACTTTATATCATCGCAATTCTGACTTTATATACTCAATTCTGACTTTATATTTCGCAATTCTGACTTTATATCTCACAATTCTGACTTTATATCTCTCAATTCTGACTTTATATCTCACAATTCTGACTTATATCATCGTAATTACTGACTTTATATCTCGCAATTCTGACTTTATATCTCGCAATTCTGACTTTATATCTTCAATTCTGACTTTATATCTCGCAATTCTGACTTATATCTCGCAATTCTGACTTTATATCTACGCAATTCTGACTTTATATCTCGCAATTCTGACTTTATATTCTCGTAATTTTGATTTTATCATTTCAATTCTGACTTTATATCTTGCAATTTCTGACTTTATATCACGCAATTCTGACTTTATATCTTCGCAATTTTGACTTTATATCATCACAATTCTGACTTTATCTCCAATTCTGACTTAATATCTCGGCAATTCTGACTTTATAACTGCAATTACTAACTTTATATCTCACAATTCTGACTTTATATCTTAGCAATTCTGACTTTATATCTCGCAATTGAACTTTATATCTCACAATTCTGAGCTTATATCTTGACACAATTCTGACTTTATATCACACAATTCTGACTTTATATCTCGCAATTCTTGACTTTATATTTTGCAATTCTGACTTTATATTTCGTAATTCTGACTTTATATATCGCAATTCTGACTTCAATGACATGCAATTGCGACTTTATTTCTCACAATTCTGACTTTATCTCGCAATTGTGAGAGTAAAGTCGACAATTCTTTTTTCCTTTTTTTATTCAGTGGCAGAAACAAGCTTCCATACTATTGATTTCATAGTAGGGGAAAAAAATACTATGGAAGTCAATGGGATGGCCCCACAACTTTTTGGTTACTGACATTCTTCAAAATCTTTTATGTTCAACAGAAGAAAGAAATTCATACAGGTTTAGAATAACATGAGGGTGAGTAAAAAATTGCAGAATAATGTTCATTTTTGGATGAACCATCCTTTTAAATGAATGATAAACTTCTGAGATTTATGTAATATTTAAAAAATTTTCATGCTATGTGATTTCATTTAGAGGGCTAACCGTTTTAGCTTAGCACAGTGACAAATTACAATTTATGAGCATATTTTTCTCCAAAATCACGTTATAGCATCAGTCGAGTGTTTGAAATAACTTCCGTCTGTGAACTGATGTGGCTTCTTATGACAGACCGAGTCAGAAATTATTATTTTATTGTATTCGATGTAAGTATTTTTTGGTTTTATTTAGTATTTTTTTGTTCCCGTTTCGTTTTACAGAAGTCTCCAGCAAAGAAGCTCAGCCATGCCATCAGTAAATCTCTGGGCTGCATGCCGATGGGAGAGCCTCCCCAGCCCGTGTTCCCAGAGGCAGCGGAAAGACCTCAGGACCTCGCACACACTACGTAAGTTATCTGGAGTGCTTATCCAATCACATTGCTTTCTCAGCTCTATACTCTACATGCACATCTCAAATCATTCTTTCACTGCATTTCTGCATGACTTTGACCAAACAACTCACATCAGCTACGGTAAACAAATGCCACTTTGATCCAGACAGGTCTCTCGGTTCAGTTTCGCATGAACTTTTTCAAATGTATACATTGCAGTCAGGTCATAATAATTGTAATCACGTCCTCTTGCCTGAATTTTCACAGTATTTGTTTCTTATTTCTGTAGCGAGAGAATATTGATCTGCAGATCTGTCATGGGAAAGAAATGTAATTAGGAAATGCCAAGAAGAAAGATATTGTGTGTAAAAATATATGGGTACAGTTTTCTCGTTTACTGAATTATAAATATCGGAGAGCTGAATCAATCTTGCCAGACCTTCACTTTCAGGAACAGGCTCTTGTCTAGAAGTACTTTCATTTACTGACACATGAACTTTGGGATTGATGAAGACCATAAAACTACAGAACATATGTGCCCTCCACTGGAGGGAAAGTGTAGCAGATTTATTGTGTTCATTTATGTTTCTGATGAAGTTCCAGCTTTGTTTGATTATGAACCATGTAAAGTACCAGTATTATCAGCTCTGATAACAATCGCATGATTTTTTATACGTGGGTGAGGAAAATGAACAGCAGTAAACCAAAATTGTTCAATATGAATGTAAGACTTTAGCCTGTGATCGTTTATTTTAGTCATAATCCTTGTCTTTTTATGAAAATCTTTCATAAAATTTGCAATCATCATATTTATACATTTTTTGTCAGATTTTTAATGGCATTTATTTTAAAGAAAATATCTAAAATAAGCAAACTTTAACCAAAAATTAATATAGAAATCTAAACATTAAATTGATCAAAAGGGACAGTAAAAACATTTATAATTTTATTTAAAATTTCTGTTTCTATCAAATGCTGTTGTTTTGAACTTTAGGGTTAGGCTTAGTAGGCTTAGGGTTAGGGTTAATTTATTTTCAAGGAAATATTGTGTCTAGTAAGGTACAAAATGCAGGTTTTTTCCAAGTATCCTGAAAAAAAAAATGTTTTAAAGCACAGCTGTTTTCAACATTGATGATAATAAGAAATTTGACCAAATCCGCATATTAGGAATTTTTAAATATATTAAAAAAGTATAAAAATTAATAATATATAAAAAAGTCATTTAAATTGTAATCATATTTCAGTATTTATTTTTAATAAATACAATCTGAATAGTAGTTGTATAATTCATTATTTTATGTGATTTTATACATTGCTAAAAATCATCATTTAATAGATTGCATAACTGGTGGTCAGCATTAAAATCTGACCTTGAGGTAGACGTGTCACCAACATCACAGCAGTCAAAACAAAGTGCATAGTGCTGTTTATAAAGTGCAGAAATATGATGTAAAACTAAGATTTACCAGTCCTTAGATGGCAGCCAGGCAGACGGTCTCCTGCGGGGACCAAAATAATAGCTGAAGTGCACAGTCATGCTCCAGTGGCATTTCTGAGTTGGCAGAGAATAGCTGCACTAAAACTGATGGAGTTTTAAATTTAATGGAGGCTGCTGATGTACCTGAGGCATATCCCCTCGAGGATCCTGTTCTGTATCTTTATAGAGAGAGGTATAAATATTTCTCTCAGACATTTCCTTTTGACTGCTAACAAGAAATTTTTGTAAAAAAAAATTTTATCAATAGGAAAATTGATTACTTTCTTAATGCACGTAACATTCCTGGTCTTATTGAACAATAGATTTTTGCACATTATTTCAATTTTTTTTAAAGTTTGTAATCCTTTATATCTAATACTTTTCTCCTCCTATGGCTTGACTTTTTTAAGGTACGCCGTAAGACAGTTTTTTAAATGAACAAAATTGTAATAATTAGTCAATACGTCATCAATCCTTGTTCCAAAACATGTTTTGTCTTACTCTGAGTAACTATGGTAAGCCTATTATAAATGTAAATATTTTTTTTATAAATGTAAATACATTTTATAAGTTTTTATTTAATTTCAAAGGCTGCACATGTTTAATCTGCACTTTTAAATGTTGGTTTATGCATGCATATTGTCTTTTTATTTAGCATCTAACTTTTAAAAGCATGTGCATGCTGTTGGTTTTCCTACAGAATATAAGATATCTTTAAGATCAAATATCTATTTTTGTACACTTCTGGGGGAAAAAAGGCTATAATTATCTTAATACAAATTATTGCTCAGGAAATTAGCAAAATTTTACCAACGCACTACTTAAGAAGTCATTGCTGTCTCAGAAAAACGACAGAATGAAGTATTTGGCAGAATATTGGAAGTTCTGTGTGGAGTTGTAATGAATCATAATGTAACACGAGTTGAATGGCTATCCTCCAGAGCGACGTCTTCGAAAATCTGCAGAGAAGTATAATTATAAATGCATCTCTAACACAGTAAAGCAGGGAGGAAGAGCTGTCATTGTGTGAGGAGCCATTTTAGCTGCTGGTATTGGTGAGATTTACTGTGAAAAGTCATTTAATGCTTTAGAGTACTGGTGAATATTGCACAATGACTTGCTTCACACAATTTAAAAGTTTTCTAAAGAAAACTAAAGATCAGATTTTTTTTAACAAGTCCATCAGGCTCATGTTTTGAGTCCGAATTTGAACCTTATAGTGAAAACCTGACATTAAACTAACTAGGAGACATTTTTTCAGCTACTCATGATCTGTGTAACATTGAGCGGAACAACACTGACTCTTCTTCCTGTAAAAAGCTGTCTGTAAGTTTACCCACACGGCTTACCCAGGTGAAAAGGGGCATTTTTTTTACCTGGCAGATATCACCATGAAACTTTCCCAGTTGATTACTTACATTAAGATGAGAAAAAAATATATTACAAGTTTTCTGTAATTTAATGTTTAAATATGCAAATGAGGCATTATCTAATTAAATATGCACTACTTTGCATATTTTAAAAACAAAATCTGAGTATTGGATAAAGCCAGGATAAAGCCTCAAAATTCATTTTTCATTGTGTTCACATATTAGATGAGAAAAAATTACACAGGGATTTATGGATATCTACTTTTGTTATCCTGTAAATCAGAATACACTGCCAATTGCCTTAAAAAACTATTTTCACCATGTTTTTTGGAATAAAATGTTAGATAAATCAGGCTAGGAATAATATATTTACAAATCCCTCTGTAAATATCTTCATAATATAACTAGGTACAAAACTGGAAAGTTTGGTGTATATAGGTGCTACTGAAGTGGTGATTTCGGACTTTGAGTATATGAGAGAAAAGTCACTTTGAGAAAATTGGCTTTAAAGATTTAGCATCAGCCAATGAGATCTCGCATTTAGAGTTAAATCCCCCTTTTACTTTCACGATTGGTTGCTGATAAAAAGGAAATGACCATATTTGGATCCAACAGCGTTGTACAGGAGAAAGAGAGCTTAATTGCTAAATTCCTGACCAGTGTTTTGTGATTAAAATGGTTGAGCAGTAAAAGCCCATATTTTGACGTTTTTGCTTGGCCGTATATGAAGAGTTCAGATGCAAAAGCCTCTAAATGCCATTTGAAATTTTCTTCTAATGACAATTTTTATCAAGCTTGTATATTTAAGTTCAGTAATTTCACTTAAATGACAATTAATAGGTAATCTTCATTGCCATTTAAGTGAAATTACTGAACTTAAATATACAAGCTTGATAAAAATGATCATTTTAGAAGAAAATTTCAAATGGCACTTAGAGGCTTTTGCATCTGAACTCTTCATATGTTTCCTTAGATCTGGGGCGAGTTGCATAAACTGCTAAGACTAGTCTTACAAGTTAGTCATGCAACTTTTTAAAGTTAGTTACATAAAAACACACATTGGTGTAATATGATACCGAACAGCAAGACTGATTACCCCTAACTAACTCCTAGTTGGTCAAAGTAGTTCTTAAGACACTGTCTTATGCAACTGGCCCCTGTTCTAAATTTTATTCTAAACACAATTTTGTATGTAAATCAATGACAAAATAATACGTCTTATCGTGTTTAAATTTGACCATCTCATTAACACCTAGAATAGATTCAGGCTTAATGATGACATTGCCATGGTCAACTCACTGTGACCAAAGGGCACATTTGCCAGCTCGAGTTCTGCTGCCAGCGTCGTCTATTTATAGTTCACATTCAGATAGCTAAGCAATTAAAACTGCTCTTGAAATATCCCTTTGTACCACTTAAATAGCATCAGCTTCAAATAGTCCTCGTGCGAAAGACTTGTAGCAATTTATTTTCAAATAACCCTTCCTATTTATGGATAAAGGAGCAAGAGACTTTCTTAATGCTTTCTTCAATTGGCCGTGCGAACAATTGGAGATGTGAACGAGTTGAATTGGAATAGATGAATATCAGAGCTTGATTACAATGCAGAGCACATTTTTACACCATTTAAAGACATGAAATAGCATTCACAACCCATTTAACTTCTGTAATGTGACATATTTTGGAATGAATCAGGAATTAAATTAGGAAATGAATGTAAGTGACAAGCAAAATTTCAGAGCCGAAGCAAGTTTTGATAAAAGACCAGACACCAGAGACATACATTTTTCACCTTCAATGTACAGATAAATTCTTTAAAATAAGACAATTAGATTAGGGTCCAATTCTCACTATTAACTAACTTTTAACAACATCTTTAGCCTCAATAAACTCATAATTACTGCTTATTAATTGTTAAGGGATGTAGAATATGGTCATGCAGAATAAGGCATTAATATGTGCTTTATAACTTCTTAAAAACAGCCAATATCCCTGTAATGCTAATGAGCAACTTAATAGTGAGAATTGGACCCTAAACATAGACTGTAATATATATATATATATATATATATATATATATATATATATACGTATATATATATATATATATTAGTGCTGTCAAACGATTAAAATATTTAATTGAGCGATTAATAACCATTAATGCATAGTTAGCTAAGGGATAGATCGCACATTATAAATGTCTTTTGATTTCTTTGTTACATAAGTTTTTCTCCTTTAATGCTCTTATCAACATGGAAATGCAATAGCTCCTGCAAATGTTTTTTATTATTTATTGAAAATAACATTGGAATAGTGTTCAACTTCACACTAACATGCCAATAATCTCTCACACAACACTGTCTGTCGTGAAAGGGTGAAAGAAATACTGAGCGAGGTCCTGATATTGCGCGGAGGAGCGGAGATCGCATCATCTGTGTGTGTGTGTGCGTGTGTTTGCTTGGCCATCATCAAGTGGTGTTTCAGACTGGACGTGCTGCGATGATGATAGCTCAGTTCACAACGACAAAACACACAGATGAGATTCTCAGGCTCGTCATCTACCCACTCAAAACGGTAACGTTACTATTTGGCTCGCAAGCCGCGAAACGTGTGCGCACAAAAACGTCCTCGTGCTGCGATTTGAAAATTAACTTCATTTCAATTGCTTGCGCCGCGCAAATTACTTTGTTGCTTCTCGACCAAAGCGCAAGCGATCTAGCTAGACCGTATAACAACGCGCACACTCGTTTGGGCTTGCGAGCGGCTTTCATTCAAAATGGCAAAGGGTTGAGGCCGAAATGGATCAGGATTCAGGACGCATTCCGTACCTGTTGCAAAAGCATGTGAAAAATTTCAAAGTTTGCTAGGAACAGAGCCGGACTCGAGAACCGTAATTCACGCGATAAAAAAATGAACGCCGTTAAAATGGGTTTTGCGTAACGCCGTGATGAGATGCGTTAAACTGGAAGCCCCTATGTGTGTGTGTGTGTGTGTGTGTGTGTGTGTGTGTGTGTATATATATATATATATATATACTAAAATTATTTCCATGTTTTGATTTAATTTATTAATTATATATAACATAACTATATTTAAAGTATGATAATGATCTTTTAACATTTTATTGCTAACACTTATGGTATCTTTAATTGGGTTGATATAATCCCTCTGTATTTGTGACAATATCTTGCAATTTTGCTTGAGTCAGTCATAAACAGATTTTAACATTCAGCTGGTAACATTTAAAAAAAAATAATTAATGAATTAGACCATTACAATTTTATTTGCTGTCTCTTGTCAGTAACCCCAATAATGATAGCAAATAAAATTGTAATGGTAAAATAAAGCCAAAAATAGCAAAACAAAGCAATTGATTTATTCATGCCGCAATGCACTCTGGGAGTACACTTCCTCAGATCACAGATAGAATTATGTTGACAACTTAAATGGATTAAGTAATGCAATTAAGTTATGCTTACTTAATGAAATTAAGGCAATGAGTTTGCATGATAAAATTAAGTCAACTGAACTAATTGTTTTTTACAGTGTGGGCGGCACCATATTGGAAAAACTTGGGAAGTACAAAATACAAATGTTCAAAAAGGATACAGAGGTGGTATGATGTGTTGTGTCAGATCATGGACGAGATGTCAAATTCCACTCGGCGTGACCCGTTATCAGCTGTCAATCAAAGTTAACCGCCCTTATTTGTCATACATTTTATATCTAAATATGATCTAAGCTAACGAGTTAGAAAAAAAATCACCCCCGTCACAGTTGTCAGGCACTCAGAACCTATCCAAAAATACAATAAAAGTCCATGGGACCAACCTGTAAAAGCATGAATTTATGCTGTGAAAATGGATATTTTAACATGGGGTCTATGGACATTTGCTCCCTTTTGGTACCTCCCTCTAGCGGATTTTAGATGTATTGCAGTTTTTTGCACTTCCCGGTAGGCTTCATTTTTTTCAGATGAAGAAAGAGGTTATGGTTTCCAGTATGCATTAAACATGCACTCTGTGTGACTTCTTCTGTTACATATTGTCCTCCTAACTTATCTAAATGTAGTTTGAGGTGCCTGCGGGCCACTCCATCTCTTTAGTGCTAAATCAATCTCAAGCCTCCGGCATTTGCTGTTTACTATGACTGTGAAATGTTACAATCCTACTTTTATGGACTTGGACAGATATTATGGTCTGTTCCAGCTCAGATGAATGCATTGTTATATTGGGTATTGAAGGAAATGTTTCTGATGTGATAACCTATCAGTGTTGTCATGTTATATTATGAATTATACTTGGCAATGCACATACTGTATTACTAACCTAGACTCGTTGGAAACACATGCCTCCACCTATACATTTTTGCTCCAAAAATGTATCTTTACACATAAGTCACTGAAATGAACACTAGAGGCAACAAATTGAAAATGGCTACAAATTGTATTCCTTTTCACACAAATGATGATTACTGGGTAGATTCCTGTTATAGTAAACTTGCTCGATTGCTCACCTGGTACAGCATTGCACTTGAGTCCCATGAATCTGAGAGTTGTTCAAAGAATTGTAAGCAAACTAAAATGGGATACTTGTTTTAGTAAATGTATTTATCTCTCGTTTGCTTTTGTTAACATTATAGGTTGGGTTTAGTGGTGGCATATTATTTTCACACGTAATAGCGCATTACAGCACCACTCACAGGACATTTCATTTCTGAAGTGCTGCGATATGTACAACCAACCTACGCGCAGGGATGACGTATTTTTGTTGGCTAAAGGGAAGTAAGTAGCCTGGATGCCAGCCTGAACTCCGCCCACAACATTTTTTGGTTGGGAAGTTCGGTCTGGACTTTACCATTTACCATCTGAATTACCATTGAGGAGTAATTATGATCAGGCAAAAAATGTTCGCGCCAATCAGATTGTCAGGGCGGGCTTTATACGATGATGGACAGGTGATCTTCAAGGACGTAATCATCACGTTATCAAAGAGCGCGTTACTGGTTTCCCTCCAGTAAAGTCTATTAACTTTAATAGACGAACAGAAAACTGCAATCAAGGCATTTGTCGATTGGAAAGATTTTTTTGCAGTCCTTCCTACATGATTTGGCAAAAGTGTAAGTTATCAGCTGGCTCTGATGGTTGCTAAGAAGATGGGACGTAATGAAAAACCTGTGATCGTTGTGGTTTCTCCTTTGGTCGCGCTTATGGAACAAGTAAAAGAAGCAACACTCGTTATTTTACTTCTAAAATAAGTAAGTTCTGTTGATAACTTTGAAATGCAAAGTAGTTGCCTTACTACGTTGCTCTGATTGGTTGTAGTTTTACCGACTATCCAATTGAGTGCAGGGTTTTTTTTTTCTGGTTCGGTTACGATCACGCCTCACAATCAAAGCCCAATGAAGCAGTTTCAGACTCATATTCTCACTAGAATATGAGTATGATTAAGTCAGGCTAGGAAGTAAGCATTTTTTGGTCCCATTTTATATTAAGTGGCTTTAAGTACTATGTACTTGCATTGAAATTAATAATTTGATACAATGGACTTACTGTGTACATACATGTTTTTACATTGTACTTATATTTAAAAAATACCAGCATGTAATTACAGCTGTAATTAATTTATGTAATTACATGTGTAATTACACAGTTGACCCTTCCCTTACACCTTAACCTACCCTTAAACCTACCCATACCACCACACCTGTCCTTAACCTTACCCGCATCACACCTCAACAGCAGCAAAAGTGTTTTACAAAACAACAGGACCACAATAATACGTTGTACTTTTTTATCGATGTAAGTACATAGTACTTAAAGCCACTTAATATAAAGTGGGACCCATTTCTTTAGCACTTCCGATTCCATCGTCCAAAAGTCAATGTTTTTTTAATGTATTTTTTGTTGTTTGAAATTAGGTTTATTGGTGTTGTATAACACCAATATATTATAATATATTATTTCTCGAACTTTCAAGGATTTTTTTTAAAACAGACCTAAGTCAAGTCAAGTCACATTTATTTATATAGCGCTTTTTACAATACAGATTGTGTCAAAGCAGCTTCACAGTGATAACATGAAAGTAGTACAACACAGATCAATAATATTGTTAAATATTAAATAATAAATAACCCCAACTAAGCAAGCCAAAAGCAAGGCAAAGCAAGGCAACAGTGGCAAGGAACCAAAACTCCATCAGATTGGATGGAGAAAAAACCTTGGGAGAACCCAGGCTCAGTCGGAGGCAGTTCTCCTCTGGCTCACATTCATATTGTTTATATATAAATATTAGATATAAATATATGTGAAAATGGAGCCATATCGCCAACGTTGAGTCGTGCTCTTCCCAGGCGTTGGTCTTCTCATCACAGGCGTTGGGCATCTGAAATCCCCGTGAGAGGCTGGATACAAACTGGACCTGACAAACGCCATTTTTCTCGGGACAAGCGTACCGAGATAACAGCAGAAAGGCAGATGGGAAATAATTAGCATAGCTGATGTTCATAATGATTTCCATTATACAGGAGTCGAGTGTTAGAAAAACACATTATCTCACAAACTCTCCGCAACCCAAACTCTCCGCAAACCAACCGCAACCCAACCATACGCGCCGACCCGTTTGTCTAAAAGGCTGTCGAGCCCCACTGGTGCGTTAAGCAGTTTCAGCGGCAAACGGTTCCGGTATGGCATAACAGAGTTGTTGGAAACTTTGTGATGATGACGTTGAAGTCATGTGACTGGTGTGGTTTGATTAAAGCCTACATTTAGCTTTTGACTTCTGCCGATTGTATTTCCTCTTCAAAATTCATAAAAGATGTGTACATTACTGAAGATTATCATGATGAGCAACATGTGTAAGAATTGCAAGCTTTTGTTAGTCACAGACCTTTTTTTCTACAATAATCCAAAAGTCAATAGAAAATCCATTTGGTTTTTAAGCATGTGTCCATTAAAGGAGTAGTTCATTTTAAAAAAAACTTTTGCTGATAATTTACTCACCCCATGTCATCCAAGATGTCCACGTCTTTCTTTCTTCAGTCGAAAAGAAATTAAGGTTTTCAATGAACAAAATGAACGAAATGACTCAAAAAGAGCATTAGAGTTTGAACAGGAGAGTCACGAACGTGCATCACAAAACAGAGCAAGGCGAGCATTTGTGCTTATAAAACTTAAACTAAAGCTTATTTATTTTTTAAATGACCAATCGTTTCGTTAGATAAGACCCTTATTCATCGTCTGGTGTCATTTAAAGCCCTTTGAAGCTGCACTGAAACTCTCATTTGAACCTTGAACCGTTTGGTGCCCAGTGAAGTCCATTATATGGGGAAAATCCTGGAATGTTTTCATCAAATTTCTTTTCGACTGAAGAAAGAATGACATGGACATCTTGGATGAGATGGGGTGAGTAAATTATCAGCAAAAGTTTTTTAAAAGTGAACTACTTCTTTAAGTCCACAAGTCTGTAGGGTATCACATTTGTCATTTTAGGCTTTTTTGTTGGCCTATATGTGCCCTTGATGCACACATTTGTTGAGCCTGCATGCAAGCCTGCGAGCTCAGCAACAGACTTCTACCCGACAGTCAAAACTGCATTACGTCACGAAAGTGGAAGATCGCGAGGGCTTAGGGTTCATTTGGGACAGTGTATAACACAACAGACTCACATTCATCGGTTTTAGATAAAAATGAGCATGTTTAGCACCACTCACTGGACATTGCACTTGAAGTAATTTAATTTTACTGAAATGTCACCACAGGCATTTCCAATGAGCCTGGGTTGCATTACTATTGGTCACACTTTGTATGTATCTCTCACTTTGTATGTTTTTCTTAAACCTGAATATTACACTGGGATGTACAGTAATTTCTTCTGGCTGACTTTTTATTTTGTATTTTTTTAAATTGTAAAGCTTGAAGCTAATTATTACACTATAATAATGATCCTCTATTATCATGAAAGCTCTGTGCTGTTATGACCATCTCTTGCACTGTGGGCAGATCAGTGTTACTGCCCCTCACAACTGGTCAGCATAGTGTTCATGTTGGCTTTGACCTCAATATGACATCCATCAACATGATCCTCCACATCCCACTGTCACAAGCTGCAGGCTGCCTGCTTCTGATTGGCCAGAACAGAGAGAATCGTGTCTGCTCAGACCCTTGATCAAACACACACAGGAACTCTGTGACAGCATTGCTGTTGTTTTTTTTTTAAGTGATATACATTTCTCTGATGGCTTACTGGAATGTTGTTTTTCTGAAAGCTCACGGCATATGAAGGCAAACCTTTTCTTCTCCTTTTTGACAGATGGAGTTCTTTAGGACATGCTGAACCTTAGGCTGGGACAGATGTCTGTGACTAATTCGCAGTGAATATAAATGAAACAAAATGGCGCAAAGCATATCGTTTTCTTGAACCGTCAACAGAATATCAGTGGGTTGTGTAATGGGTCAATGGCACTTTTTTTTTAGATCATTAATCAATTATAAAATTAAATTCAGAACATCTGGATTATACGGAGGCGTATTGCATTCACTTGAAGAAAAAAAATCTACTCTGTTTTTCTGAATTAACGAGTTAATTTTTCATGAGAAAATTTTTTTTGCTCTGTTTTTCTGAATTAACGAGTTAATTTTTCATGAGAAAAAAAGTTTTTGCTCTGTTTTTCTGAATTAACGAGTTAATTTTTCATGAGAAATTTATTTTGCTCTGTTTTTCTGAATTAATGAGTTAATTTTTCATGGAAATTTTTTTTGCTCTGTTTTTCTGAATTAATGAGTTAATTTTTCATGGAAATTTTTTTTGCTCTGTTTTTCTGAATTAATGAGTTAATTTTTCATGGAAATTTTTTTTGCTCTGTTTTTCTGAATGAAAAAAATTTCTTATGAAAAATTAAGTCGTTAATTCAGAAAAACAGAGCAAAAACTTTTTTTCTCATGAAAAATTAAGTCGTTAATTCAGAAAAACAGAGCAAAAACTTTTTTTCTCATGAAAAATGAACTCATTAATTCAGAAAAACAGAGCAAAAAAAAAATTTCTCATGAAAAATTAACTCGTTAATTCAGAAAAACAGAGCAAAAAAATTTTTCTCATGAAATTTAACTCGTTAATTCAGAAAAACAGAGTAGATTTTTTTTTCTTCAAGTGAATGCAATACGCCACCGTAGGATTACACCTCTGCTATGAAGATGTTCTTAGTTTACAAATTAACTTTTTTTTTTTTGGAAAAGTGGATAAGTGATGACTGTCCTGATATCATGATAAAGAAAAAAAATACTTATTAAATAAATTAATTTCTTCTTAAAGCTTAAACAGTGTGGCGTAATCAGTCAATAATTTTTTTTAAATGTTAAGAATATTATTAATGTGAAAATACAATTAATATCACATTATTTATGTGGAAAAAATTCAGTCTGCCAAGTCAATGTCATGTTGGGCCTCCACAAAAATATATTTAGGAATTTATATGTGGAAGAAAAAAAAACTTAAATATATATTCCAATATGTGGAAGAAAAAAAAAGCTAAAATATATAAACACTTTTTTTTAATGATGATTAAGATGCCATTGACCCAAATACAATTGTTCACATCTGATTTATGAATTAGAGACCAAAAATGATGAAGCATGAAAAAATCATTCACATGTAACTTTAGTAGATCACAAGATGGCAAGTTTGCACTAATGCACAAGCAAAACAAGACCAAGAATGAAGAAAGTCATTGAGGTCAATTTTAATTTCACATTGATTTTAAGCAGAAACTCTTGTTTACCAAATGTGCATACACCATTCCTCTTTCTTTTATTTGCTTAATCAGTCTGAATTAATGCAGCTGAAAAAGACA
This sequence comes from Hybognathus amarus, assembly GCA_030378365.1. Taxonomy (NCBI): domain Eukaryota; kingdom Metazoa; phylum Chordata; class Actinopteri; order Cypriniformes; family Leuciscidae; genus Hybognathus; species Hybognathus amarus. Next base: position 181,340 of record JAQIUQ010006188.1, read on the forward strand.
GTGACTGTAATAAACAGCCAAGGTCGTAAAACACTGATGTTTCACTGCAGATGTGCGCCATGGGCCCAGAACCAGAGGCATAAACAGGCTGGAACTGGCAGGTCATGCATTGATAACTTTCAGCAGAGACGGGATATTAGATGCTCCATATTTCTCCAGCTCAGACTCTGTGAAAGTACTCACTTCATTGTAATTAACCAGAGGAGAAGAGTGGCTGTGAATGGCTCTTGATGTAATTCATTTGACCTCTTAAAAGAGATGTGAGTGTGATTTTTGCCTCCTCCTCTGCTGTGGACAGGACATCAGATGAGTGAATACATCTACATTCGTTGCACGTCTGACATCTAAGACTTGTCAGTCTCTGGCTTTGAATCTAGCGAAGTTTGCTAATCTGAGTTTAGAAGATGGTTTCATCCTGGTTTGATCTGCTTGATGAGTTTGAGTGGTTGGAGATTAGCTCAAATGTGGCTTTTGTGGTTCAAATGAGAGCTGAAGAATCCAGATACACTCTAAAAAAAAAGGTTCTTCAGGGGTTCTTTGCGGTGGTCATGGTGCTATATAGCACCACTAAATCCAGTTTGGTTCTTCAGGGGTTCTTCAGTGGTTCTCTGGGGTGGTTAACATGCTCTATGGAACCTCTTATGGTTCTACATAGCACCATATGAAAAGGTAAGTGCTATATGGCACTTAAAATGGTTCCCCTATGATTACGAGCCAATGAACCACTTTTAGTGCTATTTAGCACCATTTTTTAGAGTGTACGGTGACTGTGAGTGATGGGGTGGCATCTGTTAGTATTTGTTAGCTTTTAATAATTATAGGGTATCTGGGGCCTCTGCAGGTTTTCGTTGTGGTCCCCCCCAGTTGAAATCGTGGTCAAAGATCCCCTTGCAACTCTTCCCCACCTAAAATATAAAGTTTTATATATTTAATAGGGCTGGGCAATGATTAATCCCGATTAATCGTATCCAAAATAAAAGTTTTTGTTTACATAATATATGTGTGTGTATAATTATTTTGTATATATAAATACACACACATGCATGTATATATTCAAGAAATATTTGCATGTATATACTGTATATATATTTATACATAATTTATATTAAATATAAATATTTTATATATTAATAACACATTTTTCTTAAATATATACATGCATGTATATATACAATATTTGCATGTATATACTGTATATATATTTATACATAATTTATATTAAATATAAAAATATTAATATTTTATATATTAATAACACATTTTTCTTAAATATATACATGCATGTGTGTCAATTTTTACATACAAAATAATTATACACAGTCCACACACATTTATAATGGAAGCACAAACTTTTATTTTGGATGCGATTAATCGATTGCCCAGCCCTAATATTTATTTACTCTGTGTGAGAATAAAAAAATCATATTATAGAAAAAATCCATTTAGGTTTATTAATTTGTTTCATATAATTATATTTTAAACTATCATATGTCATACCTATACAGTATAAGATTAGGTAAGATATGAATTTTTATTTTATTTTACTTTTATATAATTTTGACATTTCATTTCAAGTAACCAAAATGTTACTTTCTATTATATTATATTACTTTATATATATATATATATATATATATATATATATATATATATATATATATATATATATATATATATATATATAAATACTATTATATTACTTTTTATATATAATATATATATATATATATTTATACATACAATTTATATATATTTTTATATATTTATATATAAAATATTTTTCAAATATCATTGTAAATTCTCTTAATGTTCCCCTTAATGTTTTTTATACTTGCGAGTCGCTTTTAATTTTAGATGTATACATTATTTATAGTTAATTAGATGTATAATTCAATTAATATTTTAAATTATTATTAATTTTTTAAATATATATATATTTATCTTGATTTAACTATCAAAATTAATTCCTACAAACCACTGGTTTTGGAACAAATTTCATTTTTACACACAAAACCCATCAGTAAAAATGCCAGCTTAATTTGTCCACTGAATGTACCACATGTGCCATTCACTCACACAATGGCTTTTCCATCTTTTATCCATATTGCTTCCATTCACACATCAGCGTCAAAATTCTGTCACATGTCGGAAATGACCTTTAAACAGTTGTGCATTTAGCGTCTGTCCAATTTGTTCACATTTCTTTCCACAGCGTAGATAATAACAGTTATTGACACACAACTAAATGGCATTGGAGTGTCTGCATCAGTTTTCACTTTGTCATTGTCTGAATTCAAAAGCTTGAAAATATTATCACATGTATGAAACATATATGTGTCTACAGAGTTAGTCAGATAAACCGCCAACTAGTCAATTTTGAAAATATGTAGTTTTGCACTTTAAGTATGAGACTATTTAGGCAACGCTCTGTATAGTAATTGTGTTGTAAATGAAGCTCTCTGCTGGAAAAGAGGGATTGTTTTGTATTATGACTAATGTGGGTGGCTGCAAACAAAGATTGGAGAAATTTAAATGTTCTCAGGGAAGAAAATAGCATCCATTTCTGAGTGGCAGAAAGTGTGTGTGCGTCTAAACGGTGGAGCCGGGGGAGAGAGAGAGAGAAGAGGAGCGAGTAAGAGTGTGTCTGGATCGTCACCGTGTCACGTGACTGTCAGGTTTCCTTGGAGACAGCAGCAGTGTTGTGCATTGAGATGCTCCTTCAGTTGAGAACAGGACAGGCAGCTGGACAGAGCGGTCACCGCTTGCGTCTCGCCACTTCATACACGGACACTCTTTGCCTTGTGGGAGGGTGAGTGAGTAATTGCATTGAACAGAAGAGCTTTATTGATAAAAACGGAGACTTGTGTATTTTTAACTTGCAGTTAGTAAATGTCTAGCATGATTTTCTCGCCATGTGTTGGATCACTTTTGCTCGATGCTGGTAACTATTTCATTGAAGGTCTCGGAAGGATGTTCCAGTTGAAATACGGTGTTCGTGCTGACATGACGTTAGCAGCCTCAGGGAACATTAACATTAGGACGTCTCAGTAATACAAATGCACCGACCTCTCAATTCGACTGAACTAAGAACCCTTTGGATGTTTCGTTTCATTTGAAGAGATTGGATTTTGGATTGCAGCAAACAAACGAAAAATAATGTTGGTTTAACTTAAAAAAAGAAGTAACCTGATTGCTTTAAAATTTTAAGTTCATTGAAATAGAAAAATTGAGTTTATACAATGGAGATTCATTTAATCACCAGAAACTCAAAATATTATGTTATCTGAACTACATAAATTATCTAAGTCGATTTGACAAATGAAAAACTGTTGTGATTACAAATCATGAAAATATTTTTTTTACAGTGAGCAGGGTTCCCACAGTCATGGAAATATCAAGGAAATATCAAATATCAAATTTTTTTAAATTGTGGGTTACAGGCTCGGAAAAAGTGAAAAAATCATAAAAACTCATGAAAAAGTTCTGGAAATTTCTATAGTGAATATAGTTTGGTTTTTGTTGTGCTATATCAGGAATATCACATGTATTTGAATTTTTTTTTTACTTAAATCCCTATAAAGTAGTCACACATGACTTTGTGGGGCATATTTAGGGAAAATCCTAAATATTAGTCAGTCGAGGTAAAAATAAATTGGAAAAATAAAGATACTAGTGACTGATATAGAGAAGGGACATTTCGGGTCTGTTTTTGTACAAAAGCCAACCGAGTCTCATGAGAAAACGAAACCTTTTTATGACATGGTGATTTCGTATGAATTCGTACAATGTGATGGAAATGTTTGATTTTTAGAAAAATAAATGTAAGCATGAAGGTCCACCCCTAAACCTAACCATCTTTAGAATGTAAGCAGACTTTACGAAAGTGTACAAATTTACGCAAATTACAAACAAATTCACCTCGAATTGCGATGAGAGTGTGTCGACAAAATGTTTTTTATTGTCAACATTTTGAAACTTCTTGTCAATGTCAATGTCATTGTCTGGTTTATTTCTATAGCACTATATAAAACAACTCACAGTTGACCAAAGTGCTTTACAATCTCATAGATAATCTCATAGATCATAGATAATCAATCTCTTGAAATCTTATGAAATGAAAGGAAGTGATCGATCATGTGTGTAAGAGTCCAGATGAATCCTGTGACACTCTTTACTCACACAAATTACCTTCTGCAATGTCACCCCCTCCTGTTTTTTCTCCCAACCTTCTCGGATTTCTTCGGCTTTAATTAGAACTCCTCTAAACCCTTTTGTCATCTTGTTAACTTAATTAAGTTTGGGCAAATAGCATTAAATTAAAACGTGTTCATCTTGAAGGCGATTATGATTAGGGTTGCAAATTTTCTGGGAATTTTCAAAGATGGAAACTTTCCATGGGAATTAATGGTAATTTAAGGGAATTAACAGGAATTTATGGGGATAAACGGGAATAAAGTGGAAATTTTCAAAGCTGAGGGTTGGCTCTTCATAGGGAACTTAAATATAGTTGAGGAAAGTATATTTTAGCATAATCTTGACTAAAACAAACAGATGCCATTCAAATACACTTGAATATCCATGCCATCCATGACTATTGAAGGCACACATTTGAGCCTGTGGAGTAAACAAAGTGAAGTAAGTTTTGATGATATTATGGGGAATTATATTTATTAAAATTTGTTTAAATTGCAAATAGCACGTACATATGTATTCATCTTAGGGCTGCACAATGTATAATTTTAGCATTGATATTCGCGATGTACCAGCGCAGTCTCATCCCAATTCGTCATATAACTGACGTTTTGGGACGTCTTTTGACCATTCGTCAATATACGACTTTTAGGGCCCCTTAAACGTCGGTAGATGACGTTATGGGATCCTGAACTCTACCCCAGACCTAAACCTAACCCTAAACCCAACTCGTCACCTAACTGACGTTAAAGGTAAAGCGTCAGTTGTATGACGACCCGGGATCGTCATCTAGCGATGTTTAAGGGGGCCCTAAAAAGTCGCATATACGCCTTATTCACGGCAGTGCCATCTTTGATTTTTAATGAGAATGAAAGCGAGGCTGTGAGGGATAGACATCCATCTCTTCAATGGGCTGTACTGTTATTTAATGTGTTTTCGTTTTGTTCTGCTCATGAAACACTGGAAAAACATCTTTCCAAGAAATTTTAGTTGACAAAAAACTCCGGACAATATAAGCTGTGGATAATTGTAAGTAATCTAGGAGCTTCATTCAGCTTTTTACAGCGGATGTCATTGGAAACACGGTAAGTCTATCCATCACAGCCTCACTTTCATACCTGTCATGGCGCTGCTCTGAATAAGGTCTATTGACGAATGGTCAAAAGACGTCCCAAAACGTCAGTTATATGACGAATTGGGATGAGACTGTGTTAGATGTACGTATCCACGATAGTCACATCGCAAGGATGTGCGATGTCAATTATATATGGAACGCCTTAGCCATCATAGTGTGAGAATTTACCAATTTGCAAGTCCTGTCAGTTTAAACAACAAGCGCAAGAAGACTGGAACTTGTGGTTAAAACAACTGATCTATCCAACACTGAACTCAAGAGACATAAAACGAAAACTCTTTACAATAAGGTTCCATTTATAAATGTCTTGTTAACTACATTAGTTAAGATTCTATTAATATTAGTTTCTATGCGGATTTATGATACAATGATTGATTACATTACAATGAATTCCCCTAAATTCCCATTAATTCCCATTATTCCCATGGAAAGTTTCTAATATGGAATATTTCCAAAATTCCCAGCTTATCTTCCCATGGATTACCAGAAACTTTCCGGAAATTTTCCGGAAATTTTCCGACCCTTTGCAACCCTAATTATGATGCACTCAAACGGTGTTCTTCAAAAATAACATGACGTCTTAGAGCGGTTTGATGTCCACTTGTGCGTTTGGAGAGCATAGAGCGGCATAGGTTTGTGGCTATGCTTGACTCAAACTCTATAATTTTGCAGTCAGCTGAGGCCAGTGGCCAACATCATGAACGATACCGTTCTCATTTCCCCCGGACGCCAACGCCTTCAAAAAGGTAAGCGTTCCATACAGGCTTCAGTCTGCATGCTGAGTGTGTGTGTTTTTCAAGCTCTTCCACTTAAGCCTGTTATGTAAAATGGCTTGTTTTGGTATTGTGCTGCGTGCGGATGAGTATATTGTAGCATCTTTCTCTGGGTGGATTGTTTCAATGTTTATTGCATCGCTGCAGAATTAGGTTGAATGTTTGCCTTTCAAAGCCAGATGACTAAAAGCATTGAATCGAGAAATTGGCCTGCTGTCTCCGAAGCCTCTGCGCTTCCTGAGCTGGGCTGCAGCCCAAAGGTGATCCGGAAGATAAACTCTCGTGGAGTGAGAGAGCCTTATCTTGTAAATAGAGAGTTGGTCAGAATGGCTTTTTCTGTTGTGTGCTGTTGACACATGGCCAGGGTCCCAAGACAAATGCCTGTAGTCAGTCAACACTTCGTCTTTCCGGCTTTGTGAAGTTTTCTGTTATTAAATATTCATGTCTTTCCAGATCTGTAGTACTTGAATTTTTCAATAGAACACAAAAAGAGAGTTTAGGTAGAGTGTGCATGCTGCTCAATTCCATAGAATGAAAGTGAATTAGGAAATATGCTGTAAAGTTCAAAATTTGACAGGTCTTCAATATGAGCAGGGTTCCCACAGTCATGGGAAATCTGGAAATATCAAGGAATTTTAAAATTGTGGGTTACAGGCTCGAAAAAAAAACATCCTAAAAAGTCATGAAAAAGTTCTGGAAATTTCTATAGTGAATATAGTTTGGTTTTTGTTGTGCTATATCAGGAATATCCCGTATATATTTGAACACCCTTTTTCTTGAATTCCTATACATTAGTCACAAATGACCTTGTGGGCATATTTAAGGAAAATCCTTACTATTAGTCAGTCAAGAGGTAAAAAAAAAGGAAAAGTAAAGATAAGAGACTGGTGACTGATATAGAGAAGGGACGTTTCAGGTCTGTTTTTATACAAAAGCCAACCAAGTCTCATGACAAAACGTAACCATTTTATGACGTGGTGATTTTGTATGAATTCGTACAATGTGATGGAAATGTATGATTTTTAGAAAAAGAAATGTAAGCATGAAGGTCCAACCCTGAACCTAACCATCAGGGGAATGTTCGCAGATCTTACGAAAGTGTACAAATTTACGCAAATTAACATTTTGAAACTTCTTGAAATCTTATGAAATGAAACGAAGTGATCTATCATGAGTGTACCGTACATCAGGACACTTGTCTTTCCGGTGTGGTGACGAGATGAGTCCCCCGACGAGATGAGTCCCCCCTTAGGACCCCATAGTATGCCAGTAGTATGCCTGATATAAATATGTTCTCGCGATAACTTGATAAAAGCAGTTTGTTGCCATCAAGTAATACTTTTTATTTGTTTAGCGCTTTTCAAATAAAACGTTTATTTGTTTAGCGCTTTTCATAGTAGGTTGCGTCAACAGCAGAGGAGAAAGTCCACGAAATTTTAAAATATTACTGTTATTTTGTCATGAAATGTAATTTTAAGAGTTTTTAAGTCGAGAATGTAGTTGTTTAAAGCTCAAATCTGTGGTTTATTTATAAAGATAGCGCCTTTTTAAAAAATTGTTTAAATTTGCTAAGCTAACTAAAAAACATTAAGAACGAGAAATGTTTAAATTTACAATCTACAGCTTCGGTTATATACTAGTATATGAAACATATAAGTTAGAATAAATTAATGACTCGTTATAACGTACTTCAAACGTCTCTTATAATAAAGTGATTTGTAACCAGGCACTAAAGCGATTACCCATAAAACTAGCTTTGAACCAATTCGGATCGCTTGGGTCCTAAGGGGGACTCATTTCTTCGGGCGGACCCATCTCGTCACCACACCGGCATTGAGAATTTTTCTGTTATTCAATATTCACGCTCCTGTCTTTCCATATCTGTAGTACTTTTACTTAATTTTTCAATAGAACACAAAAATAGAGTTTAGGTAGAGTATGCATGCTGCTCAATTCCACAGAATGAAAGTGAATTAGGAAAGATGCTGTAAAGTTCCAAATTTGACACACACACACACACAAAACGTGGTAAAAAAAGTATTAAATTTGACCCGTCGTCTCTCGCCATATGAAACCTTCTGGAAGAATAGTCTAAAATTTAAGTTTCGAAAATTTCAAAGTTTTAACATTGAAATTTTGCCAGCCATTGTTCACACAAAAATGCAAATTTTCTCAACTCACTCCAGTGCCCTCATGTCGTTCCAAACGTGACATTCTTCTGTAGAACATAAAATATCCATGCAATGGAAGTCAAAGGCAACCAAAATGTATTGCTTACCAAATTTCGTCAAAATATTTAGGATTTTGTTGATTAAAGAAAGTTTGGAACGACATAGATATGATAGTTGACAATCGTCAGCTATCTTAAAGATGTTAAAAAAACAAGGAACTTTTATAATTTACATTTATGCATTTGACAAACATTGTTATCTAAAGTGACTTAGCTTGATATATACTTTATCCGGTTTTATCCTATTTTATTCATGCATTCCCTGGCAATTGACCTTGGCATTTCTAGTGCCATGCTCTACTTTATGATATATTAATCCAAACGCATCGCACCCTGGTTTGATAAATTCGTATGAAAAACATAATTTTCAGAAACCCATGGTTTATTGCGCAACATATTGTATTTTATTATACTGGTGGGCTTCGGCGCAAACATTTACATCAGCTGGAAATTGAATCCCAGTCTTTATGATCCACCGTTCCCCATTTATTTACAGCCGCTGCCAAAGCGGCCTGTTTCTCACAGGATTTCTCGTGCCGTCCGCCTTCGTTTGAACACATATTATAAGGTAAGCCGTTGCATTTGTTGTCATTGTGTCAGGCCTCTGACAGTACTTAATATCAGGTGAATACTAAAATACTTATTGAGTCTCGGAGCAACGAGTGTCGTGACGGCAAATAACTTTAATGGACCAGATGTGACATGTTTTGCACAGAGAGAGGTTGGATTATTGTTTATTCTGCTCTAAATATAGCCCAGCGTCAAGGCAGGACTAGTGCACTGGTAAACACTTCACCCTACAGGAAGTCCTTCACCGTAATAATCATAGTCAGTTTAAAAGGAGCTGACTCTACTCGATTCTTTAACCTAAGGCGATCAGAGATGCGACGCATTTAAATGAGGCCTGTGGTCGAGGGAGATTACATGTTAATTTCATCTGCGCTTCCATCAATAACGTGCCGCCGCTTATGAAATCAAAGGCACAGACTGTCAGTCTCTGCTTGAACCTTTCACCCAATATCTCAGTTTTACGTTGCAACACACTGTCTGTGCCAGTAGGATGTCAAGATGCTGGCAATGCCTGGGCGCCTAAAATTTATGCAGAATTATAATTCACTTAATTCTCGTCGCGAGTCTTGTTTACTGGAGTCTGCCAAAATGGAGATGTTCAGGGACACAAGGAGTGCTCCTTAGCATTCTTATGTAATTATGTTGCGTTCAACCCGCCACAGTTGATTACATTTGTTAGTGTCGTGATGATTTTTTGCAGTCGTTACCAACACCAGTGATATTACACAGACGACTAAAAGCATTGAATCGAGAAATTGGCTGCTGCCTGTGAACCCTTGGTGCATCTCAGTCTGGGTTACAGCCCAAGGTTATCCAGAGGTAATTTATTTGCAGGTGCTATATGCATTGTTTTAGCACCTCATTTACTAAACGAACTATGTAAATCGGCTAATGCAGCTAAAGTCCAATATGAATATGTGATGACGTAATCCCTGGTGCGTCACAGACCAGCACAAGATGAACAATTGTGGTTAAAAAGTATATGAATGTTTTTTTTGTTTGTTTTTTAAATGGCCGATAGTTTCGCTAGATAAGACCCTATTCCTCAGTTGGGATTGCGCAGAGCCGTTTGAAGCACTTCATAACCCTTTGAAACTGCATTGGTTTGGACTTCAAAATGTTGGTTGCAATTGTATGGAGAAATATCCTGAAATGTTTTCCTCAACAGGCTTGGGAGGGTTACTTTAAAGATGTATTCTGATACAGTTACAAATTACTTTATAAAAAAAGTATTCAGTAATGTAATCCAAGTACCAGAATATGAAAGTAATGTAACTGATTACTTATGGATTACTTCAAGGACAGATATTATTTAAAAAAACAACTTTTATTTATTAAGAATTTCACAGCCCTGAAAATATATTTATTTAAAGGGCTAGAGAACATCCAGTGGATACAGTATAGTTTTACAGATTATATTGTTTTATTTTTAACTAACATGCAGGCTACAAGAAAATAATAAAAACACAACATTTAAAAATTCTACACAATCTACATATTCATTGTTTTTTAAATAGGCCTAAATGTTGACTAAAGCCGTGATCTTTCTTAATTTGCCTGACTGAACTTGGGCCGTTGGCAGTGGGAGTTCCCCTATGTTACCAGCAAACATCTTAAGACTGAGAATCCTAAGACCCTAAACTAAAATTTAATCAATTTAATGCAATTTTTAATAAAATTTACAAAAACCATTGTAATCCTGAAAGTATCCCCCCTTTTTCAAAAAGTAACTATAATCTGATTACAGAATTTGGGATGTAGAATTTGGTTGTGCAGTAATAAGGCATTAATGTGTGCTTTATAAGTTTTAAGAAACAGCCAATATCCTAGTAATATGCATGCTAATAACAACTAGTTAATAGTGAGAATTGGACCCTAAACTAAAATATTACCCCTATTTTATTCCACAGTAAGTAATCGTTGCTTATTAATTACTAAATAACTATCAAAGAATTTAAAGGTTTTGGGCCAGTAAGATTTTTTAATAGTTTTTGAAAGAAGTCTCTTATGCTCACCAAGGACATTGGATCAGTAATGTAGTAAACATTTACATTTTGTAGAATATTGCAATTTTAAATTACTTGTTTTCCATAATATATAATAAAATACAGTTTCATTACTCACATTTTCAGTGCCATATGATCCTTTAGAAATCATTCTAATATGCTGATTTACTGCTCAAAAAACATTTAACATTAAATATATATATATATATTTAATATATATATATATATATATATATATATATATATATATATATATATATATATACATACTGTATATATACACACTGTATATATATATATATATATATATATATATATATATATATATATATATATTTATTTATTTATTTATTTATTTTTTTGAAGACCAAGGGCAACTGTAACATGCTCAGAATCTTTTTCTCTCTACTATTGTATATGACTGACAATGATTATTTATTATTAAAATCAATTATCATATTTTTTCTTTGCTAGTAAGCTGGTTAATGATATGGTAGTGTTACAATTACCACAACCGTAACAGGAGATTGAAATGCCATGATTTCTTGTTTGAAATTTACATCAAAGGGTGGTAAATTTTGCAAATTTTACACTTTTACAAAGTTTTGTTTTTGGGGTCTAGAAGAGGTTTTCATCCTTGAATGTTCACATATTTTATTTACATTTTTTCAGCACTCTTATCCCAGTCTGTCAGTTACGCTCTGTTTAGTTCCTGCCTCTATGAAGCCACTCCTTACGAAAAGCTATGTGTGTTCTGATTGGCCCGCTGGACCAGTGTGTTGTGATTGGTCAGCCACTTGGTCAGCTTGTTCCGGAAATGTTACGCCCTTACCATGAGCTAGTTAGTTTCGGAATTTTTCTCTTTTTTTCGCGTATTGTGGGAATAATTTAAATGAGGATTATTGTGATGTGTACATTCAGTAAACACAAGACTGCATGTGTGTCAGCACCCCTTGATCTCCCTTACTTCTCAAAGCATCAACAGCAATCAAACTTTTAGGGCCTTGAACTTCCTTAAGAAGTGTTTCCTTCTCTCTCTAGCTCAGTTTGGATGTACTTGCATGGCCTTGTTGGGACATCAGAGCTGTAGGCGGGACAGTGAGCTTGAGTCTCTCTGCTGACGGTGCACCCTCTCCAGCACACGTTCATTTACCAGGTTGGGCTTTCAAGGACAAGTGGCCTTGCGTTGAATTTATCGTCTGCTGGGTCATGGCCAGTCTTGCTGGCAGAACAGAAATATCATTTTCCATTTGCTCCGAATGAGTTTTTAATTTGAAGTTAAGTGAGTATTGACCACCTGCCACTGGATGTGAAATCATAGACTCCACCTCTCAGTCTAGCTCTAGAGAGTGCTGATATGCTCTCCATGTCCTTTATTGACTTTTGCATTTGACGGAGTCAGGGTATACTTTTTTATTTACACTTTTTCCTTCAGGTCATTTAGAATGCAAAATATTATGGTTCGAGTTCTTTTGCCGTCGTCTACCCTCCCTTTGACCCTTAGAATTGAATGTGCCTTTAAGACTTCAATGACTTTTCAATGTACCTATCTTTTGACAAACGAATAACTTTATGAAGTAGATTATTGGTTATAGGAGTATTTGCTGATAATTTACTCACCCCATGTCATCCAGGATGTCCATGTCATTCTTTCTTCAGTCGAAAAGATATTAAGGTTTTTGATGAAAACATTCCAGGATTTTTCTCCATATAATGTACTTCAATGGGAACCAAACGGTTCAAGGTCCAAAGGACAGTTTCAGTGCAAATTGCAAACTGTTCAAAGGGCTTTAAGCGATTTCATATCGATGAATAAGCGTCATATCAAGCGATCATTCATTTTAAAAAAATAACAAAGTTTAAGTTTTATAAGCTCAAATGGTCGCCTTGCTCTGTTCTGTGATGCGCGTTCGTGACTCTCCTATTCAAACTCGTTTATCAAATGAACGAATCTTTTCCCAAGTCAACTCGTTCATTTTATTCATTGAATGAACCAAATGACACACAAAAAAAGATTTGTTCATTTTGATAAACGGAGTACGAACAGGAGAGTCACGACCGCAGCATCATAGAACAGAGAAAGCGCGAGCATTTTGAGCTTATAAAACTTAGTTATTTTTTCTTTAAATGAGTGATCGTTTCACTTGATGAGACTTTTGGACCTTGAACCGTTTGGTTCCCATTGAAGTCCATTATATGGAGAAAAATCCTGGAATGTTTTAATCAAAAACCTTAATTTCGTTTTCGACTAAAGAAAGAATGACATGAACATCTTGGATGACATGGGAGTGAGTAAATTATCAGCAAGTTTTTTTAAAACTACTCCTTTAATATTTAATTTGAATGCCTAAAGTTCACACTGTCACTACATGTAAAGGCAGTATTTGGGGTGATTTGAATAATTTTTGACAGTATTTTCTTCTTTTTTTGGGGGATTTTATAGAATATGCATGCGTGAGTTACATGCCACCAATCTTTAATGCTCCATTTGCTCCACACATCACACACATTGTGTGGTTGGTGGATCACACACATGGGACTATTGTTATGTTCTGTCTATAAAATGTAGATTCTGTTCATCATAACAACCCCAAATCCAAAAAAAAATTGTAAAATGTAATTAAATAAAAAATCTGTGATTTGTTAGTTGTCTTTAGCCTTTATTTAACTGAAACAATTAATTTTATTTTTAAAATGTATACAGATTTTGATTTTGGTGGCTGCAACACACTCAAGTTGGGACAGAGGTTAGATAATAATAATAAAAAAAGAACTATAAAATATCCATTTTGTTTTGAAAGAGTCCACAATTATCAGGTGAACTGGTAATAGGCGAGGGGATCTTATTTTAGGATATTTGCATGTAAAAGATTTGAATAAGACTTATTTATTGTTCCAATGACACAGTTATTCACAGACAGCCTTTTCTAAGCCGTTTGGAACTTTTTTCTAGTCCGTTAATTTATTTACACTGGTATTTATCTCGAATGAGTGCACATCATTTAAAAAAAGGGCAAAAGTGCTTTTTAATTAGGAATAATTACCTTATGGACCTTTAAGTGTCAATATAAGGGCCTAACAGTCATTGTCAGGGTGCCATATCAATAAGTGGATTCCAGTGGATAATTCTCAGCATGACACTGATTATTATAAACACCATGTCTGTCTGCGAAACGTCTGGCAGCGAAACAACCCTCCCTCCTAATGAATCACTCCCCTGAGACGTGAGAGCTTCAGGCAGGTCACAGGGACTGACACAGCAGTAAAGCTCCATGCAACTCATTTATTATCCTGCTGTATTATCAGACTAATATAATATTTGTGTTACATTTGATTGATGAATGTGTCGTGTGCATTTTCATGAATGTGTGGTTTCTAACTGCCAGAACATGCGCATATTCATTCACACATACGCAAGTGATTCACTCCTAATTGTAGAGCACTTAATGAGGAAGGAAAACATATGCTCCATCATCTGCTCCAGCCATATGCCAGACCCTATAACATAAGACCCAGACACACCACCAGCCTATGCATCCACTGCACATGTGTGTGTTCTACATCCATTCAGACACACTGACAAAATGTGCTCAAATTTGAGTACAAATATTGTATTATATATATTATATTTATATATTGTGTGAATATTATATTATATCTTGACTTTTATGTATGATAAATGTTCAGTAGTCAACATTTGAAGTGGATCAAAACCTTTCATCAAAGTTAGACACACATTTTGAACAATACCTGTTCACTTCAAATGTTGACTAATGTAAAATAGCTGAAACACTTACAAAATTTCTCAATTTAAAAAGGATGTATATATTATATTGATTATATTATGTTATATTGTTTTATATATAAATTATATGTATCATGACCTGTAGATTGAGTAGCTGTAGTAGTAATTATAATAGAATGTAGTATAATTGATCTTGACTGTGTTTAATAAATGCATATTTTGTACCACGAAAATGAGAAAAGGAATATTATTATATTATATTTAGGGCTGTGCAAAAGTTAATTGCAATTAATCGATTCCAAAATAAAAGTCTGTGCTTACATAATATATTTGTGTGTGCTGTATATAATTATTTTGTATATATAAATACCTATGCATGCATGTATATATTTAAGAATTAGTTGTGCTTAAATTCTGTATATATATATATATATATATATATATATATATATATATGTATATATATATATATATATACGTAATCTATATTATATAAATATTTTATATATGAATAACACATTTTCTTAAATATATACATGCATGTGTGTGTATTTATATATACAAAATAATTATATACAGCACACACAAATATATTATGTAAACACAGACTTTTATTGTGGATGCCAATTAATTGCAATTAATTTTTGCACAGCCCTAATTATATTATATTATATTATATTATATTATATTATATTATATTATATTATATTATATATATATTATATTATATTATATTATATTATATTATATTATATTATATTATATTATATTATATTATTCACTGTAAGAATGAATATGCTTTATCTAATCAATATAATTGTGGCAACAGATTCCAAGCAATATTATTAATTAATTTTTAACAAATTAGTAATAATTAATAATTAATTAAATTATTCCTTAAAAGTTAACCATTTAAAAATGAGTAAAGTTTACACCAAAAAATGTAACAAAATATGTCTCACTAACAGACAGATGTCAAAGATTAACTGAGAACGCCTGATGTTAACAAGCAGAATCACTAAAGGAGAAAAACGTCATTTTAAAACAAACCTAAAACAAACACTGATCACCATAATGGTGACTTCAATTTATGTTTTTTTTTGTTGTTGTTGTAAGTTTTACTCATTTTA
Organism: Hybognathus amarus; assembly: GCA_030378365.1. Classification (NCBI taxonomy): domain Eukaryota; kingdom Metazoa; phylum Chordata; class Actinopteri; order Cypriniformes; family Leuciscidae; genus Hybognathus; species Hybognathus amarus. Next base: position 197,120 of record JAQIUQ010006188.1, read on the forward strand.
AATGGTTAACTTTTAAGGAATTAATTTGATTAATTATTACTCAATTCTAATTTGTTAAATTTAATTAATAATATTGCTTGTAATCTGTTGCCACAATTTTTTTATTAGATAAAGCATATAATTTTTACAGAGTATTATATTATATTATATTATATTATATTATATTATATTATATTATATTATATTATATTATATTATATTATATTATATTATATTATATTATATTATATTATATTATATTATATTATATTATATTATATTATATTATTAATCAGCCACAGTTTCCACAGCCTACAGTTACGGAGCTTCTCCAAAACCTTTTCCTGATGATCATCTATCATCTCAGAAGTTTCATTACTCATGTTGATTTCTGGAATTCACATCTGCTCTTCATCTGTCTCATGCTTCACCTCTCTCTTCTTCCTGCTGCATGTATTTCTTCTTATTCCTCTCTCTCTCTCTCTCTCTCTCCTCTCTCTCCATGTGGACAGTAACACCCTTGAGAGTCCCAGCAGACTGGATGAAGAACACCGTCTTATCGCTCAATATGCTGCTCGTCTGGCGGCGGAGGCCAGCAACTCCACTGTGAGATTCAGTTCACAAACACTCAAATTACACCTCTACAAACGTTACAGGGGCGGCCGGGGGAGAACGTCTTGTTAATGAAGTTTACACAAGAGTGCGCATTTGTTTTATTGTGTGGAAGTTATTGAAAATCAACTGGATGTTTAGTAATATTCTTTTTACTGTACATCTGGCTAACAGCATCTTTCTAATTAGTTTTGTGCATAATTAGTAATACTCTTCTCTAATTATTTTGTCTTTCAGCAATGCCCTCCAACTGATCTGAGTTTCAACTTTGATGCTAATAAGCAACAGAGGCAGCTCATCGCAGAATTAGAGAATAAAAACAGGTGGGTTTTTCAACAGTTGGATGTTTTTTCTTTACAGCTCTCTAAATACCCATATGAAGACAGTGGTTTTACTCTATGCTTGTTTGTAACCACATTAAATGCTCTTCAAATTCCACAGCTAAATTAAAGTAACTCATTCATGTATTCATGTTTACTGTCCCGTAAAAGAATAATGATCATGTATTGAGTGCATTCAGTAAGTGCCGTTTTTTGTGTATATAGGGAGATCCTGCAAGAAATCCAGCGTCTACGTCTAGAACATGAACAGGCTTCTCAACCCACCCCTGAAAAAGCCCAGCAGAACCCCACTCTACTGGCAGAGCTACGGCTTCTACGGTACACAATTACACAAAGGCTTTATACATGAATGCACAAAAAATAACACAATGGATATAGTGTCAATCAGAGCATTTCAGAACATTTGAGGTTGTTGGGAAATTAACCAATTTGCTCGATTTTGCTCCCTGTAGTTATTTAAACAGAGTTCCCTTTATGGGCAGCAGAGGGCATGTTGGAGCCAAATGACTAGTTTCCTTAATAATATGTTTGTTTTATGAGACGAGTGAATGGGCACATTTACATTATGTGCTGATTTTTCCCTCTTTGTTTTACACATAATGTGGTTAAATCTCCATTAAACTATTTCTGAGCTGATTTAAAAGACTAAAAAGGGGTAATATTCTACACTTTTGTCCCATTGTTAATGTTAATAAAGGTTATGTAATTTAATACATGACCATTTTCCAGTAAGGTTGTTTTTATCTACTGCGCCTTTAAGAATAGTACACTCACCTAAAGGATTATTAGGAACACCTGTTCAATTTCTCATTAATGCAATTATCTAATCAACCAATCACATGGCAGTTGCTTCAATGCATTAAGGGTTGTGGTCCTGGTCAAGACAATCTCCTGAACTCCAAACTGAATGTCAGAATGGGAAAGAAAGCTGATTTAAGCAATTTTGAGCATGGTATGGTTGTTGGTGCCAGACGGGCCGGTCTGAGTATTTCACAATCTGCTCAGTTACTGGGATTTTCACACACAACCATTTCTAGGGTTTACAAAGAATGGTGTGAAAAGGGAAAAACATCTAGTATGCGGCAGTCCTGTGGGCGAAAATGCCTTGTGGATGCTAGAGGTCAGAGGAGAATGGGCCGACCGAATTCAAGCTGATAGAAGAGCAACTTTGCCAGAAATTGGTGCATTTTCGAAGCTACAACACGCACAACCTTGAGGCGGATGGGCTACAACAGCGGACCCCACCGGGTACCACTCATCTCAACTACAAATGGAAAAAGAGGCTACAATTTGCAAGAGCTCACCAAAATTGGACAGTTGAAGACTGGAAAAAGGTTGCCTGGTCTGATGAGTCTCGATTTCTTTTGAGACATTCAGATGGTAGAGTCAGAATTTGGCATAAACAGAATGAGAACATGGATCAATCATGCCTTGTTACCACTCTGCAGGCTGGTGGTGGTGGTGTAATGGTGTGGGGATGTTTTCTTGGCACACTTTAGGCCTCTTAGTGCCAATTGGGCATCGTTTAAATGCCACAGCCTTCCTGAGCATTGTTTCTGACCATGTCCATCCCTTTATGGCCACCATGTACCCATCCTCTGATGGCTACTTCCAGCAGGATAATGCACCATGTCACAAAGCTTGAATCATTTCAAATTGGTGTCTTGAACATGACAATGAGTTCACTGTACTAAAATGGCCCCCACAGTCACCAGATCTCAACCCAATAGAGCATCTTTGGGATGTGGTGGAATGGGAGCTTCGTGCCCTGGATGTGCATCCCACAAATCTCCATCAACTGCAAGATGCTATCCTATCAATAAGGGCCAACATTTCTAAAGAATGCTTTCAGCACCTTGTTGAATCAATGGCATGTAGAATTAAGGAAGTTCTGAAGGCGAAAGGGGGTCAAACACAGTATTAGTATGGTGTTCCTAATAATCCTTTAGGTGAGCGTACAGTATATGCAAATAACCTCTATACTCATGGTTTTGGATTCAATACCGTTTCACCATGAGCCATTTTTCCCACTTAGTTTTCATAAAGTGTATGTGTAGGTTGTAGAGGGAGATTTGCATTATGAATAGTACAAGGAGCTTTTCATTTAAAAAAAGCCTGTTTTCCATCATATGTGCCATTTAAGTTATATATTTGGCAGTCATTGATTTTGATGATTCACATGGTGACTCATTTATTCATTTTGTTTGTCATTTTGTTCAGACACAGAAAAGACGAGTTGGAGAGGCGCATGTCGGCTCTGCAGGAGAGCAGGAGAGAACTGATGGTCCAGCTGGAAGGTCTCATGAGGCTGCTGAAGGTACGAAACTTGTTGGACAAAAATGTGGCTCTTCATTTTCCATGGCATGTATGACAACATCATTTATTTTCTCATTCTATACTCACTTTTTTTCTCTCCACCACCTCTGTCTTTGGCGTGTCTGCTTTCACTCACTATCATCTCTCATCTTCTGGCTGACAGGATGAAGAGCAGAAACAGGCAGTAAGTGTTCCTTTACTACAGCTCAAACATTCTGGAGTAAACACACTGGGTCAAAGCTGCAAAGGTCTGAGATAACATATGTATTGTGTATGGCAAAACACAGACATTTTCAGAAAGTTGACTGGTAAAAGACTAATGGGTTGCACGCTGGAGAGGATCACTGACAAAAAGAAAATGTTCTGTCAACTTTCACTCACCCTGATTTTTTTCTTCCATGAAACACAAAATTAGATATTAGATATTAGATTAGACACATGCTAGCATGACGAAACTAGGTGTATTTACTAGTTGCCATTTCAACACTATATAGACAAAAAATTGCGCCAAAATTCCGAAATCTTTGTAAGATATCATTTCTTACTTTAGTTAATTTTTTATCTATATTTTTTTTTTTTTTTTTTAAATTAGTCAAATCTGATATTATTTTAGTCTCAAATCTGTTGTTTAACAGTTGATATAGTTCTTTAATGCTTCGCTAACTAGCAGAAGGTTTAAACCCCAATTGTGCAGGTGGGAATGTTGTAACACTGCGTTACAATGTGCCCCTATTAGAAATATGCTATTATATTCTATCCTTTTATGAATTCTATTGAGAAAACAAGTGAGAGTCAATGTTCAGAATTTATTAATTATTATTTTGTTTTGAACTATGCTGTATAGCTGTGTTTTCCGGTGTGTTTGTTGTCAAACTCAAAAATTATTATATTTTTAATTATTTTAAAAATGCCAGTACTTTATATGAAAAAGTTAATAATAGTATTTTATTAAGAAAATATTTTGGTTTGACTTGTATTTTTTTTATTCGAATCAGATAGCATTTTAAGCCGTTACAAGGTGATGTTACAATGTACCCCACCTATGGGGCATGTTGTCACATTTCACTTCCATTCTTTCAGGGTAAAATCAAGAAAAACATATACACTGGATTAATAAAACAAAACCACATAATTGTACTAGACATGTGGGAAATTAATATGGGAAAAATGTATACTCTAAACCCTAAGTAGATTTACACAAATTGACAGTCAAAAAGTGTTACGTTGTGTAGCATTTGTAACACTGTACATTATAATGCTATGAAGCCTGAATTCACTTAGTTTTTAAAAGGATTATATTATATTATATTGACTTTGTGTAAAATAAAAATATAAAAAATTGCTGAAATTATCTCTTACAAAATATTTACTCAGAATTTACCACAAAAAAATTAATGTAATCTGTAATTGTGTATTGTAATCTTTAAAAAAAGCATTTTTAAGACTACATTTTAATGCTGTGATGCCTAAATACACTTTCAGCATTTAAAATGATTGATTTTAGTTGTTTAGTGTTTTATTATACATTTATTTAGACAAAACAGTATAGAATTGTAATATCAGACATTCAGCGGTATCTTTTTTTTTTACTAAAAAAAAAGTCATATAGGTTTGGAATGACAAAAGGATGAGTAAATGATCACAGAATTGTGACTTTTCCAATTCTTTTTCTACTACAATATGATTGATAAGTGAAAGTTGCCAAATGAGAATAAAGAATGGATATCTCGAGCTTATCGCAGACTGTCTCTCTGGGCGATCTCTATCACGTCTGCTCCTCATAACGAGGACATGAAGCTCCCATTTCCAGTCAAGTCCTGCTGCTTTGTTCCTGTGACCCAGGGAGGGACCACGAGCCGCATGTCTCCTTGCCAAATATCAGAGACCTGCTCTCCTTTCATCAAGGCTAAGCACCTTACGTCTAATGTGACTGCAGTCTGGCCTGCCATCTGCTGCCTGGCACTGGGCCACAGGCCTTGGGCTCAGCATCAATCTGTGAGACAGTGCGGCCCTTTTCCACCAGCCTTTTGCTCCTATATTGGCACTTGCATGCTACTCAGTGAGCTCTCAGGCCAAAGACGCACAGTGAATGCACTACATGGAGACAACCTAAAGAAATAGATCTGATTGCTATAGCCATGTCTGCAGTAGAAGAAGTGTTTTTAGGGGAGCGAGGGACCAACGGAGGTTCAGGTTGTTACACATCTATTAAAATGTGTGCGTTTTCTCCCTCACCCCCCACCTACAGTCTCAGACGGGGAGTTCGCCCCACTCATCACCCAGCCACAGTGCCAGTTGCACCATGCCCATGCCCATCCGCTCCACCTCGGCCGGCTCAACCCCCACACACACACCGCAGGACTGCCTGGCAGGGGTCGGAGATGACGTGCTGGATGCCTTCTCTCAGGGTGAGGAGTCTGATGCTTTCTATTGGCATACATGATCATCCACACTAAAGGAGATGTTTAGGAGATGTTTAGAAGAATGTCAAAGCTGATCTTTCCGATACAATTAAAGTAGATGGATACTGGGACAATCTTTACTGGATACTTTCAATCTTTAAGAACGACAAGATGTACCATAAAGGTATTCTATACAACTATTATTGACTATATTTCGAGTCTTCTAATGCCACATGGTTAGCCTGGCATGCCAGACCTACATCAAGATGTTAGGTCTGGAAACTCTTCATTGACAGGGCTCAATCCGAGGGGCGGGATAAACGGTTGTCTTTCAAATTCTCTCTGCACGCAATTGGATAGCACTAAAGCCAATCAGAGCAATGAAAAAGGTGACGTACTGTTGATATATTAAACTTTTACCGTATCCAGTCCAGCTGTCAACATTGAAAATAAGGGAGATTTCCCGGAATTCCATCCCCAAAATAAGGGATTTTTTTTGTTTTTTACACGACCCACAAACTTTAAAAATAAAAGACTAATCATTAAAAGTCTAAAGAGTTTATAACTAGCTTACATATGTGTGAGAGAGAAAGAGACAGTATGTGTGTGTTTGTGTGTGTATGAGAGAGAAAGAGACGGTGGGCTCTATCTTGCACCCGGCGCAAATGACTTTATACACTGACGCATTTATCATTCCTATTTTGCACTCGCACAAAGCGGGCTTTTTTCCTCCACAGACGCACGTCGGTAAACTAGGAAATGAATTTGCGCTCCCTGGGCGGGTTGGCGCAAAAAGGAGCCGTGTGTCGGCGCAAACAATCCCTGGTGCTATTTTGCAGTTCCAGAAAACAATTGCGCCAATGACCAGAAAAAAACTGGTCTAAAGTCAGTGGCGCATTGCGCGTACATTCAGATGCTATTTTAAGCGTGCATGCTTGGCCATAATATAGAGTGTGAACAACGCGCATACACTGTAGATGATTCTCTCATCAACACAGATGCATTTTACTTTTTGCAAATGATACATTATTATAAGGAAAAATATATAAACATGAGGGAAATCATTGTTGTGTCCATGACGATGGGAAAAATAGGCATAAAGCTACACATTTACCCAAATTATTATATGCGTGTTTAACCGAAGCTAATTTGAGTGGGTTTGTCCCATCTCCAATGTCGCTTCTCTTTCTTTTACGGCCCTGACGAGAACATCGATCTCCTCGGATGTGAACCGATGCTGAAGCGCGCCTGATAAATGCGGCGTTAAAATAGAATAGCGCAATGGAGCAAGCGCATCTCGTTCATCATGCTCTTAAAGGGAATGTGTTATGACGCTCTTATTGGTTTATTTCCGTTACGCCCAAACCACACCTATGAATAATGAAGCTACTCCATACCAACCCCATTTGCGCCAGGCGCAAGATGCATTTATCCCGCCAGGAAAATAGCAACAGCGCCGGGATCCGCCCACAAAGTTACTTGCGCTTTGACACTTGCGTTTCAGATCGTTAAAATAGGGCCCGGTGTGTCATTAAAAAAAATAATATCATAGAGAATGTTTAAATAGTAATATCAGCTTACGAGGGAAACGGAGGCGGAGTAGTGGTGCTTCGGAGTGCTGGAGATGATTCGGGAGAGGTCCGTGCACCTTAACCGATCAGAGCTTGCGCTGACACGGAGTAAAGCCTTTATCCTCGACGACACTAACACTGTCTCATCCCAATTCGTCATATAACTGACGTTTTGGGACGTCTTTTGACCATTTCGTCAATATACGACTTTCTAGGGCCCCCTTAAACGTCGGTAGATGACGATCTTGGGTCGTCATACAACTGACGATTTACCTTTAACGTCAGTTAGGTGACGAGTTGGGTTTAGGGTTAGGTTTAGGTCTGGGGTAGAGTTAGGATCCCATAACGCCATCTACCGACGTTTAAGGGGGCCCTAAAAAGTCGTATATCGACGAATGGTCAAAAGACGTCCCAAAACGTCAGTTATATGACGAATTGGGATGAGACTGCGCTGACGACACAGCACGAGACGTGGCAAATATGACAAGTTGATTCGTTTCGCCACAGCTTTTTTGTAACAGCGCACGCGGCACCGGCCGCATCCGAGGATGAACAACTTAAAACCGAATATGTCCGAGCTGGCTCTGACCGTCGCAACTCTGTCGTCATTTTGTTAAGCCCGCCCGCTGACTCTATACACGATGTGATTGGCCCTACCAGAGTTGGGGTTTTCCAGCTAAAACGTCTATGGAGAGTTGCTAGACCACGCTTTGCTGCAAAATAATTTTTGCTGCCGCTAGGGTGCATCTAGATTTCTAGGCTACCACATGATAGCTCTGAGTGAGGAATAGACTGAAATTTTAAATCGTTAAATACATTTTTGGTTGATATCTTTCTTTTAAGCTTTGGTTATTTATATCTGCAAATCTTCTTCTTTCTTCCAGGTGTACCAAGAAATCTCCGTAATGATCTTTTGGTGGCTGCAGACTCGATCACAAACACTATGTCGTCACTAGTGAAAGAACTTCACTCAGGTACTCTTGTGAACTTGCTTCCTAAACCTACTTCATGATTTCAGGTCACTAAAATTTGTAAATCTCACAGTGGATGACGGTCTGGAGGATGAAGAGGAGAATTTGCGAAATGGAAGGGAGAAGGGTGAGTCCCAAAGGGCTTGTTAGCCCTTATTCCTTTACTTATGTTATCTTAGAATAGCAGCTAATATAATTTGTCTTCCATAAGCTTCCAAGCTATTATTTATAGACCATTTCGCAAGATATAAACAAAACTGGTCCAGAAGCACTTCCTGTTTCAGTTTTTTAACACTACATAAAAGCTGGGATAAAATACAACCAACAGAACATATAAAACTGAATCAAAAAGTTAAACAAACATCTTTACGATGTTTTCTTTACATGTGAAATAAAGAAAACAGTTACAAACTGAAACAGGAAGTGTTTTTGGACCAATGTTGTTTACATCTTGCAAAATGGTCTATAGGGATGCACAATATATCAGCAACATATCAGTCGATATTGCACTATAAAAGTGATTTATTTATCACAACTTAAATTTCAACATTGGAATGAAAAATAATGTGTTGTTTCAACTTAAACTGTGTATTTGTGCATACCTTAAAATATTAAGTTTAGTTAACTTTGGAGTTAAGTTGGATATTTAAGTTATCTCAACATATTTTAAGTTGTTCACTAATTGCAGGAACATTTTTTTTTACAGTGTGGATTTAATATATATATTTTTATTTTTTTCAATTTTGCATAGCCTACCATTCAAAAGTTTGGGGTCAGTAAGATTTTTCTACTTTTTAAAGAAATTACTACTTTTATTCAGCAAGAGCACATTAAATTGATCAAAAGTGACAGTAAAGACATTTACTAATGTTATGCATAAATGCATAAATAATGTTTTTTCTAGTCATCAAAGAGCCCCTGAAAAATACATGTATCATAGGTTCCATAAAATGAACTGTTTTTAACTGTGATAATTGATACATCTTTCTTGAGCACCAAATCAGCCTATTAGAATGATTTTTGAAAGATAATGTGACACATAAGCCTGGAGCAATGATGCTGAAAATTCAGCTTTGCCATCACAGGAAATAAACTACATTTGAAAATATGTTAAAATAGAAAACAGTTATTTGAAAATTTCGCAATATTGCTGTTTTTACTGTATTTTGATCAAATAAATGCAGCCTTGGTGAGTATAAGAGAATGTATTTATTTGCAAATGTTAAAAATAATGAGTTTTTAGCATTTTAGTTTTCATTTATATAGACAAAGTCATAAAAAAATTGTATAAATCTGAATTATCCGACATACAGTACACTGTAAAAAATAAACCGTAAATTTTAACGGTAAAAAAACGGCAGCTGTGGTTGCCAAAAACTTTACCGTTAAAAATACGGTAGGAACGTTAATGGTTTTACAGACTTAACTTAAAATTTACAGTAATAAACCGTATTTTATTTTCTGATAAAATGTGGATTTACCAACTTATTGACATTGTAATTCACTGACAACCAACAATCATCACAGCAGTGATGAGAGTTCAACAAGCAATCAGAGCTCATTACAAGTGAATACTTGTGTAAAGCAATACTTATTTAAAGAAACTGCACAATGTCATTCACACAAACATTAAGCACCATTATGGTAACACACATAAAATAAAAAAAATACACTAAACATTAATTTAACAACATTAAATGTAACATAAAACCCTAATGTACATAACTGATTAGAAAAAAAACAATAAAACTACGAGGAACACGTTATTTCAACAAAAATACATAAAATGTGAAGTGTCACACAGGGAATTGTGGGAATGTCAATTTACGGTTTTTCACTGTAAATTATACAACGATTTGTTCTTTTTCACTTTCAAAAACTGTAAATTTAACGGTATTTTACTGTAAAATTATATCACAGTTATTTACCGTGTTTAGTACGGAAACTTTCTGTTGACCAATTAACAGTTTTGCACTGCAGCATTTTTACAGTATTTTACTGTTAAAATCATGGATATTTTTTACAGTGTATAAAGAGCTACATTTTAATATCGGTGCATCCTTAGTTATTTAAAGAGATGAAATATACACAGTTTTAAGCCTACAGAATCAAGTCATTAGTTGTCAGTAGTTGCTCGGTTTTGATTAAGGCCTCTTTTCTTTCTTCTAGCTGAGTCAGAGTAAAAGAATATAGAATATTTCATGTAAGTATAACTGAGAGCATTGACTAGTCCTGCCCTGAATGCCAAAGTTTAATGTGTAATGTGCCGTGGCGCCGCTCATGACCCCTGAACCTTAAATTTGGGTTTTGTCCAGTGTCATCGCTGAAGCATTCTGGGAAAAGGCAATCCACCCCGTCATTCTAAGCCCCAGGAAAGAACCAGCGACATCAAAACCTCCCTGGCATTCGCACAAATGCATGCTCTTCCCCAACTGGGTTTCACTATGTGAAAAAAAAACTCTTCATCACATCTTGCACAGAGCAAGTTGTATTTATTAGAAAGTATATAAATATATACAGTATATATATAAATATAGCTCTAATGTCTATCTGTATAAACCCATTGTTATCATGTTCCCCATGAGAATGGCTTGTTTGTGCTTTCTTAAAAAACCTTTATGAATTTGTGATTACTACTCTCGGAAACGAACGCACTGTGCATCTTCACTGACGTCACTCACTCAAATCGATATAAGCTGTAGCTATTTTTCCAGATGTTCCCCACACAGGAAGCTTTTTTTGTATAATTAGTGATGATTTTTGTGTTTTAATGCATGGAGTGGCTCTGCTGGATAGATGGAGAGGGCTTGTATTTGCTCTGCATGCGACATTTATGCCTGCTCTGTCGCTCCTTATAGTCTTCTGATCATCAAACTGCTGCTTCTGCATCACATGCATCAGAACCGCCATATATCAGGGACGTCTCGTAGAGCTTGCCGTTTGTCTGGGATTTCTGCTACTGTGTTAAGTTTAGCCCGTGCGTGGCCGTTGTTTTAGCCCTTCAGTATTGCTTCTTAGTTTAGAGTAGCGCATTTGTACCTCTCTGTATTTCCGGAGAGCATAAAGGGACTTTGATGGAATGCTGGATAGATTCCGTATATCCATAAACCAGCTTAGCCAGCCATCAGTCTCTGTGTAAAAGTTACTTCAAAAGCTTTATTGAGTTCAGTTTTTGTGTATATTTATGTGAAATAAATGAAACAAGCGCTCAGGGACTGTTGAGAGAGGAACACGGTGGCAATACTTGTGAACAAATTGGTGGAATTTACTTTGACCCTCCCAAAGGTCAAATGTCAAAGATTAGCACAGGTCATAAAATCTTTATGGAATGGCTGAGGGTGGTAAACAGAAACGGTATTGTATGGAAACCCAGTTCTGCCACATAAGAAAAATTCTTTGGTAAATTCATAATTATGCGATAAAAGTCTAAATTAGGAGTGAATTATTAATTATGCAATGAAAAGTTATAATTATAACATAAAATAAAATGATAATATAAAAGTCAAAAGTTGGACATAAAAGCTGAAATGTCACGATTGTAAGGTAAAAAGTTAAAAATTATTACAAAAATACAGTGTCAATTTTTTTTTTCTTTTGTCAAATCAACTTTATGTAGTTTAGATAACATAATATTTTGAGTTTCTGGTGATTAAATTAATCTCCTTCATTGTATTAACTCAATTTTTCAATTTCAATGAACTTAAAAAGTTAAACCAACAATATTTTATTACAGTGTAGTAAAATTGTGAAAGTAATATCATAGTTATATTTATGACAAGTCAAAATTTGACACTCACTGTAAAAAAATATTTTCATGATTTTTAATCACAATCATTTTTTTATTTTGTCAAATTAACTTGGATAATTTACAGTATGTAGTTCAGATAACATACTATTTTGTGTTTCTGGTATTTTCCAATCTCCTTCATTGTATTTTTTACAGTGTAATCAAAATAGTGAAAAGTAATATTATAGTCAAAATTATGACAAGTCCAAATTTGACACTCACTGTAAAAAAATATTTTCATGATTTGTAATGACAATCATTTTTTTCTTTTGTCAAATCAACTTGGATAATTTATGTAGTTCAGATAACATTATATTTTGAGTTTCTGGTGATTATTCTCCTTCATTGTATTAACTATTTTTTTTCATTTCAATTAACTTAAAATTTTAAGGCAACCAGGTTACTTATTTTTAAGTTAAACCAACAATATTTTTTTACAATTGTAAAAATAATATTATAGTCATAATTATGACAAGTTAAAATTTGACACTCACTGTAAAAAAATATTTTCATGATTTGTAATGACAATCATTTTTTTCTTTTGTCAAATCAACTTGGATAATTTACGGTAGTTCAGATAACATTATATTTTGAGTTTCTGGTGATTAATCTCCTTCATTGTATTAACAATTTTTTTTTCCATTTCAATTAACTTAAAATTTTAAGGCAACCAGGTTACTTATTTTTTAAGTTAAACCAACAATATTTTTTACATGACCGTTCAAAATTCGTGACTTTGTTTGTCAAAATTAACAATTTCATGATTGTCTTGATTTTGACTTTTTATCACATAATTATGACTGTGTGTCATAATTTTGACATTTTATGTCATAATTATGATTACCAAAGTAGTATTTTTGTGTTGCAGTGTTAAGAAGAGTTTAAAGCTTTATTGTCATGAGGAAGACTTGAATAAATTCAACTTACTCGACTTGAATCAGAAGGCATTTAGGTTCAATAATTACATTCTCCTCTAATTACTATACATATGTGACTTTATTATACTCATGTATTTGTTCTTTGTTAGGTTGGTTTCAAATAAGAAATAATAATTACCATTATTTAAAAAAAAACATTTTATTTATGACTGCTAACATTTGAATGTTAAATTAGATAAATCCACTGAGTAATGATTTGAAGTGAGTTTTGGTGTAGAATATTAAGATTCTTTGACATTTACAGAGTCTCAGTAGGTGTTATGATTCATTCACTGTTTAATAATTTTTTAAATGCTTGTAATTCTGCATAAGGAGGTCTTTTGAATGGCTACAATATGAACAGTGAGGTCTCATTCAATGTTTCAACACTGGAAAACAAAGTGTCGCTTCTGTTATAGTGAGTGAAATCTTCTATACTTGCTTTTCAAATCGATTTTTACATGATCATAATGCTTGTTCTGTGATTCAATGAAAGGAATATAAAATACAGTTGGGAAGTTACTGGCATTGTTTAAATTTGCAAGAAATAATACAGCTTGAATGACTTCATTGAAATACTCTCATGATCGCAAGTTTGAAAGTTCGATTATGTTCCAACATTTGCTACAAATATGAATGCAATCTTCTGATGTAGGTGTGTGCCTAGATGTACTGTATAAAGTGCTGTATAAAATAAAAATTCTGCACATGTGCAAGTTAGCCCTTAGATAGGAGTTTTAGTATGTGACTTAGTTCGGAATGCAGTCACATTATTTACCTGTGATTTTTGGGAAAAAATATTGTATCTGCCTTTAAAAGTTGTGCCAAACTGTTTGCCAACCTGTAGTGTGCTCTTTTAGGTCTTTGTTCTGTGTATTTGTGTGTGTTAAACCACAATTTATTGATTATGAATTTATTCGAAGCAGCCCACAGAGAGGGTAACTAATTAAATGGGTGCCTTAAATGGTTGAAATACAATACAGTTTAAGAGGAAGGAACCCAGCTTGAAATCAATTTCCAAGCATCATTGCGAATTTATATGTTACAGATGGGCCCCCAACAGAGGACCTCCTATGTTATCAGAGACTAAACTCTATTTCAAAAACTAAATCTGGACCATCAGGTTTTAGTTTCTTCAGCAACTTGTGCATTTATTGTTTTTAAAAACCAAATGTCAGTTTGAAGCCACAAACACTGTTTCATTATTTCATTTGAGGGTTTTTGCTGCTGTATACAATCATTTATTGCAATGGTTTACGTCCGTATTTGATGTTTACGTCACCCCTATGTCTTTTTGTAAACTATTAAAGGGTAAAGAAAAACTTTAAAGGACAATGAATGTGTGTGTGTGTGTACAGAAGTTAGGATTGAGTTAATACATGTTGTCAAAAGGACTTAAGGGGCAACATAAAACATGCATGTTAAATGTGAATTTAAGCTGCAGTCCTGATTGAATTACAAAATATTAATGCCACGGACAACCACTGGAAATTGTACTTCCCCAAATCCTTCCATGTCATTCATGTGACTTTTCTTTTTTTAGTGTAGCACAAAAGTAAAAGTTAGGCAGAATAACTTGTATTGTGCAAGTAGTTTTCTCTGAGATTTTGTTACCAAACCCCCTCCCTCCCATTTTCTCTTACTGAAGATGTTTTCCTAAAATGGGCTTGTCCTGAAAAAGTCTCAGGGACTCATAGACCTTATACAATGCTTATACATAAAATTCAATGCATTGCGGCCATCTTTGTATCACCCCCAGACAGCTATTTCCAGAATGTCGAGTACAGCTGAGTTTGTTTCTTTAGCAAATGATGCTAAACCAGATTTTCTCCAGGGCCTATTAAGGCCTGTTCCAGCTTATGTGCATGCCTTCCAAATCAAAAATGTGACGGGCTCTTTTAATGTTAAGCCTATGAGCATTACAGTTCTCTCTACTCATTTTTAAACACTGGAAAAAACAATTGGTGGAGAATTCACTTTCACTCAGAAATTGCTTTTCACAAACACGTACAGACCCCGCTGGCATTCGACCGACATTAAACGTATTCAAATGGTCGATTAGATAATGTCAGTTTATGAAAAAAGATGAATTCAAGCTGTCAAAACAGCCTTGTAACACCATACATTTGAAGTGGTGTTGGTAACTCACGTATGGGATTCAACATCAGAAAAATTGAGTTGGTAATCGTCAAATCAACATTATTTGTAGGCTACAACCTCAAAATTCAACGGTGTATCCGCATCCAACACTGGCACCTGTCGTTGATTCGAGCAGTGACTTTGACGTCAAAATGCGGAGCTGGGAAGTAACCGTCAAGTAAACACATTGATATTAACAAATAGAATGGAGGCTGAAGCTGTCACAATTATAGCCAATACTCAAACAGAACAGCCTTCCATTTTAGTTTTTTTCATGTTCAGACTACAACAGAAATGGGGTGGATTTCCATTTATTTCTTTTTTTGTGCCAGAATTTCAGTTCCAGACATTTTTGTTTCAATATTGGCATTATTCTGTTCTGTATAGCCTACCTTTCACACACAAACTAGGCCTAGGCCTTTGAGTGCGTACTGGATGGCTGATAGGCCTGTCAGCCTCGTTTTTTTTTTACTGAAAAGTAAATACGGTCGCATTCCTTGAACACATGTTGACATTGTCACGCTCATTAATAACCGGACTGTGTACGAACAATGCAGCACTCTTAAGATATTCTGCCTCACTGTGAAAGGCTAGAGCCCCCAAAGGTCTTAGAGTCACAAATGAAACTGAATAGGGAATGATTTGTTTTCCCCACGATGTGAACATCCTGTACATCTGAGCTGCAACAGTTTATCGAAAAAAATGGGGCTCAAAGGGTTCGAGTCCACCCAAAAAATGAAAATTAAGTCATTCATGACTCAGCCCATGCCTTGCTACCGAGACCCCGTTGGAACACAAATGAAGATATTTTTGATTAAATCTGAGAGGTGGATCACTGCTACATAGGCTCCTAAGGGATCGAAACTCGATGGCCCAGGAAAGTCATTGAAGAAAATGTTAAATATTTCATGTGACAACAGTGGCTCAACAGATAAGTTTATTAAGCTACGAGAATACTTTTTGTGCGAAAAAACAAACAAAAATACCAACTTATTCGACTATTCCTTTTCTTCCTTAGGCCTGAGAAACGAGAGTTTTCAAGAGATTTCCACGGCGCATCCGCCGAGACTCTGTGAACTGAAGCATCGAAGGAGCCGCAATCCCTCATGCACCGTGGACGTTCTTTGTGCGAACATCTCTCCATTGACTTTCTGGGGCCTCATGTTTCTACCTTAGGCAGCCTATGTAGCAGTGATCCACCTCTCAAATTTAATTAAAAATATCTCTCATTTGCTTTTCGAAGATTAACGAAGGTCTTGTGGGGTTGGTAAAGCATGGGGTGAGTAATCAATGACTTAATTTTCATTTTGGGGTGAACTAACCCTTTAAGCTGACTAATGATTGGATATGCTCACATACATGCTATTGGTCAAAAGTTTAATATCGGTAAGATTTTTTATGTTTTTAAAAGAAGTCTCTTCTGCTCATCAAGGCTGCAATTTTTTTGATAAAAATACACAAAAAACACAGTAATATTGTGAAATATTATGACAATTTAAAATGACTTTTATGTTAATATATATATTAAAATGTAATCTATTCCTCTGAAAAAAGCTGAATATTCAGCATCATTACTCCAGTCTTCAGTGTCACATGATCCTTCACAAATCACTCGTAATATGATGATTTTATGCTCCAAAAACATGTATGATTATTATCCATGTTGAAAACAGTTTTTTACATTTTTATTTCAGGATTCTTTGATGAATAGAAAGTTCAAAAGAACAGCTTTTATCTGAAATGGAAAGCTTTTGTTACATTAAACAAAAGTTTTGGGGTCAGTAAGAATTATGTATTTATATTTTTGGAGGAAATAAATAAGAAATCAATGACTTTCTATTCATCAAGGATGAGTTACATTGATCAAAAGTTACAGTAAAGACATTTATAATGTTAAAAAAGATTCTAATTAAATAAAATGCTGTTCTTTGAACTTTCTATTCATCGAAGAATCCTGAAATAAAAATGTTTTCAACATGAATAATAATCATACATGTTTTTGGAGCATAAAATCACCATATTAGAGTGATTTGTGAAGGATGCATGTGACACTGAAGACTAGAGTAATGATGCTGAAAATTCAGCTTTTTCAGAGGAATGAATTACATTTTAATATATATTAACATAAAAAAGTCATTTTAAATTGTCATAGTATTTCACAATATTACTGTGTTTTTGTGTATTTTTTATAAAAAAATTGCAGCCTTGTGTGAGCAGAAGAACTTCTTTTAAAAACACTAAAAAATCTTACCGACCTTAAACGCTTTGACCGGTAGCGTACGTCACCAAAGAGACAAGTGTGTTGTTTCCACTGGAAGATCCATATATGACGTTTTGATTAAAAACATACATACATGAATCGCGCACAATAAGATCTATAGGATATAGAACATAGATTTGGGTGAAGGTTCAGTTATGGCTCTCTACACCCGACCCGTACGCCAACTGTCTCTAGGACCCGCGCGGCAGCTGCTGCCGGAGCGCTGGCCTCTGCAGTCAGTGTGAGCGGAGCATCTGGAGGAGAGCTGGCCGGCTGGGGAGGGTGGTGAGAGGACGGGGAGAGCGAAGCAGAAGGAGGATCCGGGAGTCAGCGAAAACATAAAGGGGTCAGGTCTGGAAACTTGGCGAAGCGGGTAATTAACACTGCAATTCGCTTCTGTAAAACCTAAAGCCGCTATTGAAAAAAGTCTCCGCCGTGGGGTTCCCAGTTTTTTGGGGACAATACGGAAGGGCGGCTCGATGTGGCCAGTGGTTTTTCCTGGTCCTACAGATGTGCGGTTAATGCACTGCGATATGCGCTTGAACTTGATGAGCGTTCATTTGTAGCGCCTCGTCAATCCGCTCGATTCGAAACAATGGCTATGTGTTTCAAAACCTAACGAGCTTCCGACTTAGACAGCACATTTCGTTTCGCACGCGCTTATGATGCCCAGAAATAGCAAAAGACACGCTTAAGATGCCCCAAAGTGCTGTCTAGGTAGGCTGCTCACCTAGGTTTTGAGAGAATCTCGTTTTCTAGCCGCCGTGGCCTTTTGGAAATGACTGTCATTTATAAGCGCTGAATAATCCGAGTAGGCGGATGATTAAAATAGATTTTATGCATTTATTAGACTGTAATATACATGTGATTAATAAACACCTTGTGATTGGGTACCTGTGTGACACATTTTACCCAGTTATTGAATATTAATGACCGCCATTGCCCTTGTATTGTACTATGGAGACCAGAGTTTACGTCAAAATACCAGTTACAGTTATTGTTAGTACTGTAGAAACTACTGTATGGTTATCGGGATTGTTTTGTAAGAGTTAGCGGAATAGTTCACACAAACAAATTGAAATACTGTCTTTCAGTGAATGGTCACCACCAGTGGCACTTTTGGACTATAATTCAAGTCTTCTGAAGCCATTTAGATCTCATTTTTGTTATACAAATCTCGCCATAGTGATTGATTACAAAACATATGAAGCAATACATTAAAATGATGTG
>JAQIUQ010006191.1:0-231502 GCA_030378365.1 Hybognathus amarus
GAGTTACGTATTGCTGAAACACCAGAGAACGGAGGAGGATATTAATGCTACGGGTTCCTCTTATCCATTGGCACACAGAACAAGGCCTTCAGAAGGCCGTCTAGTCCGCCCCATAAAATGAGACTGACATATTGATCAGGGCCACAATTAAGCTGCTCTATTCAGTAGGTGCCACCATGAGGGAATTTGCCCCCCAAGCTGCTGGTTGCAAAGAAGGATTTTGGTGATGTTTTGGCAGTTTAGTGTCTCTGGTGCGAACAGCTAGAAAGACTGGCTTGTTTGCCGACAGCTACGAGGGGAATAAAAATAACACAGATAGAAAAGAAGGGTTAAGGGCAATTTCACGTCACATGACATGATCACTGGCAGTGGTACGGTACCAGATGACTGCATGCCAGCGTTACTAGCGTTACTAATATCAAAGGCGAGCCACTGTTAGTTCAGCTAAAACCACAATGAGTCCGATTGTGAGAGCATGCATGTGTCTGTGTGTAAGTGCATGGTATCGAAAGGCACACTTGTGGTTTTCATGCAAACTAAAACCTTCTTTCTGCCTAGCCAATGTCCGTTCTTCTCAGTTCTCGACACTAACATCCACACATTTTAAGCTGAATATTTCCCATAATTGTGTTTATTTCTGGTGAATAAGGCACTGTAAAAAATATCTGTGATTTTAACGGTAAAATACTGTAAAAATGCTACAGTTAATTGGTAAACAGAAAGTTTCCGATACTAAACACGGTAAATTACTGTGAAATAATTTTACAGTAAAATACCGTTAAATTTACATTTTTTGAAAGTGAAAAAGAACAAATCGATTGTATAATTTAGAGTGAAAAAAACGTAAATTGACATTCCCACAATTCCCTGTGTGACACTTCACATTTTATGTATTTTTTTTAAATAACTATGGTTCCTCGTAGTTTGATTGTTTTTTTTCTAATCAGTTATGTACATTAGGGTTTTATGTTACATTTAATGTTGTTAAATTAATGTTTATTGCATTTTTTAAATTTTATTAAAAAATTCTTCTTTAAATAAGTATTGCTTTACACAAGTATTCAGCTTGTAATGAGCTGTGATTGCTCATGTAATTCTCATCACTGTTGTGATTATTGTTGGTTGTCAGTGAATTACAATGGACTAAAACAGATATCAATGTCAAAAAGTTGGTAAATCCACATTTTATCAGAAAATAAATTACGGTTTATTACTGTAAATTTTAAGTTAAGTATGTAAAACCATTAACGTTCCTACCGTATTTTTAACGTTAAAGTTCTGGCAACCACAGCTGCCGTTTTTTCACCGTAAAATTTACGATTTCATTTTTTACAGTGGACTTATTTCTCTTTCAGATTGTGATTTAATGTTATATAAGAGAATCTTTGTTTCTTGTAATTTTGTTATGTCATAAATGACTTATTCTTGTAATTGTGAAGTCATACAATTTCATCTTTATTTCTAGTTATTAAAAAGTTCTCACAATTGCCACTTTTTCGAAAATAAGAAAATGTTACTTGACTTCATATCAAGTGAGTACTTATTCGTGATAATATATTGTACAATTTTTGTCTATTTTAACGTGAGATATTTTTGTAATTGGTACCTCATATCTTTAATAATGCCTCTATTCTATTTTCGCAATTTTAATTTTATTTTTACTTTTTTTACATCACAACTGCAAATTTATTTCTCACAATTGGGGCTATTTCTTACAATTACAACTGTATTTCTTTCAATGCACATCATCAAACTTTATCTCACCGCTTACTTTAAATATTATTATACTATTATATTATATTAATATATATAAATATATATTATAATATTATCATATTATACTAACCAATTATTAAACCAGTCATTTTATTTTGGTTCACTTCAATGTGTACTACAACAAATAACCATTTGTATTTTTTTCTTTTTAAGTACAATGGAACTTGATTGAAACTTAAATGTACGTAAATCTGATTTTAAAAAGTCAGTTGAATCTTGCATAACTTATAAAAAGGTTGAAAAATGCTTAGCTTATTTTGATGAGTTAAAGGAATGTAAAAACATATGTTGTCATGTCTTAACGATCACATATTTTAAGTGTCTGTGCACTGCTAATTTTGAAAGATGTGCTCCTGGCCCTTTGAAATTTTAATATACTTCCTCTAGCACACCACATTACCAGACACATTCCTCCATGCACACAGTTCATGCCAGCACTGGTATTGCCTTTAAAATAATCCACATCACTCGCCTGACAGGTGCAAGTTTATAGGCATAACCCCAATAAAACCTAACGATGCCAATTGTACCTTGTAAATCCAAGCAACCACAAAAAAAAACCTCTCAGAATTTCAGTACTTTTCATGTTTTTATAAGCATGCTCTTCCTCAATGAACTAAACATTTCCACAATTTCAAAAGTGAAAACACATACAGCTGCTGATGCTAACCTGTTAAACCACATGCTTAAATTTAGCTCAGCACAAACCACAAAAGGCTCGTCTCTTAACCGTTCTGTAGAGAGGTGCAGAGAGAGAGTGACATCTCTTCCGTCTCTGCTTTTTCTTTACTTTTTGTTTCCAAACTGAAGTGGATTTCAGGGGATGTCGAAAGAAACAAAGTGCTGCTTTTTTCATCAGGCTTGGCATGGGACTGCTGTTCGCTCTGTTCATTTCACTCACAGCTCAAACTGTAATCTATTTTTACCCCATTAACGCATACAGCAGTGTTTTCTGAACTTGACTGTGAATCTCACAGAGACAATGAAAAAAATCAAGTCCTGGACCAACATATAAAATAAAATAATAGTAAAAAAAATAAAAAAAGATATTTTCAGTAGAGAAATAAACATTGTTGAATTTTCAGTGTAAAAAATGAGTCCAAGTTCATCCTCCACATAAAAACATCATACCGTACCAGGGTCAGATATATTTTTAGTATATTTTATTTTATTTTATTACACTCTTAGGGAAGTCCAGCTTAGAGTTTTGCAGTTTCACTGTTGAATATCACGACTAGGCCATTACTGTCAGGAAACCGTCCAGATCTGGCAGCCTAAGAGCATTATGTATCTGAAATTAGGCCCTTGTGCATTAGACATGAAAAGACAGCCTGTCTCTTAATTGGTTTCATTCTTTATTAAACCGCTGACCTGAGACATGTTCTCTGCTACTGCGATCTTGAAGACACTCATATTGAGACATGCACTGAATATGTAACACTAATCAAGTAAATTTATAAAACTGTAAAGCAGACCTTGGTTCTTAATATTCTTCGTTTTTTGCAAATGGATATTGTAATTGCTTTTTAATTAAGTAACTCATTTTGCACATTTCCTAAGCATTTTCTGCATTCTTATTTTTCCATTTGTGCCACATTTAATCAAGTGTTTCATATTCCAAATGATTCCCTGAGGACATAAGCATGATTTTCTGCAAATGAAAATATACAACACTTAAATAAAATTGTACATTTGGTTCAGGAAGAGACTGAGGCAAGTTACGATATCTGACAGCAGAGATAATGAAGCATTTTTATGCTTTTTTGTCGTTTTGTTCAAAATCTTTGAGGCCAGGGCATGTAGCAAGTGATTACAACATAAAATACTAGAACCCATAACCTTTTACATCTGCAACAAAAATTTGTGGCAAACGTCCTCGGCTCCCTTTTAAAACTTAAGCGCATTTACTTAGTCTTATTAATTACATTTAGAAACCCTATACGAATAGTACGTAAGTCGCCATTTGAGAACCACTAAAAAGAATAAAAATTTCACATCCACCATTCTAGATGCTTTCTCAGTATGTTTAAATGACCTACAAATTAGCACACGCAATATATAGAGGAATGCATTTAGAGCTGGTCCCGTGATTTTCTTGGAGGCAACACTTCATGTGCTCCTTTCAGCTGCTATACAATGAGCTTCTATAAGAGGCTCTTATAAGAAGTAAGCAGGCCTATCTAATCACCCCCTATTGGATTAAACCCCAGAGAGAGCCCAGCTTTATTCTTCAAACAGATTTCCTTTTCGTATTCTGAATAACGAAAGGCATAGGTGGTGATTCAGAGATGATAAGAAACCAATAAATCATGCATATCACTCTACTGTTGTTTGCAAAGATTCGCCTTGGAAGAAGCCTCTTTCATGCAGGAGTGTGGATGTACTTTAGCTGATCTGTGCTGTAACCTAGGTAGGTTTATGCAGGGTTTGAGTCACTAAAAGTACCAGCAATACTAACCATGATGATATAATAAAATAAATGTTTGGTTTAATGCATAAAATGCAGTCAAGCTTGGATTAACTAAGTTTTTTTTTTAAATAACTCCATTCATCATGTGGTACTGCAAAAAAAAAGGAATAAAATTGTAACAATATTTCCAAAATATTTTCGATCACAGCCTTGGTAAGCATAAGAGACAACAAAAAACAAGAACATTAAAATCTTACCGACCCCACTGTAAAAACTGATCAGTTGACTTAACTTAAAAAAGTGAGGTTTAATTTGTTCAATTATGCATGCAGTTTACTTAATCATTTAAAGGCAACAGGTTTCCTCACTTTTTTGAGGTTTGAAGGCGAGACACTGCAAGTGAATAGGATAAAAATTTTAATTTACAGATGTCACCATGAAATTTTAGCAGTTGATTACTCGCATAAATAGGAGAAAAAAAATGTATTGCAAGTTTTTTGTAATTTTGTTTAAATATGCTAATCAGGCTATATCTAATTAAATATGCGCTAATTTGCGTATATTTTGAAGTGACGAATCTGACAATTGAAATCTGGCATTGGGTTAAATGGCCCATTTTACTTTTATGATTGGTTGCTGATAAACAGGAAATGACCATATTTGGATCTGACAGCATTGAGGAGGAGAGAGAGGGAGCTTTCTAACGGTGTGTGCGATGATGGCGCGGATCGCGATCACGGAGCAGCGGGATGATTTATAATGCCAATTTTTGAGGAATTTAGGCGAAATCTACACACGCAAACAGACAAGTGTAGTAAAATTAAGACCTAAATGTGTATTTTGGACGTTTTTTCAGCACAAGTCTGTTATTGAATACAAATAGCCCAAAATCTCAAAATTGACCAGCAAAAATAAATAAATAAATAAATAAATAAATAAATAATAAAAAAAAAAATATATATATATATATATATATATATATATATATATATTTATTTATTTATTCTTTTTGCCTGCGTGTCTCGCTTAAAGCTACACTGTGTAACTTAGCTTAAAACACTTGGTTCTTTCAAAAATATATGTGCTCATTAAATTTATATTTACTTTTATAAAGTATTCTCGTTAGTGTATAATATGCCATTGATAATACATACGGGTAAGGGGTTCTAATGTCGGTTCGCCATGTTGCCCCTCCATCTTGAAAGTACATTATCCAAAGAGGGACATACCCGTTAATTCAAGCTTTGCCTTTCGACTTTACGTTTGAGTTCACACTCATGGACAAGGTCGAACTGGAAGCCATGTTAATCTTGGACTACATTGGCCACCGTAGGAGTTAAAACGACATCGGAATTGAGAGGAACAGAAACTATTATTCACTGGATGGTCATATATCTTTTCACCACTAGATGGGGGTAAAAATTACACAGTGTAACTTTAAGTCAACTGATCACTTTTCACAGTGAAATTTAAATGCCTTTTAAGTTGTATAATTTGCATTTAGTGTTAATTTATATGATCACCAGAATTGAGACTCTCTTTTATAAAAACAGAATATTCAATGAGAGAAAAAAATATGAAGGATTTGATTTTATCCACTGGGTGCATATTTCAACAATAGAGAGAGTCCATTTTGATTTCATGCATTTTAAATAGCTTTAATATTATTTTGAGACAAAGCTTTTGATAGCTCCATGCTTAGGTCAGGGGGACGTCAAGAAGCGCATATGCTTCCTCCATCAGCAGTCCGGGCACTTCCTCTCCCAGGCCTGCATGGGAAAGCCTGTTGTCTCTGAGCTGCCATTACATGCACTTCAGGGGCCTGATGTATAAATAACCCCACAGCCCTCCATCCCTCCCAACACATTTTCTCATTCTCTCAGACTAATGCTCCTAACATGACCTAATCAAAATCAGTCAACATGATCAGACCGCTGGCAAACTCTCCCCCTCAGAGGTGCCGTTTCCTCCCACTAATGGCTGATAATGTGCTGTGGGGGTCATACACGATCTGACACATAAAAACACATAATGTGTACCTAGAGGAGGCTGTCCGCTGGGCTCTTCACTAAGAAGATAACATTTCAGCATGCTGGCTCCGGCAATGAGTCTAACACACAGTCAAGTGTCTGAATGGCTTCCCAGTAAGTGTTTACAATGTGAGAGCTCTGTTAACATTATGAAGCAGACTGCACATGCTCTCAGTCCCTGACAGATTTGTTTCGTTTTTTATGTCCAAAACAATACGTGCCAAAATGATTGTCACCCATCATCAGTTCTTTTTTTAGGACAAGTGAATCATCAGTCAATTGTGTAAGCTCTAGTTTCTGAACTGTAGTTCGATTTGCCTTTCAATAGATTTGACACACTGGACAAAGGAAAGTTCTGTAAGTGGATGCCAAAATAGTCACATTCAGCTGTGAATGGTAATGTTCTGTTTGAAAGACAGGTCTAGAATGAGTGATTCAAGTCATAAATCTTCACAATGGGGCATAAATAGTTGCCACTACATCATACACTCTCACTGTGACAACCATATATTCACATTCACAATAAATAAGTAAACTACACGAAGGAAAATGTGAGCTGTGCTTTACTATGCAAAATTGGCCATTGCAATTCTGGGTTGCTACACAGTTGCTAAGATATCTGGGTGGCTGCCAGAGAGTTGTTAAATGGTTTCTAGAGTCTTCAGGATTGGAGATAGAGTTGTTATGCAGTTGCTAGGGTCATCTGAGTGGTTGCCAGAGAGTTGCTATGTGGTTACTAAGTTTTTTTGTGTGGTTGCTATGAGTTATGTGGTTGCTATGGTCTTCAGGGTGGTTGCCAGAGAGTTGCTATGCAGTTGCTATGTGGTGACTGTCCACACTCTCTATCTATAAATCAATATCATTATCTGTCTTAAGCCTCTTTTTTCAAAGTAACTCTATGGGATTTTGTTGTCGTTGCTGTGTGTAAATGTTTTATCATCCACAGCCAAAATTAAGTCTGAATGCTGACGATGTCCAAATCCCCAAATGGTGGTGCTAGACCAGTTTTGCACTAAAACGTAATATATACTGTAATGCTACGTTCACACCGGGACGTGAATAGCGCTGTCAATTAACGCATAGTTTTACGCTACTGTAGTTTTACGCTTACAGCGAAACTGACGTGCATAAAATCAAAAGTTTGAAGCTAAATTTACGTGCATCTCGCGCATCAAAATCGATACCCGTTGGCGGGCATCTTTTTTTATGTTGATTGAGAGATTCACCTCAACGTATTTGCTCTGGAGAGCTAGAACAGCGGCGTGGGATATCATCGTCGTATTTGTGTCCACCGGACCCTTCGGAGGCGAACCGCTTGACAAGTTTCACCATTTGCTCGCTCCAGGAGCTGCTTTCAATACAAAATAAACATGTCTCATATATAGAAATAAAGTTTTAAGTGATAAAATATTTGCTTTGTTGTGCATTAGAACCACACCAGGCATTTAGTCATATTACAAAATCATTTATTGAAGCATCCAGATCCTTCACCACGTGAGCAAGCAGCTAGGCTCCTGATTGGTTAACGCGGCGCAAATTGAGGACCAAAGTTCAGATTTTTGAACTCGGGCGGCAGACGTGAATTCGCGTCAAAAACGTGAATGCACAAATGGCACTAATTAAATAATTTGCACATAACGCGCTTAACACGCCAGACGCTCAAAGTCGCGCCATTCGCGCAAACTCTGACGTGCGAATGAGGCGTATTCGCGTCTTTCCAGAGTAAAAATCAATAACCCTGAATATAAGCAAGAGTAATTTTGATACTTGTTTTTCTGTAATGGTAGTGAATGATCTCAGCTTGTCACAAAAGTCGTTTGATAAACTAGCCGATTAAAAGAATATGAAAATACGGAGCTGCTCTGACCAGAGGCCTAAATTAGATACAGATTCATGGCCTGGCTTTTCACAGTGGCACAATACAGATACATCAGAAAGTGTCCAGGTCTATATCAGACAGCAATTTAAAACCATCACAGTTTCTCTCACAAATGTTGTCGATCCGATCTTCAGTGTGTGGTCGTTATTTACATTTGTGCTGCGTTAATGCAGCTTGCTTGGTCTTCTCATTAAAGCCTGCGTGTTAAACAGCAGACTTGGAGAGGGCCCTTAGAAAGGCTTGTCCTGGAAGTTTGACCCCATCAGACTTACGTAGTGGGGGCCCCTCTCTCCTCCGGCCCTGTTTGGGGTGCCTGTTTTATAAATGGAACCACAGGGTGCTGATATTTTACAAGCTGCTTTGATAGAGGGCTGTATTGTCTGAAGTGGAGCAGCTGATTTGCATTTGAAACAGCTCTCACTCTTCCACACACACACATCTCTCTCTTACTGTGCGTCCACGGCCCCGGGCTAATGTTCCTTTTCCGTGGAGACCCAGACCCGTGCACCTGTAGATCGTGCACGCACATACATAGGAAAAATGGCAAAAATGGACATTGTTCATTCCAATTCCATGTTCACTCTATCTATCACACAAAACGCTTGTGTCCGCTTTAACTGTTTACACATGCATACATACAACAGCAGGTTACACATGACTACTCTGGTCAGCAGCACAGCTCTATAGATTTAATGATCCACGCCTGGACATCTGTGTGTGTGTGTGTGATGTGGAAGTAGTGGAAACCTTGTTCCAATTATGGCTGTCATGTGATGAAAAGCACAAAATGGCCTCCAGCATCAGGTTTCAAATGTCTGAGAGACTGTCCAAATCGAGGAAAAGCAGACTTGAACACTCACATGATCAATACAAGATAATAAGAAAGTCATTCGCTAAATGTAACGAACAAAAGATGAGAAATCACATTATACTAATAGTTGATGAGGCATACATATAAACAAAAAATCTAATTAATACATCAGTACCTCTTCAAGATTGCCATACATAAAGTTGACAAAATGTTTTCACCAAATAACGACATTGATATCACTCTTAGAAGAAAAGGTTCTATATAGAACCTTAAAAGGTTCTATCAGCGCTACGTATTTGGAACCCCTAAAAGGTTCTATACAGAACCCTTTTTAAGAGTTCCTCTTTAGGGTTCTTTGTAACCAGGAAAAAAGTTCTATATGGAACCTTTTGGGTTCATTCATTATCATTTGATTTGTCCTTTCCGGATTAAATATTTCATATTATTGACAAACATCAAGACCCTAAAATGTATTTATGAATGCATGTGAATGATCACAAAATTCAAGATATGGGGGTTAGAAAATTTAAATATTTATATAATTTTATGCAGTTAATCAATATCACACGAAGAGTGCCATTTCAGTTTTTCTCCTCCAAAAATCAGCATGATTAAATTGTGATATTAAGTTACTACAACAGTTTAATTAACAATAATTTAATTACAACTACAAAATGTTGCAGAATAATGTATTATATGAATGATGAATAATAGCCTATAAAGAACCTTTGTGTCAAAAGGGTTCTTTCTTGTCATTATGGAACCTTTTTAGCATAAAAGGTTCTTTGGAGTTGAGTAAAGAACCCTATGCTACATATATGGAACCCCAATGAACCCCTTTTTCTAAGAGTGATTGTTCAAATACTATTAGATTTGATCAGTATACATGAAATACACAATATATATTACACCAACATGTTCTCCCCTCACTTTTAAATAGGCTACTAAACCCTTCCCCGTATCCACCTGGGGAACTTCACATTCGTCATGTTCATTGTGAAGTGGCTCAGTTCTAATGTCCAAATAAAAGCATAATTTGAGTCGCTGCATTCTGTTTTATAATTTTCACACTGACAGTAATGTAATTCAGTGACTGCTGCCGTGTGCCAGTTGTCTTTGTGCCAGGCGCTTTGGCACTCTGGGCTCTTAACCGTTTAGGGCATTGGCACGCTGCCCGTTCAGTCTCACTTCGAGACGTCTCTTCGCACGACGACAGACTGAAACCCAGGCTGGCTCCTAAGACAATGCTGTTTATTTCAAACCCATTTAGAAAAGGGCACAAGAGCTGTGCGGATCTCACTTGACCCACAAAACACATCTTTACGTTTTCAATTTGCTCGCTAAATTTATCAAAACCTTTTACTCTATTCTAAAAAGTAGCGCAGTAATTTCTGGTAATCGACTTCACAAGCCTAAAGCCTAGATTTAGCTGACCACTATGTCCAAAAACGTGATCCGGTGGCAAAAAATAAAGCACTACTCACAAATGGATGTTTTATCCACTAATTTACAGCTCCATAATAATTTGTTTGCAAGATGTAAAAACTCGCCTGGGCTATTGGAGATGACAACATGAAGTCTCCCACATTGATGAGTGCTTGTGAGACGGGGTTATCTGCAACTCCATTTTAAATTAGACTTTTTATCAGTCATATCTTCTGGAGAGAAACAGTGCAGAAACTGGACAAGGATGATCTGGCTGTGTTTGTGCATGCTATCAAATGGAGTATACTTTGAATGGAGTATCTATTTACACTAGTGTAGCCTTCTTGGCAGAGGCTATTTACACTAAATCCACCCATCAATGTCTGGTTGGGCCTGACAAAAGTACAAAAAACACCTGTAACTTGTCAAAGAAAGTAAGGCACATTCCTTTTGACAAAATTGGAAAAAGTTCGAATCCACCTTTTGCCAAACTCATTTTTCTTCCTTTTCCCCATTGCATATCAGATTGGAAAGGCGTTTATTTTGAATAAATATAATGAAAATTTGAGAAAAGTGGAAAAACAGAGCCTAACAGATATTTAATCCCAAAGTGTTTATCAGGTAGGGTTGGGGTAGATGTAGGGAGGGCTTTATTGTCCCAATAAATATAATACTTTATACTCAATATATATCTAATTATTGCATACTGTTTTATAATGTACTAAAATATTGAGCTGCACATAATATCTAACTACTTTTTGCACTTAGGCTGTACATTTGGCTGTATGTAGTGGCCGCTCATCAGGATACCCAAGATTTTGAGGTGAAATTGGGAGAAGGACGCTATTTAATGTCAATAAAATTCCCAGTTATTCATTTCATTTCATGTCTCAGATGGTGTATTTTTGTCTTTGTAATTTCACCGCTGTAACACCATAACATGTTAATGAAATCGAGAGCACTGATTTTTTTTTTCACGGATGTGCCAAATCTGCCGATCTAATTACAACTGCTAAGGAATGGAGAAGGGAAGGAGGAGGCAAATCAATTGGGAGAAAAAAAGTCATAATTGTGAGATAAAAAGTCGCAATTACCTTTTATATTTTTCATTCTATGGCGGAAACAAGCTTCCATAGACGACTGTTAAGAAAAGGTGCAAAAAAATATTCACAAACTGTGTTCTGAGATCATGAAATTCTTCGCAGGGCTTATCCAAACAAGGCCATTACAGTTACAAGTGAGTTGTGAGAGTTTCACCCAGAGGGACTAAAGATAGGATTACTCCTTAAACCGTTCTCATTCAAAGAACTTCCTCGAATGGCTGTGGTTGTGTCCATACATGGAACACCGCAATCCGACAGGAAAAATGGGTCGGTGAGGGTATTCTCTGGGCTTGTTGTCTTTCAACAGGCTCTAATCTGCAGAGCTCTCCTCAATTTCCCACTGGGCAGCAGCCTATTAGATTACACTGATTCTGCCCTCACGATAAACACAGAACCCCGGCTGTTTGTCTGAAGGTTGAGAGATCCGTCTCGCTCTCAGCTGATGAGTTTGAGATCATGCCCAGTGTGTCCCACGGAGCACAGCGAGCTGAAGAGACCTCGGCTTAAGGAGCAATGGACTGAGCGGTAGAGTCTTCTCTGAGCTGATAGCTTTTGACACGATGATTCAGTGGAACGGAGTTCGATAAAAAGCCTCTTTTCCATTGAGCCTTAGGAAGGGAAGGCCCAGGGGATTTATGATCAGTGAAGTGATCAGGGACTATGGTTCAGAAAATGAGCCTGGCCTTCACGTCATGCTCTACAGGCCAGTATTTCATATACAAATGAGGGCAGGGCGTATCAGATAATGCAGGTCTTCAATAGGACTCTAGAGTTCCTCTTTACTCCTTTAGAATCTGCTGCACAGCCCCAACAAAAGGTTAGAAGGTCAGGGATCATTTATCGCAACATATCTGACAAGACAACCAGTTTTCTTGTTTTTCCTTCAATGGTTCGATTCTCAAAGATGATGACGTGGTGGCTAGCAAACAAATATAACATAAGCCTGGCTTATATAACGTCTTTAAATGTATGTTAACTTCTTTATTTCATTCCTTATTCAAGAGTTTAACGCACCAATAGCTTTGAGCAGGGCCGCAGAAAGATAAAGCCCCTTAGACTGCATTTATATCCATGCTTTTCATGCTAACAGCCCTTCAACGCTAACTTCACTGAACAGGTATTAGCAGAGTAAGTAACATGATGATAAGATATTGTTCCTCATTAACCATGTTTAAATTTGTCTGACACCACCCTCAGGTGTTGTACAACAGTCTCTTTTCCAGGGAGAGGAATGACTATTCATGGTATTGAGCCCTTCACGCTGACGACTTTCAAAGCCATTCAGGTGGAAATGCTGTTAAGTTTATAGTTAACTACAATTGACATAGCATTTACCATGCATGAGCAGTTAAAAAATATAGAGTCTGAATGTAACTTCAAAAAAGCCATAACACAACAACCTCGGATTACATTTTTGAGTATGCTTCTGAGTAAATGATATGTAGCTTTATAGAAAAAACAACAACAGCCAAATGGAGTGAGAAAACCCAAGTAACAACAATCCTCAGATCTCCCAAGCAACCTCTTAGCAATGCCCTTGCAGCCACGAGAACACAGATGACATGCTCAGAACGTCGTAGCAACCACATAGCAACACCCCTTATGACTTCCAAGACTACTCAAACACTGACTGTTTTAGACTGGTATGACCACTCAAGTTTCCAAAGTGTAACAATTATGTTGTATTGCAATTGTTAGAATTGTTAGTTAACATTGTTCGTAAAGGGTTAGTTCACCCAAAAATGAAAATTAAGTCATTAATTACTCACCCCCATGATGTACCAACCCCGTAAGACCTTCGATCATCTTCGGAACACAAATGAAGATATTTTTTATTAAATTTGAGAGCTGGATCACTACCACATAGGCTGCCTAAGGGACTGGCTCTTGACGGCCCAGAAAGTAAATGAAGAAATTGTTTAAATATTCCATGTGATTACAGTGGCTCAACTATAAATTTATCAAGCGATCGAGAATACTTTTTGTGCGAAAAACAAACAAAAATAACGCGCTTTATTCGACTATTCCGTTTTCTTCCTTGTTGGCCTGAAACGAGACTTGAATAGATTTCCACGACGCATGCACGAGAACTGAACCGAAGTAGTTGAAGGAAATCGCAATTCTCGCGCATGCGTCGTGGAAATCTATTCAAGTCCGTTTCAGGCCAACAAGGAAGAAAGGAATAGTTCGAATAAAGTCCGTTATTTTTTATTTTTATTTTTTTTCGCACAAAAAGTATTCTCGTCGCTTGATAAACTTATAGTTGAGCCACTTTAATCACATGGAATATTTAAACATTTTCTTCATTGACTTTCTGGGCCGTCAGGAGCCAGTCCCTTAGGTATCCTATGTGGTAGTGATACAGCTCTCAAATTAAATAAAAAATATCTTCATTTGTGTTCCGAAGATGAACGAAGGTCTGATCGGGGTTCGTACAGCATGGAGGTAAGTAATTAATGACTAAATTTTCATTTTTGTGTGAACTAACCCTTTAAACTCGGCTCCAAAATGAACCTTTGGTCTAATAAAACATCAAGACGTTCTCTGAGATTTGTTTTCATGGTAATTGAATGTAAAGAGTTTTATCTCTAAAAACTGTTTAGCGTATAATTCTAGTACTGGGGGCATTTACTAAGTAAAAGAAATCGTTATCACTAACAACGCAGAATCTTGTGTTAACGTGGAATTTCGTGGAATTTTCCATATTTGGTTTGAAATTCTGTTTTTGTGTGGGAGATGAACGTATGTCTGGTGAAAATCTGTGTTCAGATATCATGACAGCCCTACTACCAAATCAGATTTGCACACAAAATTGTTTTGTTTGAAAGTCAATCCATTCAATGAGAGAGATTTGCCAAAAGAACAGATGTTTTCACAGTAGTTTCCCAACACAGGAAGGAATTAGCTTTCATGAAACTCTCACACCTCTGCAAAAGGTGCTAATTAAAGAAAACTTAAGTACTTGAGCAGTTGCACACTTAAAAGCCTTCTTTATTTGAAGAGATTTTTTTTCTGTAATTCCGTTTGTCATTGCAAAACCAACATTGTGCAAAATGAATGCCTGCTGCCATGATTCAGAAGATATTGGCAGCCTATTAAATTATTTTCATCCTTAATTGCTCTTTAATTAACTGATAATCTGATGATAATATTTGCTCACAAGTTGGCCAAAGTATTCGTTATTTTGTGTGAGGCGTCTGGACTTTGACATAACTACACTGACAAAACATTCATTACGTACAAAGAGCACAAAGAGCTGTAAAATTAACCTCAATTTTTTCACTCTCCTTAGAGGAGACAAAGGCTGAAATAGGCTCTGAATGCCAAGAAGCCAGATGCCCTACATCATGTTTCCCCCAAAGACGTCATCTGCAGTGGAGAAAAGCGCCACATGCCCAGCCTCATTGTCTGTCCCGGCTCCCACAGGCCCCCCAGCTGCAGTTTAACATTACACACAGAACACAGGGCTGATGGGGACTGTGGCAAACTGACTCAGCCCGGGTCTCTTTTCTCTCTCGCTCTGCACACACAAAGGCAACCGTAATGTCTGGACAGATAAAAGGCAGAATATCATGGCATTGGGCCACGCTGCTCTCGCCTGGTTTGTCATGCAGCTGAATGGAGTTGTGGCGAGGGTAAGGTTTGGCCACGACTGTCTCATCCCCTGCCAGGACACACACAACTGCACTCACAAGTCATAAAGAGAAGGGAAAGGCAGGCATCCCCGGTCACTGTGGCTGATCACAGCACAGAGGTATATTTAAACGACCTACAGCGTCTGACAAACCTGTACTGGCACATTCATTTTGCGTCTGTGTTTGACTCACTCAATTATGGTGGGAAGGAAAAGGAACATTTTATTGCTCAAAAGTTGCATTCTCATGAAACTTAATGGAGTTCTAAGTAATGTAACATTTAAGTTTATGCTTCTCCCAACATCCTTAGAAATAGAAATAGACACAAATGAGAGAATTGTTATTATTGGGCTATAAAAGTAATGTGGATAACATAGATTGGATCATTTGTTCTGGAAAGAATTTGATGAGAAATATTGGCATTTATTTTGAAGTCTATGAATATCTATGCAAATATGAGCAGTTTGAGGATATCTTCTGTAACTATAGAAGAGATGTGTGCGAATTATTGGGGTTTAATAGGCCTTTTTTGCACTCTATTTAGAGAAAATAGTTATTTTCAAAAGATATACAGTTGTGAAAGTTTAAAGATGATACTAGTAGTGTAATGTCCCATTGGCTCTAGTTTTGGTCAGAGACAGAGAGGTTTTGAACGGTTCGGACTATGCAGGGCAGTGGCTCAGTGGTTCACGTATTTTGTCTACAAAGACGAGCTAGATGGCGCCTTGCATGGTTGACACCGCCGTCGGTGTATGAATGAGTGAATGTGAGGCAAAAATTTAAAGCGCTTTGGTGGCCATTGGGTCTGTGAAAGCGCTATATAAATGCAGTCCACTTACCATTTAACATGTACATTTGCTTGCCTTTGGGGTGAATAAAGCCTGTTTTTAAAAAGGACTCAGATTAAAAGTCAAGACAGAACCCCAATGCTTAAAGGGATACTACACTTTTTATGGAAACAAGCTCATTTTACAACTCCCAGAGTTAAACATTTGAGTTTTACCGTTTTAGAAACCATTAAAGCTGATTTTCTGATATTTAGAAGAATATCAGTAACCAGACAATTTCTGGTCTCATTGACTTCCATAGTATTTTTTTCCTACTATGGAAGTCAATGAGACCAAAAATTGTCTGGTTAGTGATAATCTTCTAAATATCAGAAAATCGCCTGAATGGATTTGAAAACTGTGAAACTCAACTGTTTAACTTGGGGGAGTTGTAAAATGAGCCTGTTTCCAAAAAGTGGAGTATCTCTTTAAGAGACCATGGAAAGACTAAGACCATGAATCGTGGTCATGGACTCAGACACAATGTCTGGTCTTGTTCAGTCTCAAGTCATTTAACACTGAATACTAGCAAGGCAAGAACAGGTAGAAGAGAAGAGAAGAGCATATGAGACAAGACAAGAAGAGGCGAGTCGAAGAAATGGCTAAAAAAGACAGGCTGTGCCAAGGAGACAAATTATGAGACAAGGCAAGAAAAAGCAAGCAGAGCAAAGTTGAGGAGAGAAGTGACAAGAAAAGAAGATGAGACAAGAAAAGGAGACGAGAATGGATGCACTTTCTCTCTGTGGGAACAGAACCAAGTTCCTCATGATTGCTGTGGTTCACCTATTTAATAAATTAATTCAAACCGAGTTCATTTTTGTGTTGGCTAATTCATGTTCTCAGTCAGCCCCTCTATCAGCCCACTTCAGTCCTACAGATGGCTGCTATTTGCAAGTGTGTAAAAGTGTGTTTTTTATCCCTATCATTACATATGTGCTGTTTTGCAGTAAGTTAAAATGTTTCGGATGAAAGGAAATACTTTAAACAAATATCTGCTGTTAATATCATGACAGTGTGTCTGCAGCAGCTACGTATAGGCAGTAAAGACTTCCACACAGCCATTAAAAACACATCAAACCAGCTGACGAGCACAAACTATATGAAAGAAAGCAGACACACATTAGTTAATTTTATCCTCTTCACTAAATGCTTATTGTGGAATATATGTTTTTTCCTTATTTGATGTCCTCCTAGATCTTTAGCGGCAACCTAGTCTGTAGCCCCGTCCACACTACTGCGTTTCGTTTTAAAACGGAGAATTAAAACAAATACGAATCTCCGTCCACACCAGCGTGTTATCGAATTGATCTCAGTCCACATTAAAACAACTGAAACGTGGATTACGTGACCATTCACCAACACTGGGCATGCGCGTGCCGGTGTAAACAGTGGCTGACGAATCAGGGAAGGACACGTCATGACTGATGACACCCAATCATAGAGCCGAGCGTGAGCTTCTGCGTCATCGTTTCTAAACTCCTCCGTTTTGTCTCATCAACACTAAAACACTCTCCGGAGAGTCAAAATGCAAAACGGAGCTGCAGCGTGAGAGACAGAGTGTCTATTTTAGTCTAAACGTGAGGTGCAAACGTAGCAAAAGGTCTCTGTTTTTAAACGACACGGGGCCTGTGTCTACAGGTCTGAAGTGTCTGTCTCTTCCTTTACCCCCTGTCCTGTCCTGTTTCCCCTCTGTTAGCCCATAGATGCTGTGGCCAGGCTGTGCTCGCCAGCTCTCTAATTGATAACAGCCAGCAGGGTCCCAGTCAGGGGGCAGACCTGACTCTTTGCCTCCAAACACCCCTGGGAGGCCACGGGCCGTGGTCCAGGCTGTCAACCACAGCCAACTGTACAGACACCACCAAGCACTAACTGGCAGCTATTTACCAACAGTGCAGCTTTCATTTTCTCACTGAAAAGCAAGCAAGCGTGCATACACATGCAGACGAGGTACCAATTCACAGGCACTCTCGTCTCCAGCACGAATACATGTGAATATGCTGTTGCAAAGTGCTAAAAACAACACATTTTCTTTAACAGCAACACGTTTGTCTCTACTGTTGAGGTTTAGAGCAAAGTGCAAGATCGCCTTTTCTATCGCTACATCTCTTTCTCTCAGTTTCTGTTTCTTAGATCAGATCGCAGCTCTGTGTGAATCTCCAGGTGCATGCAAAATGAAGGGAGTTCAACGAGATCAGACGCAGTCAAATTAGACGCATTAGCAGGTGTCTGAAAGAAGTCTGTGTAGAATGCAGTAACTCAACCTGATCTCACCTTGGAGAACACAACATATCATCCACTTGACATTTTAATCCTTACCTTTTACATGTCTCACATTCCAGGCTAAATAATTTCAACAGGTCCTACAGAGCACCTGGTTTCTACTGTACACAAGTCTGACAAAGTTTCTATAAAATGTTGTACCTGTTGTGACGATATTACTCTATTCAAAGTGTGTTTGTAGATATGTCTCAGAAGATAAAATAAGCACATTTGGTTTAGCCAACTAATCTAAAATTAAAAAAATAATATATATATATATATACATATATATATATATATATATATATATATATATATATATATATATATATATATATATTCGATCTCAAGTTATGTCAATCACGCTTGCACACTGTCAACGAAACTTTCAGCCTGGAATTAAAAAATTCACATTGGGGTCGATTTTCTGCGTATTTCGCATCCACAGCCAGCATTTTAGAAGGTTTTTTGACAATTTAGATCCACCGTACAAGCAAACGACAAAATGCAGAATGGCGTCTGAACAAGTTGATACACTTTGTCTCGCAGCACAAAATAGGCTACTGTATGAAAAACACAATGTGTGTGTGTGTGTCCATTCCTGACATATTGCCAGTGTCTGTTCAGAATCCATTGGTTCACGGAAATTGGTGGTCTTCTTTTTAATATGTGGCTCCAGTATCGCTAGCAAAGCATCAAACTGTTCTACTGACATTCTGAGGTAAATTTTTAATCGCTCGTGATACATTTCGCAACTCTTTCATAAGGAGCTCTCCTTCCTCTCGGTGCAATCTCAGTATTGGATGGATAACAGACCCAATATTTCCTCTCTTTTCTCTTCAGTGTGCAATGGCCTTTAGACTTACCATGAGGTGTTGCACATAGTCAACCGTTTACTGACCCTTCCATTGTCAGCCTAATGGTACTGCGCTGTGTCTCCGTATGGAAGATTTGGGCATGTGGGCACACGACAATACTTCTGGGGTGTCCCAAAAAAGCATTAATTTGCATTCATCATTATCTGGAGCATGCACTGATGTACAACAGAGTTTAAAATGTAGATGCTTTTCCTTGCTCGTTAACGTGCAACATTACAGTCCTTATCATACACCCGGCGCAACACGGTACTCAGGCGCTACGCAATTGTTTTTTTGCTAGTTTCAGCCTGACGCGGTTATCATTTTTACGTCCTGTGCTACGTTGTTTAAATAGCAAACGCATTTGCACCAATCTGTTCACCCATGGGCGCCCTGGTCTGAAAACAAGGCGTGTTCAAGCCCATTGTTGGCGCCGTTCTATTTTGAGGCAACCGAATAGACTGCGCCATTGACTAACAAAAACCTGGGCCCGTATTCGTAAATAATCTTAATAAAAAGAGAAGCTCCTCAGTCAAAATTCTCAAGAAAATTCTTAAGAAATGTGGGCATTTTCTCTTAAAATTAAAGAAAAATCTTAGTAAAGAAAAAGTAATTGTTAGAAATGTGTTGCAGACAATGGACGACTGATTTAATAAGACGCTATAGATTGAGCATTGGCCTGAATGTTCCTTTAAGAATGGCCTTAAAGATCATCCACAAACTGGGCTAACAGTATAATATTCCTCTAACCAGTCGGGCTTCTCGTCCTTCTTGGTTTTGATTACATGTTTGTTGCATTAAAACCAGCATTCAAACCACCACTTAAATAGACATGCCATCAATCAGTGTAACTGGAAGAGTGGTTATCATTCAAAGCCAATCAAATACCTTATAGGAAATGAACAGCATGGTAAATAAAAAGAAGGATTTATATACACATATATAATGTGTGTGTGCGTGTGTGTGAGAGAGAAAATGGTAAAATAGGAAAAATTATGCGTGTAATTTCAAAGTGAATGTTTAGATTAGACCCTATAGTTAAAATCACTTTTTTTCCCTTCTTGGGCAACTAACCAATCGTGTAAATAGCAATCCTCCATGGCGTGAGCGCCACTGGCTTTTAAAGGAAATAGGAGATTTCTGATTGGTTTATGTAGGTTGCACCCAAAACACACCCAATACTCATTAAGAGAAAAAGGACAACACTTTTAGACCATGCATCGCCTACCATTTTCCCCATCATTAAACTTGCAAATGTAGATTCTGACAAGCTCTTAAGAGCACTTGCACCATGCGCTTCAGACCATACGCTGAGATTGTTAAAATAGGGCCCTACATGTGTAAGATATTTAAAAATAACAGCATATTGGCAACAAGCAGAAATAATTGAGGTATAAGACAACTAATTTGCGATTTGTCTTTCCCATGGGGACGTGAACTATGATGTGTAAGTGCAGTGCACATACAGTGCAGACAGTCACCATGACGGCTGAATGTAGAGGAAACTCGCTGTGGTTAAGCTGGTATTGTTTTGTGGGATGTCATATCAGCTTGTTTTCTGCAGCTACTGAAACAAATCTCCCAAATCCCTCAGACTGCTGCAAGCTTCACGGGCCTACTTAACAAGGTAATTAAAACTGTCTGCCTCCATTCCCCCAAAATTTGCATACTCCTCCTCCTATCCTTTGTGAGGGTGTTTAAATGAATCTCCCATTCCCTGATTTTCCTCTGCGTGCATAAGCTGCACCGGGGAGGCAGTAGGATTGAAATAGAGAGTCATGTGACTCGAGACGTCACTGTTGATCTGAGTGACAGTTGGAGCAGGATAGATTTCATTAATGACCCAGTTTAACAGCATGCATTAGAGACTAGACAAGCCAGGGAACATGTCTCACCACCACTGTCAATCTCTTACAATTATTACTGGAACTAATTAAGGAATCCAATTAATGCAGCTAGAAGAAAACGAGTGGGGTTGGGCAATCGAATTTCCATAGCAGTAGTTCACATTTGTGTTCGTAATTTGGAGGGCATGGGATGCTTGAGTTTCTTGGGAAATAAGGCTGGCTTATGGGAACAGTTGTCACTAATCATCTGGATTTGTTCAAGGTGACACGCAGCAAAATGAAGCTGAATTCAATCTCCTCAAAAAGTCTGAGAGAAGGCTCATTAATATCACATGCTCCCTACTTGTGATATGAGGACCAAAGGCCATAACATCTGTCCATCTGACCTTGTGTCTTGCACCTCGTTTAGATCCTTGGCTTCTTCTACATTATTTCACTCGCTGAGATTTATGTACTCGATGAGTCGTAATATTTTGTATATGATGGAAATGTCGAATTGGGTCAAACAAAATGAATGACCCACAACTACACCAAGCAAAAAGTCAAGCATCTTACTCAAACCCTAAATGTCATGACTGTAATATAAAATAAAAACATCTAAAAATAGACGTGCCAAGTCTAAAAATAGAGGTGCCAAGTCTAAAAATATTGTACAATTTTTCCATCTTTTATGAATTATTATGAGTTGTAATGGGAACATGTTCTTAGAATCAACATCTCTTGTTGCCTGGAACAACTTTAATCAGACTTCAAG
This sequence comes from Hybognathus amarus, assembly GCA_030378365.1. Taxonomy (NCBI): domain Eukaryota; kingdom Metazoa; phylum Chordata; class Actinopteri; order Cypriniformes; family Leuciscidae; genus Hybognathus; species Hybognathus amarus. The sequence goes on from JAQIUQ010006191.1 coordinate 21,614, forward strand.
GTTAGCTTTAGATGATGTCAGACTGGGTACTCGAATACATTATCAACCAATCATCTCTGATTGTATGGGTTAATAGTTAATGGTTAAGGCAGTGGTTTTCAATCCTGTTCCTAGGGAACCACCAATCTGCAAATTTTCTATTGCTGTGTTAATGGGTCCCAATTTGCCTACTTATACTATGCCCCTAAAACTGTTTTTGTGAAGAAAAAATACATACTTTTAACCGGATACTCCACTTTTTTGGAATAGGCTAATTTTACCACTCCTCCAGAGTTAAACATTTGAGTTTTACTGTCTTTGAATGCATTCAGACGCTTTTTTGATATTTAGAAGAATATCAGTAACCAGACAGTTTCTGTTTCTCATTGACTTCCATAGTATATTTTTTTCCTACTATGGAAGTCAATGAGACCAGAAACTGTCTGGTTACTGATATTCTTCTAAATATCAGAAAATCGGCTGAATGCATTCGAAAACGGTAAAACTCAAATGTTTAACTCTGGAGGAGTGGTAAAATGAGCCTATTTCCAAAAAAGTGGAGTATATCTTTAAATGTGTCGCAGAATAGTAGACAAGCTTTTGGATCAACTACTACGCCATAATTGTGTCTTTAACAAATCCGATCTGGTCTCGAAGTTGTGCGCATTCTGTCACCGTTTAAACTACCGTCAATCATCTTGTCACAGTTAACATCCTCCACATTGAATTTAATTTAATTAATTTCCTACCGTTTCACAGAAAGATATGTAGTAGCACGTTGATCTGCCAGTCATGGATCTTTCATGCAGAAACTCTCTCATGTGTTTGCATAATGCTGCATTTAAAAGTTAATGACTAATAAATCTTTCCAAAAGTTCAAAATGCTGTTGCAGATTAAAAATGTGGACATAACATTGGGTCAGGTTAGATTATTAATCACTCAAACCCTTTTATCGAAACCACTCTAATTAACTGTCGGACTTGCATATCCGCCATAAGACTTTTCATTCATGTTTGTATTTCTAATCAAATCCTCATCCAACATGCAACTGGGTTGTGGCAACATTAGCCGTTAGAGTGTGAACGGATCTGCACTTCGGATTCTAATCGGCAAAAGTAGACCTTCGGTGTATCTTTGAAACAGGCCTACTCATTTCAACATACTGCTATATGGAATACTAATTCTAATTCTGAATACTATTTAGGACAGATAAGACGTAAATTGGGACATGTTTCTCCTCTTTTAAAACACCTGATTCAGATTATCAGCTCATTAGAAGTGAGCTCCATGACCATTCCCAGAACCAGGATTAAAAGAGAGTTTTCTTCGGGATCACTGTTTGTTGGACAGGACTGTTCCATGACCAACAAAACATGGTTAATCCTTATGAATGGCCCCACTCTATACTTCTGATTCTGAACTTGATGTACTGTGGTTTCGTAAGAGTCTGTGAAAGCAGGCAATTAAAAAAACGAGACATCACACTTTTTTAATTAAAACATAACCATGCAAAGACTGAAATATGACAATGCTTATGATACTGAAAGCATTTCTCAACCCACTGAGGGAATTGTGTGTATATTCTGTGCCCCGCAGTGTCACTAATGTCCACTAATTCCTCTAAATGCTAGACATAACAGCTCAGAGAAGTAATAGATACCCTTCACCACCTGCAGGGGTAAAACAAATTGAAAAAATCCCCAAGTTCACACCACCCTAACAGAGGCTCTGCCAGTTGTCGCCAAGTTGAGTGTCTCCTTATAATTGCCAAGGCAGTTGAAGGGCTGTCTATATCTGAGATATTCTTCTGGCGTAACTTCAAAATAGCAAAAAGGGAAAAGTGGTTAAGTACCTCAATCAGATGAGTTTTAGATTTGCTTTCTAGAAAAAGGTTTGATGATAGACCAGGGCAGATTTTCTGGACTGAAACCTGAGGCCTGCACTAGACTGTGTTGTCAGAAGAGAAACAGCATGTCATGTGCAATAAAAGAATGCAGCTCTAGTTGCATGAGGCAGCCAGATATACCATTACAGTCCTGCTGGATGGAGGAAACATGGAAAACAAGGAGGAGGGAGAGAAAACTGGACTAAAGATTATTTTCTTTAAATATTATTAAAGAAAGAAAAAAAAGACAGGGACACAATATAGGAATAGACACACATACATTCCTTAAATCTCTTTCAGATTCTGAACATTTCTGACTCTAAAAATTCTACTTTCTAGCTCATAGTACATATTCTATTAATAAATGCTTAAATTTGAATTTCAGACAATTCTAAAGGAATTTTCATTTTTATATAATCATTATTTTAATTGCAACATTTTTATAGCTAATTGCATTAAGCTAAAGGAGTAGTTCACTTTAAAAAAAAAACTTTTGCTGATAATTTACTTACTCTCATGTCATCCAAGATATCCATGTCTTTCTTTCTTCAGTCGAAAGATATTAAGGTTTTAGGAAACATGCCAGGATTTTCTCCATATAATGGACTTCAATGGAAACTTACGGTTCAAGGTCCAAAAGACAGTTTCAGTGCAAAATGCAAACTGTTCAAAGGGCTTTAAATCGATTCCAGACGACTAACAAGGGCTCTATCAAGCGAAACGATTGCTTATTTAAAAAAACATAAATAATAAAGTTTAAGTTTTATAAGCTCATGGTTTTTAGCTTGCTCTGTTCTGTGATGCGCGTCTCGTGACTCTCCTGTTCAAACTCGTTCATCAAAATGAACAAATGTTTTCCAGAGTCAATTCGTCCATTTCGTTCGTTGAATTAACCAAATGACTTGGAAAAAGATTTGTTCATTTTGATGAACGAGTTTGAACAGGAGTCACGACGCGCATCACAGAACAGAGCAAGGCGAGCATTTGAGCTTATAAAACTTAAACTTTGTTATTTATTTTTTAAATGAGTGATCGTTTCACTTGATAAGACCCTTATTCATCGTCTGGAATCGTTTAAAGCCCTTCGAACAGTTTGCAGTTTGCACTGAAACTGTCTTTTGGACCTTGAACCGTTTGGTTCCCATTGCAAGTCCATTATATGGAGAAAAATCCTGGAATGTTTATCAAAAACCTTAATTTCTTTTCAACTGAAGAAAGAAAAACATGGATATCTTGGAGATGACATGAGGGTGAGTAAGTTATCAGCAACATTAAATGACAGGACTTGACAAAATAATAAATGCAAAGATGATCACAGTCCATGCAAAATAACCAGTTAAAGGCAGTTTTCTGTCAGAAGCAGGAATACTGTTTGTCTGAAAAATTAGGGAGAGTGTTTTTGAAATATCCTGCCATTTCAGGCCTATAGGTAAATAAACTTTGGTCTTTTCATGTAAATGTAATTTCCTTTTATTACTATTATAATTCACAACAGTACCTCCTAAAAACATTTGTACTAAAAAGCAACTAGCTGACTTTTTTACTGGTTCACTCCTTCTACAATGCATGATGCATCTCTCAATTCAGGCTATACAGACAGCAGACAGAAACCCAACAGCGCTCAGAAGTTCTGGAGAGACACAACACTGCCACCAACTTAAATCATCACACCGTCATCAGACACTTTAAACAATTGAGGGCTAAAATATGAGGAAATATATATATATCCTAAATAAAACAGCCTAAAGAGACGTTTTTCTCCTTTAGACAGGGAGCTAATTATCTATGGAACGCTATTAATAACATCAACGGTGCTGGAACAGATCCAGTCAGTTGTTCAGCCTTTCTTTCCACGTTAAAACCGTCTCAGCGAGTGTAGCGCCTGCCACGCAAATCAATCTGAACACAAAGTCTTGTGCACACAGAGTCTATGGTACAGAGTTACCGGAGGCACAATAAATAATTGTGTAAACACAAAGCATGTTTACGTGCTGGCTTCAGAGCGGCAGACGTGCGCGTGGAGAATGTGCGGAGGGAATACTCTGACTGCTCTAATACAGCCATGATTACTATCAGAGTGCTACACGCCGTCACAAATAACAACAACAACAAAGCAGAAATCGATTGTGACTTCACGCTTTTGTACACTTGTCTACAACCCGCCAGAACCCCCACCCCCAACAATTTGCAGTTTCACAGAGCCAAAGGAGATGGGAAGAGACGGAATATCATACATTATTAATATAAAGACAGCACAATATGTACCAGATACAAAAACTGTCTTTTCTAAAGCGAACATGGAACTCACACTTGTCTTAAGAATCAATATTGCAACCATTTAGCTCGTGTGACATCATAAATGGCCCCGATCTCTCACATTACCTAAAATCTCTAGTTACCCATAATGCAGTGCACATTCTAAAGCCGGGCATTCTAACATGTATTCCTAATAATGATGGTTCCAAAAGGGGATTTTCACAGTTTTTGTTTTAGTGTGAAGATTGTTTTAATAATCTAAACTTTTTGCACTATATAGAACTTTTTTTTTAATAGATGTTAAATATTATGCATTAAATCATAGATGCCACTAAATATTCTGATGACACTTTACAATAAGGTCCATTAGTTAATGTAACATGACCTAACATGAACTAACCATGAGCAGGGTTAGGGTTAGTACATTTGTAAATACATTTGTTACTGTATTTGTTGATGTTAGTTAATAAAAATGAAGCTGTTCATTGTTTGTTCACATCCACAACTAATGTTAACAAGATTTATTAAGTATTAGTAAATATTGAAATTAACATTAATAAATGATTAATAAACTAATGAACCTTACTGTAAAGTGTTACCAAGATTCTTTGTTGTGCTATTTGCCATACTAGAGCATATTGCCATACTAGTATGCTATTGTAAATTTGGCCATGGGAAATATTAATAAATTAATTCTGGTGCTCACTGTGGAATATACACTGAATACTATTTTTTTAAATAGTATGGTAATGCGTTTTAAGGCCCATGTTTGAGGTGTCCCAAGCCCTGCATTTACGGGTACCTACTTTAAACAATCGTTAACAGTAACCTGTCATGTGGATCATTTATAATAACACAATAATTCTTAACAGTAGTGTGCTACATTGCAGTCATTTGACCTTAGCATGGACATGTTTGCTTCAGCAGATTGTGTCCAATTATCTTAAATCTTAAATTATCTTCAATTATATAAAAGCATATTTTTTTCTTTCTTTTTTTAAAGGCAAGTGCATTGCATTGTGGGACAGAGTGCCTAGTGCAGTATGTTCTTTTGTATACTGCACATTTAGGCAAATGTACTAGGTCATCTGGCTATTTCATGCATAGAGATAATTTACTTACTGCATACATTTTGCATACTACATACTGCAGAAAATATATACACTCTACATACTATGAACAGTATAGACTGTAAAAATGAATGCGCTTTATCTAATCAAAAAGTGTGGCAACAGATTACAAGCAATATTATTAATTAAATTTAACAAATTAGAATTGAGTAATAATTAATCAAATTAACTCCTTAAAAGTTAACTATTTAAAATGAGTAATACTTACAACAACAACCAAAAACACCTAAATTTAAGTCACCATTATGGTGATCTGTGTTTGTTTCAGGGTTGTTTTTCTGATTCCTGACTTTGCTTGTTAACATTAAGGTTTCTTCAATGTTGGCAATATAATATAAATAGTTCTTAATTAATCTTTGACATCTGTTAGTGAGATATTTTTGTTAAATTTTTTGGTGTAAACTTTACTCATTTTAAATGGTTAACTTTTAAGGAATAATTTGATTAATTATTACTCAATTCTAATTTGTTAAATTTAATTAATAATATTGCTTGCAATCTGTTGCCACAATTCTATTGATTAGCTAAAGCATATTCATTTTTACAGTGCATGCATTTTTGAACATCATGTTTAGTCCTTCATATCCACTGGCCGATCTTTGTCCAGCAACACACACATACACACAGTCTTCTCATACAAAAGCTGTACAGCAGGGCTGAAAATTCATTTTGACATTAAAGCCTCTTATGAATGCAATGCGATGGAGGGGACATATTTGCATTAACCATGCATGACAGGGACTAACTTGTCTGTTTGTTGTAAATATTTGCTGGTAGGTACACCCTAATTTCTGCACAACCTCACTGACAAGCGCACACTGAATTAAATTGAGAAGATAGAAATAGGCCTAAGTTGTATTTATTTGTGGTGTAATCATAAGGATTAAGCTGGTGAAGAAATGCATTAATGTCTAATCCTCCTCTGCGCACCCCCTTCCTCACCTCCAGCTCCGTGGGTGCAACCCGCTTTCAAAAAGAGAAGGGTAGGGGGGTGGAAAGGGGGAAATGGAGGCACTCGTTTGGAGCAGCCTTGAGCTTCAGCCAAGCTCTCGCTGGCATTGTGTGCTTACAGCTGGGCTTGCTTTCCCTTTATCTTACTCACTCTTTCTCTGTTTTCCTCCCTCTTGTTCTCAGTGAAGTGCTTTTCTTCATGGCCCGGCCTGACAGAGGGGTGTGTGTGTGTGTGTGGGAGGGTCAGGGCTCTTGTGTAGGTTGTCACTGGGCCAACTCCTGCAGCTTCCTGCCCATTACAGCCCACAATGACAGACTGTAAACAAGAGAGAGAAAGAGAGAGAGAGAGAGAGAGAGAGAAGAGAGAATACAGTGTATAACTGACACCCAGAAATTTTCTCATGTGTTCTTTTTTATTTCATTTGCTCAGACTGTGCTTGATGTATCATAAACAACTAGCATAGCATGAAAGAATTATAACTAGTATTACAAAAATGATTCAGGTGTTAAGTGCCAGTGTTATTGTAGTATTTATATGCTTTAATAGTGTTCATTCATATTTTGAATCAGCTGTTCAGTGTTCATTTTAGTAATTTTGTAATGTTCTTTTGTCATTTTTAGCAGTTTGCTCATACTTACATCTAGCTTTAATTTTATTTCAGTTTTAGACATTTTATTACTTAAACTTATTTCTAATTTACTTTAAAGTGGTATTTCACCACTGGCAAAATAGGCTACCAATAAAACTTGGCTGCCGAAACAGTACAATGAAATCGGTGATACTCGACTTAGAGAAAACGGAAAATACACTTTAGTAGGAAATACTTCTAAGCAAACTTTTCGGTGTTCGATTCGTTATCGTTCTCAGGTGCAAGAATTCAGATTAAAGGTTTAGCGGGAGCAAGTTATTTTCGGTTTCCAGTGAAAAATCCGATACGTTGTAGACGAAACTGCTGATAATCGTAAATACGAAGAGAACCGTAATCTAAAAAATCTTAAAACCTTGAAATTAGACAAAAGTACGATTCAAATTTCCATGATAGATCCATCTAGGTTCATTTACATATACATTGCATCAACATTGCATTTACCTAAATTGCATCAAAAAAAACTGATTTAGTGCATACAGAATCAGATCACGATTTTTAACAGTTTTAAGCTTTAGTTAATAATAACAAAACTGCTCCATGTCTTTGAGGTCACCTACATGCTAGTTTACTATGAAAATGCACTAAATTAACTTAGCAGATCAAATTTTAAAGATAAATTAAAGATTCTTCAGATGCTTTATATTCTGATAATATCATCTGACTCTGATTAACAATAGCAAGTAGCAAACCTTTACTCATAAACATAACATAAGGTAAATTCTATATTTTAAAAATAGAAGATCCCTTTGATAGTTCCCATCCCAAACATTCAAAATGAAATGTCAACAAAGGAAAGTAAACTGTGCTTGTCAAGCCAATTCGTAGAGTCTGTAGCAGTATCACAGAGGAGAGTATGCCAACTACTATATACTTTATAATATGAAATTAACCGCATAATATTATATATTGAGTTAGTAACCTGTGTTGAAAGGAATAGTTCAAAACTGTATTCATTTCATTTCTTAAGAACTAGTCTGACCAACTTGTAGTAACCAACCTTGCTTTTCAAATTCAGATTAGACCATTCTAGACCATTTTTTATGCAATTGACATTACCAAAAAAACATGACTTGGTGAGTCTAAGCCTTTTATGCAAATAGCCACAGCTGTTCACAGAAACCATTGCCCTTAGCTGTATAGCTTCGGAAATCTCATTCAGACGTGGCATATCTTGATCAGTCAGTCACAAGAGCACGCTTGAACCAATGGCATTGTGTTATAATGTCAATAAAATCTAGCGCAATGCGTTGTGATGCAAAACACTGACAGAATTGTATTTTTGAAGTGAACTATTGCTTTTACTGAAAAGGTTAATGGTTAATTTGATTAAAAAAGAGAAACACACATTTTTGCCACAGAATAGAGTTATACTCAAAAGGATGCAGCATCATCACTGTAAAAAACAAATTGTTGGTTTAACTTAAAAAAATAAGTAATCTGGTTGCCTTAAAATTTTAAGTTGATTCAAATTGAAAAAGTGAGTTAACACAATGAAGATTGATTTAATCATCAAAAACACAAAATAATATGTTATCTGAACTAAATAAATTATTTAAGTTGATTTGACAAAAGAAAAATAGTTTTAAATATTTTTTAAAAAAAAATTTAAAAAAAAAATTTAAAAAATGAAAACTTTTTTTAAAAATGTTGCAGCATTACAGCATTTTTTGGTCTTCCACTTTCGTGGTCTTCGTATAATAATGTATAAAAAAATTATAATAATGAATAATACTGGAAATGTATTTTAAAACATACAATAGATTACAATACACAACCATACATTGTTTTGAAGAATATTAGAATTTCCTCTTTGCATAATGCCTCTCTCTGTTCTCTCTATCTTTACAGATGATGAAAAACTGTTTGATGTGATACAGAAAGAGAGTGACAGCTGTGAACTAACAGAAGGAAGACACAGAGAGACAGGCAGAGAGTGATGGAGACAGTGAAGGTGAGGTAGATGCAACACCACAAGAAGACTGAAAAGAGAAAATGTCATCCAAAACTGAATATAACTGAGTCATATGCGTCACATCCGGATCATGAAATTAGCCCAATTCACCAAACCTGCACATAAAGCCCACCGACAGCACTTACAGGTTGTCCAATCCATTGTCCTCTTGCTAATCAAAACCAAAATTGAATATATTTGACAGCATTAGCCACAGCTAATGCAAAGCACCCTGGTGCAAATTCATTTTTAATTTGAATAACAAATTAATCCTTTTAGAGGCCGTGTTGTAATTTTCCAAGTGTGCGCTGATAATGATCCGACTTCCACAGGATCGCTTTTAGTTCAGCAAATGTTGCATCGCCATGACAACTTAAAGAACATGGAAAGTAGAAGAAACAGGCCAATCACAGAACATGCAAGAGCTCGTTTGCTATTAAAATGCTCATTTTTACAGTCCTAGGAATTTAATTTACAATCCTAGAAATTTCATTTTCATTTCTCAACATGCATCCAGACATCATGCCAAGGCGTAAAATTAAACACAAGAAATGTAATAATGTTTTAAATGTAAGTGTCAGCTGTTTTATGGACCACCAGGCAAAAATAATCAGTCTAATGGCCAAGTCATGTTAAAAAGTTATAAGATGTATAATGTACATTTTTGCTGAACTCACCATCTTCTAAATGTGACAGCAACTTAGAATCAATCCATGCTTTTAATTTGTTAGTAGGATCAACAGGTAAGGATTCATAAAAAGCGTGATCATTCAACTGTTGTAATTGTCACATGACTTGTATTTGTCACGTTACTTGCATTTGCCATGTGACCTTTTTTTGTGTGCCCAATTAAGGTAATCATCTGTGATCTGTGTCTATTTGAAGTTGACTTCAATCTACTTGTTATTATTGTGTGTGCCTATTTAAGGCAATTATCTGTATCTATTTAAAGTTGACTTCATACTACATGTATATTGTGCCTGAATGAAGACCTAAGGGTCGAAATGTTGCTTTTTTAATACATTTTTAGAGCAGTCCCTTTCAGTGTGCAGACTTCATGCTTCTTTCGTTTAAAATATACTTACAAGCATGTATGGTAAACTATAAATGTCATTTAATTTGAAAGTTGTATTGTATTTAATGCATTTCATTAGTCATGTATCTAAATACCGTATTTTTGCAATAATATATTTGTAATGATTTAATAGTTTGCAAATTAGTTAATTTGAAATATATAGTTTAATACTGAATAACACTTGAGTTGAAAGTGTAATCAAGTACTTGTTACTTGCTTTATTATGTCAGTGAACACATTAAAGTTACACTGTGTGATTTTTACCCCCATCTAGTGGTGAAAAGGTATATGACCATCCAGTGAATATTAGTTTCTGTTCCTCTCAGTTCCGATTTCGTTTTAACTCCTACGGTGGCCAATGTAGTCCAAGATTAACATGGCTTCCTCGATCCATGAGTGTTAACTCAAAGGTAAACGCGAAAGGCGAAGCTTGAATTAACGGGTATGTCCCTCTTTGGCTAATGTACTTTCAAGATGGAGGGGCAACATGGCGACCGACATTTGAACCCCTTACCCGTATGTATTTTCAATGGCATATTATACACTCACGAGAATACTTTATAACTTGAACAAAGTAAATATACATTAATGAGCACATATATTTTTCAGAAGAACCAAGTGTTTTTAGCCAAGAATTAACTAAAAGAGTTACACAGTGTAGCTTTAAATAAGAGTACTACTTTAAGTATGACTTTAAATGACCAATTATTTCATTAATATTGGCAAATGGTTTTATTTTATTTAACTAAGCAATCTTTTTTTGCCTTAAAAGCCTTAGCTATAACCACTAATGATATTTATGAACTCTCATAAGCATTGAATCCATTCTACCATAAACAAGGCTGTGAAATTGCCAGTAAAAAACACAACTAAGTTCACTTATGAGCTAACAAGAAACAGAAATACTCCAATATAATAAGTAATCTCGATCAAAAACCCAACTTGCTGGATCTGTAGTAGCGCATTACTAACAGAAACCGGGCACGCTGATACTGGTTTCTCTTGTGTGTTGAGGTCTGTGCTATCATGAGAATTGCACAGGAAATTGCAAGTGTGGGGGTGTTAGTAGGGTCAGTCATACACTTTGTAAACCTTTTGGCACCTCAGAGCAGTCACACTTCCGGAGTTAGTTACTCCTTAAAAAAGGTATCAGTGTGAGCGGTTTGAACAATGAGCGTTTGGTTGCAGCGCACTGTGATTTAAAGTACCGGTATCTCTCTCTCTCACTCCCCGGGGGTAAGGAGTAATCTGGGAGGAAGGACGACCTTGCAGTGACTCCCAAATCTCACTCCACGACCTGTGTGCCTGGGAAAACAGGAAACTGCCATCTTACAAAATGCAATGTTTATGGTTTGGAGCCATTAATATGGGCCCAATGCCCTGCTGTCTGCCACTGATTAAAGGGAGCTGTGGCACGTGAATGATCAAACAAGCCAGGGCAGGAGAGTTTAAAAAGAAAGGGTTTACTCTTTACTCACTATTCTGATCACAAACAAATGAAAACAAGATGGCTTTAACAGCTGTATCGTCAACACTATTGTTAGAAAAAGGTGTGTATGTTATTTTTCTATAAAATGTCAACTGTCTCCTAAAAATCATTAGAAAAAATAAGAATAGAAGCAAGAGACTAAGGCTGTTTACACGGAAACGATTCTGAAGAGAAAACGCAAAAGTGGCGTTGCGTTATCACTTTTTATTCTGCGTTTAGACGAGCGTTTTGGGTGGGAAGTCCGTGTGCATATGGTGACGTAAAAGTGTGAAATGCAATGTAGTATGCACTCCAGGCGGCTAGGTGGCAATGTGGAGCACTGCCACACAACAACACCAAGTCCGCGCGCCTGCGTACAACGTTCACTGTCAAGCAGACTTTTGCGTTTTTGCCCTTTACACGGGAACGTGCCGGTTTACCGTTTTTAAGATTTCCACTCTGGAGGGTGGTTTCATTTTTTTGCGTTTTTAAGCCCCAAAAACGCTGTCGCCGTGTAAACGAAAGGCACATCTGATAAAATATTTTTACGTTTTCACCCGTGAGCGTTCTCATGTAAACAGGGCCTTAGAATCTTAGATTTAAAAGCAATTAAGAAAAGAATAAGAGGGGAAGAGAAGGGAGTGTGTTTTCATTGACCCGATTTGAATCTGCATTTTCTGCAAAAGCACCAAGGCTCAAAATATCTGGAGCACAGTCCATGGCTCAGACAAATATCTTTTAACTCTAACTCAGACTTCAGCCCATCATGCTGTTTTCCTGCCCGACAATGAATTTACTTCAACCCATTTCCACTCGTCCTATCTGTTGGCTTCACCTGTATCCATCCATGCCCACCCATCAATCAGTTCTTGTAGCTCCTTGCACTTGCTCACTTTTTAGTCTATAAAGCTCATTTTATGGATTGTGGATTTTCGCATGCCAGAGACTTATGTCAGGACAAAGGACATGGTGACATTGGGTAAGGCATGGGAGAACTGTATCCTGAGGGATTTCAAAAAGAAAACAAGGTGAAGACCCACCCAGACCAATGTGGCCATGCACTACCAACTTTCCTGTATGCTCCAATACAGACTTAAGAGTGTACTTGCTCAAAAATATCAGTAGCTGACTCCTGTAGAGGTGATGTATTCATGTCATATTGTGTTCTAAAAGCACCAAAATCAAGGCCACATTTTAGGGTTCCCAACTCTAAATTCTTGAATGTAACAAGTAACCCATTAAACACAGAACGTTCCCGAATGGTCCCATGAGGTTATTTTTGGGAACCAAACAAGAACGTTATAGGAACGTTCCATATTTTTCCAGGTTCCATTTTTATAACGTAAGGAGAATGTTTTGGGAATGTTCCCTTAACCTTAAGGGAAAGTTCTATGAACGTTCTGGGAACCAAAAACAAACGTTCCCAGAACCTAAATTTGTTTGCTGGTAAATTGGTTTGTTCAGTTGCTTCAAGAAATTTTAATTGTCAGCAGCCATTACTTCAGTCTTCAAAGTAACATTCACATCTTTATCATGGTAGTTATCTACTTTTATTTTGCAGTGCAGCAACTTCTACAAAAGAGTAACTTGACTGTAGCTGAACTACTGCAAATTATGAGTAGCTTGAAGCTTAGCAAGCTACACATCAAAGCACATTCAACACTCAAGCCAATGATATGAGGCTCAGTGTGTTTGTAAGCCTCTTGGTTTACAGGTCTTGAGGTAATCTTCAACTTCACAAAGACCTTGGAGATGAGAGGATGGGAGGTAAAGTAATGCGCAGCCAGTGGATGAATGACTTTTACTGGGTTACCACAGACAAATTGACTTGTTTAATGACATAGCCAACAAATGCAAGGCATTTTACAGCCCTGTAAGGCCACTGACCTGGCCAGTACTCATGCTGGGAAATAATGCACCAAGACAAGAGGAGTCAGTGCTATTCACTCCTTCTTCCCCAAAGAGACGTAGAAAAGAGATGGAGGGGGAGGGGTTTGACAAAGACAGATTTAGGAGAAAAAAAGAGGGGCTGTTGGGACCATAGACAGGCGTTTAAGGCCGATGCACAGGAGGCTCCTGGGATACGTGACGGACCCTGTGATTAGAATAAAAATGCAGGCAATCTTGAGGCTAGCAGCGGGAGGTAGGAAGGGGGTTAAGTGGCAGGCTTTTACATGGTTTAAACAGCAAGCTTGATTTACCCTGGGCTGTGTGGCAAGCTATCATTTGCAAATCACACCATGTCTCCAGGTCCTGCGAAGACGAGTCATTGGCTTTACCCTGAATGTTTGTTGTGGCCTTTTTTATTTGGAGATTTCACAGAAAAAAGTTAAATGAAAAATTGCTCTTCTGCCATGCATGAGTTACAGATGTGAATGTGCATCATGGCTAAGTTTCCATGTAATTACATGATTTGGTGTGTAAACATGTCAATGAACCCTTCACAGATATTATGTGAGATCAAAAAACTTGTCAGTTCAAGAAGCAGAATGCTTTTTCCTAAAAAAAATTAGGGCGCTGTTTACACAACACCGTTTTCCACTGAAAACAGAAAACTTTGTATGCGTTTTGGTCGTTCGTTTTCATGTACAACACCTTTTTGGATGTGCATGCATATTACAAAGTCTTTACAAAGTGACCTTGTCAACTATTGGCCCTGCATGCATAATACAGCACTTTTGTGAACAGGGATCGCAAACGTTTTTTCCGTTTTGTAGTACATGTTTGTTGTGTAAATGTACCCTATGGGATCTACCGATATTATAATTTTGGCTGAAGCGGATTATTTTCATATTGTGGCCAGTGACCAATAAATTGGCAGATAAAAGAACAAAAAAAACTATTAAAAATTAGCATTTAAAGAATTAACTTTCTCCAGAGAAAGGGCTTCTATGTCCAAACTGCCAGCAAAAAAATCAAATTTCTCACTTGAAATTAATATTGCGGACAGTCTGCCTAAAAATATCTAAGAAAGAAAAATCTGATTTGCCTGCAGTCTTAATATAGCCTTAAAGTCACCTTTCTCTCCTATCGTGACATAGGACTAAGTTAAATGACTTTTCAAACTCGAAATTTGGGACTTGATATTGTCCTGGTAACTGATTGGATCGATGTTGTTTGCTAATTGCTGCAATCGCATGTTAGTGATATGTGATATGTGATAGTGATATAGTTTGCTGGAAGGGAAGGATTATTGCCCTGTCTTCGCACAGGTGGAAACGTCATCAGAGATGTTGAGAAGAGAAGTTAATGTTTTTGATGGCACATATATTTTTTAAAACATAATGATGTGCATAGATAAATAATTTTAGAAAAATCCCATAAAAAAGAAGAATTTTGACTTAAGCAAAACTATGGCTCCCCATTTAATCTCACAGCTGTTTAGAAACAATTATAGTATTAAAGTGATCTGTTCTTACAGCGTCTCTCTTGAGCAAAAATGTATGGCAATCCCATAACCTTTAAAAGGAAAGAGTTGACTCATACAGTTTCTCACGTTAACACAAACTATAGTGAGAAAGTATTGAAGGCAGGCATAGTTCACCCAAAGTCATTATTTACTCACCGTCATGCAAACTTTCTTCTGCAGATCACAAAATAATTTATTTTGAAGAATGTTGATAACCAAACAGTTTGGGTGAGCAATATCCTTCCATTCCCATCAACAAAAAAACACTAGATTTTTCTCGAAATATCTTACTTTAACTTCCAGAAGATAATGACACAATTTTACTTTTAATCGATTGGTGAGCTAACCCTCTCAAAACCTGAACATCAAAGATCTTTGTGAGTGAGAACATTCCCCTTCATTTCATGAGCTTCTTAATGTGACTGTACTGCTGTCTGGGTATCCTGTGAAGCCAAACCATTTGTACCAAGAACTCTTTTGGTAGTAGCTCATCTTAAATTAAGACCACACCAAGTTTCTGAGTGGCAGGCACTGTAAGTTAGAGTGTCTTAAAATAATCTGAAAACCTCTGGTGTCAAGACAGGAAGTTCCACAAACAGTAGTCATCATATTTAAATAGAGTTAAGAATGGGCTGAGATAAGGGCGAGATCTAGCCTGGCGGCAAGCCAGACCTACATCAAGATGTTAGGTCTGGGAACTCACCTCAATCCGAGGGGTGAGATAAACAGTTGTCTTTCAATATCCCTCTACACGCAATAGGATCGCACTACAACCAACCAGAGCAACGAACGTCTGTGGCTGAGTGAGTCCCATGCGTTTTCCCACTAGCAGAGCTAGTAGATATATTAAACTTTTGCCGTATCCGGTCGTCAAAACTCCAAACACATCTTCCATTTTTAAGAATGACTTAAGTGACGTTCTCGGTTCTCTTAACTCCCAGTCCTCCAGAGTCACGGCCAAAGCCGATTCGAAAGACTGCTGTTCGCAGCATCTTGTAGCATGTAGATCTTGTAGCAAGCAAAAAGTCAAAATACTAACTGGATAAGAACAAAAACAGAACCACATCACAGCACCAGACCCATTAACCTTTGCCAACACCCTAAATAATTTTTTTGCTCGGTTTGACACCCATGACTTTTCTACAACATATGAGGACTTGCTCAGTGTCCTCCCCTGCCAAGACCCCACACACCCACCCTTCACAGAGGAGGATGTCCAACAGCAGCTGGCCAGGTACAAACCTGGCAAGGCAACAGGGCCAGACGGCATCCCAGCAAGGGCGCTTAAGCCCTGTGCCATGTAGCTCTCTCCCATCTTCCACACCATCCTCTGGGAATCGTATAGGACTGCCTCAATACCCACCCTATGGAAAACCTCAACCATTGCACCAATCCCAAAGAAACCACGCCCCTTAAAGCTGAACCACTATCAACCCATTGCACTCACACCCATAATTAAAAAATTAATCCTCCACCTTATCCTGCCAACTGTCAGACAACACCTAGACCTACATCAATTTGCATACAGACCCAGACAAGGTATGGAGGACGCAGTGGCATGCCTTCTCCATCCTATTCTTCAAGACCTAAACTTTGCCTCAGTTCTCTTCATTGATTCCAGTTGGACGGCAGACCGTCAGAATTGGCTCAACAACATCATCAACCATCATCACCAACACTAGTGTCCCACAGGGCTGTGTTCTCATCCCTTTCCTCTACACCCTTTACACTAACGACTGCAATAGCCCTGAGAATGCGTTGGAATATCTATTGGTGTCTTTGGAGAGCGTATTTCAAAAGCTAAGTTTTCATTGACTTAAAATGCTGTCTTAATGTGAACGGAAGGCCAAACCAGAGAGAAAAATATTTTCAAACGAATTTTCAAAATTTAAAATTTTCAAACGAAATTTAATTTAATTTAAAAATTTTCAAACGAAAACGTATTAGCTTGGACATGGAGCTAGGCTGGGGGTGGTCATAATGCAATGGCTCATATATATTAGTCAGTCAAGCTATCTATTTTTGCATAGTGAACACTGCACTAGTTCACAAGATACTGCTTTCACTGATTGGCAACAAAAATCCTAACGGGGGGCACACTTATTGTCTGACATACTGTAGCAAAAATATGTCAGGGACAAGAAAAGAAGTTGAACTATCATGTCACTTAATGAGGGTTAACAGCAATGGAAAATGCCCGCGAGAGGAAGTCTTTTATAATCGTGGTGAATGACATTTGTTTGATGACCCTCATGGTTTGAGCCAGAGCACCACCATCTTCAAAGCGTCCATGTTTCCTTATGAGTTTATTCCAAGTTCCTTACCACATAAGTTTAAGCCTAACAGACTCGGCCAAAGGAGGAAGAAGAAACATTTGCACAAGCATATGAGACCCAGGAAAAGGCTGCACTTCAAACGACGGGACTTCATCAATGTTATCTGTAATCGTTTCAGGCTGCCCCTCTGGTTTAATCGCTTCCAGAGACAAAGAAAGAAAGTAAAGATTCATTGTAAGAACCTCACAAAGCCCATGAATCCAGTTGTGATCATGGCTCTTAAGACCTTCATAGAGAAACACAATAGGTACTGGTGAATTGTCAGTAAGCATTTATGAATTATTATCATTACAGCTTCATAATGCTTTAGACTTCCCAGGTTATATTGTATCAGTAGATCTGTAGAGTGCCAATTGTTCTCATGAAACTATTGTGTGGCCAAAACACAATGAACCGGCTGTGTGACTTTCAGAAGAAACGTTTGGTCTGGATGTCACAGATAAATGATACATTAGTTAGGGCAGGACAGGATGTGTGTGTTGAGATGTGTGGACTCACTCTATGTGGTAGAGTTAATCTCTGGGCAGCAGCTATGGGTGGAGGTTTGGGATGAAACTGGTTAACACCCGTCCAGCCACACCGGATACCACTAACACTCACACATCACTATAAACACACACAAAATACTTCATAATTTCAAACATTGGAAAACAACATCTCCACACAAATACAACATCAGCTACAGTTGAGGTGCATCACACTGACGACTAAAAACCTCATGAACCTCATCCTCTTTTTCCCGGACATGTCCTCTTTTTGGACCTAAAAAAATTTCTGGATCGGCCAAAATGTCCAAGATTTGGCTTGTGCTTTTTACCGTCGCTGTTTTTGCATTGCTTTAGGTCCCGCCTTCTCTCACGACACTATTGGTTATTTATTTTAACCTATATGGCCATTAAAAGAAACCAAAAGTTGCCAAAAGTTGAATGGAAAGGATGTATTTCAGAAAAGGGTAACACTTTATTTCGACAGTCCACTTTATACATTCTGCAAACTATAAGTAACTTTTTAACTACATGTCAACTAACTGTCATTAGAGTATTAGTAGACTGTCTGCATAATATCTGCTTTAACACTTTATTTTGTTGGTCCCCCAACGGACATTCAACTGACTATAAGTAACTTGGCGACTACAAGTAAACTTATTTTCCTAACCCAAAGCCTAACACCTAACCATAACCTAACAGTCCACTGACGGTCTACTATAATATACTAATACGCAAATGAGAGTTAGTTGACACGTAGTTGAAAAGTTACTTATAATTAGTAGAACGTCAATCAAAATAAAGTGTAACCCAGAAAAGTTAAGGTACATTATTAATGACATCACTTCACATAAGATACTGAACTCTACAAACCCTGGTTTCCTATTCAAACTCAGCACACAGAGGTATGACAGCATGCATCAACACAGACATTTCTCAAAGTACAACATAGTCAGAGCTCAATAAAGTTGCAAACTTCTGGAGGACTTCACATTACTGCTGTTCAAATTGCTGAGTCAGCTGACACCTCACATCACTGTAAAGGCTTTGGATTGAAAAGGTCTGGCATCACTGTCAGACTTTGAGAAAACGTTGACAGCATCATGATTCAGACCATTCACGATTGTAATTGCTCCTATCTAAGTCTCTTCACACCACTGATGCTCTATTACTCAATGAACATCAACAAATACTGCCAACTCACATTAGCCTCATGAAGCAGATTGGCAGTGTTGGATAATGTGACTCACCCAGGATGCAAGATTTATCGAGTTTGCCTGCTAAAAACTGACATGTCAGACAGAAAGTCAGAGTTATTCAACTCAGCAAACCAGGGAAGATCGACAGGTCTAAGTCAACTTTTCTTTTACATCTCTATATGAACTACACAATCATCAGTGAGTATAATAGGAAAGTGATGATTCTTCGGAAAACTGCTGAGAGATGCATGTCGAACAGAAAACTGTGGACACTGAGAAGTGTTTAATTCAGAGAACCAGCTGTAAACGCATCTTCAAGGCTACACTTCACGCCAACTGACTGTTCACGCATCGTTCAATGTGTACTGTACACTAAAATGACAAGGACTGGAGCAATCCACCGGTTCCCAACGTGTCTGGCAGGCAGCTGTGCATTTTCTGGGAATCAAGGTTTACAGGTTTTTATCAGTCCATCATGAAACAAAACTTTGCTACTACTTGCTGGAAAGATGGGAATGAAGCCATTTCCACCTGATAAGAAGATGTGTTTTCAGTGACTGTTCAAATACTGTATATAGTGTTGAATATGATATATGATAATGCAATGGGTGGAAATGCAATTTGTTCTGTTGGTCTTTTTACCAGTAAAAATAGTAACATTCTTTTACTGGATGATCATACACTGCAAGTAAACGTTTGTTTAAGTGAAAATAATGTAAGTGACCATACTTTTAAAAAGTACTTCAGTGCTTAGAAAAAAAGGATATACATATACATATATATTAGGGCTGTCAAGCGATTAATCGACGATTAATCGCATCCAAAATAAAAGTTTGTGTTTACATGAAATATGTGGGTGCACTGTGCATAATTATTGTATGTATATATACACACCTAATGTATATATATTAGGGCTGTCAAACGATTAATCGTGATTAATCACATACAAAATAAAAGTTTGTGTTTAAATAATACATGTGGGTGCATTGTGTATAATTATTTTATATATATATATATATATGTATATATATATATAAAAATAAATATATATATATATATATATATATATAAATACACACACATGCTTGTATATATTTAAAGAATATTTCCATGTATATACTGAATATAGATTTATATATAATTTTATATATAAATATTTTATATATAAATACTATTTTTTTCTTAAATATGCATGCATGTGTGTGTATTTATGTAAACACAAAATAATTATACACAGTACACCCACATATATTATGTAAACACAAACTTATTTTGGATGCGATTAATCGCGATTAATCGTTGGACAGCCCTGATATATATATATTATACATAAAATATTAATATCTCTGTTCTGGTGTTACCAGGAGTCCAAGTCAATTCAAGTCCACCTCCTGCTAATCAGGTCTTAAAAGTAATAAAAAAATAAATGTTATGATATGAGCATTGTGTATTGAACTGAACCGAGTGATGAGTGTATAATTACTCTCCTAAAATATGAGCATGTGAATGAGTGAGTAAATAAAAACAATGTGTAAATGAATAATTTATGTATACGTATAAGTGACTGAATAAATGAGCGAGGGAATAAGCAAGCGTTTGATAAAGAGAGTAACTGAATGAATGATTGAGCAAGGGTGATCAAGAAAGCGCATGTACTGGTGACTGTCTGAAGCTGTGTGTGGAGCAGAATATTGATCAGATTGAAGAGGTGGGAGCTTTGTCATGAACAAGTCATTCTGCACACCACACACTGCAGTGGGAAGAGCTTACACAGACCCGTCACAGCACACTGAGGGACTCATGTGACTCAACCCTCTTACAGAGCCTATCAGCCTGCACTGGCCCATTCCCACAAACCTTACTCAGAAATGCTCAGTCATTGCCTTTCTCTCCCAGGCTGAAAAAACCTCCTACAGGATGATACATCCATCATGCACTCACCAACGATTACATAGTCAAGTACTAGCAAGTTCTCGGACACCTGTAGCGCCATTGCATAGAAAACACCAGTGTGTCTGTAGTGTGGTGTATACAGTGGCTTTTTTCCCTTCCACTCTCACCATTTCATTATGAGGCACATATAAAGTCCTGTATTTCGCCATTAACACTGGACTATGTTAAAGGCAGCTTGGAGATTAGCATTTCCTTTCACCTCCCATTGTGTCAAGCTTAAGAGCAGCCACTCCCTGCTGGAGAGCTCACTGCCAAACCCTGCTGACACAAACCCCACCACACGCCTGTAAACTATTCATGAGCACTCCATTTTTCATGGGCAGAGATGGATGTTTCATGTAGGGCAGGATATGATGGCAAAGAAGGAGAGAGAGAGAGAATAGCTTTACAAGAGAATGGAAAGAAATTAATTTTGAATATGCAAGAAGCTCTGAAGTTATGTCGGACTGATCACATTTGAGAGATGAACTTGGCATGAATGGTAATATTTTCAGTGGGGAAAATGTTTTTTCTTTAAGTCTCAAGGTGTCTGAGTTCTGTGCAAATTAAAGAATCATG
Source organism: Hybognathus amarus (assembly GCA_030378365.1). NCBI lineage: Eukaryota > Metazoa > Chordata > Actinopteri > Cypriniformes > Leuciscidae > Hybognathus > Hybognathus amarus. The sequence continues at coordinate 42,900 of JAQIUQ010006191.1, forward strand.
GCAAAAGTTGAGTTCCAAACTTATATGTTGCCATGCCCTCCTCCTCCCCAAAACCACCTGTCTAGATCTGCTACAGGATTCTCCCTAATTTTCCTTGCAGCAGCAGCACATTTGTAATGTGCAATCCCTGTAATTCTGAGCAAAAACTTCCTTGCAATTTCAGCAGTAAGCGTTCATTAAGTCCTATCTACGGAAGCCTATTGCATTCAATTGAAGAAAAGAAATCCACTCCGTTTTTCTGAATTAATTAGTTAATTATCTCAGAATTAAGAGATACATTTTCATGGAAAAAGGTTTTTGCTGTTTTTCTGAATTAACTAGTTAATTATCTCAGAATTACGGAGATAGATTTTCATGGAAAAAGGTTTTTGCTGTTTTTCTGAATTAACTAGTTAATTATCTCAGAATTACGAGATAATGTTTCATGGAAAAAGGGTTTTTGCTCAGTTTTTCTGAATTAACGAGTTAATTATCTCAGAATTACGAGATAATGTTTCATGGAAAAGGATTTTTGCTCTGTTTTTCTGAATTAACTATTTAATTATCTCAGAATTAGGAGATAATTTTTCATGGAAAAAGAGTTTTTGCTCTGTTTTTCTGAATTACTAATTATCTCAGAATTAGGAGATATTTTTTCATGGAAAAAGGGTTTTTCGCTCTGTTTTTCTGAATTAACTAGTCAATTATCTCAGAATTACTGAGATCATTTTTCATGAAAAAGGGGTTTTTGCTCTGTTTTTCTGAATTAACGAGTTATTTATCTCAAAATTCTGAGATAATTAACTCGTTAATTCAGAAAAACAGAGCACAAACCTTTTTTCCATGAAAAATGCAAAATAATTTACTCGTTATTTCAGAAAAACAGAGTAGATTTTATTTCCTCAAGTGAATGCAATATGCTTCCATACCTATCCACACTCCATTCTTATCAATAAATCTCATCTTATCTTATTACTGCAGTCGATTGCAGAACAGACCCACTATCATGCAAAGTTTTATTCTTTATACAAGTACTGACCTGCTTCAACACACCTGCCTGTTATTTTTAAGCGATCCTGAAGACCTTGATTAGCAGGTTCAGGTGTGTATGCATTAAGGCTGGAGCTAAACTCTGCAGGGCAGGGGTCTCTAGGGGCTGGTTGCACCAGCTGTGCATAAAATACTTAGGCCCCATTTACACGACGGGAAAACGCAGATATTTCCCTGTGGTTCGGCCTGTCATTTACACGAAACCCAGTTTTTATCACAGAAAACAATTATTTCTAAAACTCCGGCCAAAGTGGAGATTTCTGAAAACGCCGATTATGTGTTGTCATGTCAACTGTTCTCTCGTGTCGATTCTGAGGATTCTGATTGGCTTGCATGGTTTTATCCTTCTCCCTACACTGCCGCCCATAGGTTTGGCATAGTTATGATGGCGCTTCGATGGCGTATTTATACGGTGTGTGCACGATGTTATTATTGAAAACGGAGGCGGGGGAAATACCAGTTCTCTCTAAATACCCGGCTTTGAATAAACGTGGCCTCAGCCTAGTTACATAAAAGGGGCTCAAAGTTACAAATTGTGAACTACTAAATAGTTTTGATGCACCGTGAAACTTTAAATTTACCATTGAATTGACTGAATTTAATCAGTAAGCTTAACCTGGAAGTGTATCATTCTAAGACATTTAAGTAGAGATTTACATTTTAATAGAACCTTATGTGAACAAATGGCTTGTTTCCTGCACTTCAATAAAAAAAAACCTGATCTAAACACACCTCTTTAAGCATTTTGAATGTGCATGCCAAATAGAATCATAATGCATATCCTCATGTGTATTTTTTCATTTGTATTTACAGTATTTATTGCAATTAATTTCAAATAGAGTTTAAAAATTACATAAAGACATTACGCTATATTACAATTAAGTATCACATTTCAGTGAAAACGTATTTTTACTGTTAGTTACGTGAAGGCTGCTATAGAATCACTGTAAACATTATTGAACAAGAAGGACAATGCTTTAGTATAAAAGATGCATTGCTTTACAGAGAGCTTAGCATCTACTATCAGCATTCTGCCTTAAGAACAAATGGTTCAACCAAATTTAGTACAGAGTAGGTTACAAACTAGCTAATAGTTTCTAAACCTATAGGCCTGGTTTCACAGACAAGGCTTAGATTAAGCTAGGTTGGTTCAATTAAGACATTTAAGTAGCCTTTATAAACGTGCCGTAGAAAAACACATTACTGGTGTGCATCTTGAGACAAAACAATGTCACCGACATATTTTTAGATATGTCACTCAGTACAAATTAGTTTTCAGTTAAAACAGCTAAATAATGCATTTTAGTCTGGGACTAGACTTAAGCCTTGTCTGTGAAAACAGGGGCTAGTGTTCCAGTTTAAGGACGCCCAACACTGCTGCACAGTTGAAGATCTCTGGTCTCAGATTACAGTTCATGACTCACATGGACTACTTTCTTTTTTTAATGGTATAATTTGGTCATTTTTGGAGATTCTTTAATATTCCATTTCTAAATCTACAATAAATAAACAAATAACAGGTTTAAAATTCATCATGAGGGTGAGTAAAAAATGACTAAATTATCATATTTTCAACTGTCCCTTTAATCATACCAATTCCAGACAACCCACACACACATATTCTACACTCCCCACGTTGAGCAGTGCTCTGCTAGACTCCTGAGTTTTTATTTAGTGTTGCTGGCAGTAATGGACTTAAGAATCTGATTAGTTATAAATGGGCGTGAGGCGAGGTATAGCGCCATGCAATCACGCCATGCTTAATGATGCTCCGCAGACCCTTCTTCTCTGCAGGGAGCTCCGCCTCAGAACGAATGGGTCTGCTCGTGACGTTTCTAATTGAAAGTAATGATAATTAATATCATCATAATCACAGTTTGTTGTTGAGGATGTTTATGGGCTTTTGTGGCAGAAAAATGAGAAAGCACTTTATAAAATGGCTCTTGTTAACCTTTTAGCTTACTGCAGTCTCATTTAGCATCTGGAGTATCACTTCCATACGGGATGTGAGCAGAAAGTAAGATAGTAATTTGTATTCAGTGCCAGCTTCTCTCTTTGGGGTGGTGTGACAAAGATAAATCCTGATAAATGTAGACTGATATCTGCTTTAATGAGCTTGAATTAGAATACGTTCTGAAAACATGGAAATGCTTTGGAGCAAAGGACAAAGCAATATCTCTGAACATGCACTCATGAGCTCATGAGGATTGATGGCACGTCAAAACTACATTTGACAGGCAAATCAACCTCACGCTCCTCTTGTAAATGATAGGAAGTGTAACTGAGTCAGAAATCTTGAGGCCCATGATTATGACCTCAGTTGAACTTACTGCAGATATTTTCTTTTATATGATGAATGATGTACTGGATAAAAAATGTATTACCGGTATGTAATTATTGATTTAGAAATACTTTGGCCTATTTCAGTTTTTTAATGCAAGTCATTAATACAATTTTAGTTCAAAATGGGTAACACTGCTTTTTTGTATACGAATTATGATTAAACCAAACTAAACTGCCCAACCAATGGTGTGAGTTTGGTCCAGAACCATCTGTTTATCCAGCAAATGGAAGACAGGAGTATTTGGGAAACTGGTTTAAAAAACAAAAACAAACAAGAAACATACATTTGTTGATGGTAGTTCCACACTTTACCATTAAGCTTTCCATTATTAAGCTAATCTAACATATTACACCTTATTTAAATCCAATCTAGATCCTTTTGCAGATTGACCACCATAATTAATGTGAAAAGTTTCACAGAAATCAGTTTGAAAGAAAAGAGTGGATACAATTAACATTCATTATTTTAACAGCACCATCAAGAGTGGACTTAGCAGAGTCCTAAAACACATGCACATAAATGTCTGAGCTAAAATAAATGTGAAGTTTGCAGGGAGCGGCCAACAATGGCCAACACCAACAATTTCCACCATTTTGCTCAGAGAATGCTTATGACAGTCACAATAAGATGAGAGATTCCCAAATCCAATGGCATGGCGGACATTCAAACGTCAACCTTTCCTTCTCCACTGCCCTCTCTTCAAACCAACCCTGTGCTTATTCAGTTAGTTCAAGTACAATCAGTCCCTTTCAATTGCAAATCAGGCTGGTACAGCCATGGACGAGACAAATAGGGTATGTACAAAAAAGCAACTCTTACTGTAATGAAAGAAAGAGTGGTGGTGGGGGAACAGCTTATAAGAAAAGGACATATGTAGCTAACTTACAAGAGCCCTGAGGATATGCAAATGAGAGGGACCTCCCACAAGACTTACTTTTTTACTTATGCAGACCATGCTGCTCAGATAAACCCTGTGTAGAAGAAACACAGTGAAGACTGGCCTGTGTGTCAATGCCCCTTTTCTGCTGGAGAGTTATAAACTAGTCTTCACAGAGAACGCACTCGACTGACCCACCATTAACAATCCTTGAGGATTAATTAACATGACTGCTCTTGATGCTTGAGGACAACAGTTGAATTCAACGTCTATTTAAATGTCCCTACAGCTGGGGCCACACTAAAAGACTTTTAAAATCTTATACGATTTTCAAAACGTGAGAGAACACAGGCATGACGATAGGAAGTCATAGATTTAACTGCCGCTTATTTCTTCCTGGCTGTGTAGACAGCGACATTGATATCTATATAAAGGCTACATACTCGTCCGCGCTGCTGGCCAATGGAGGTCGACGTCAGCACCTGGCGGCCATCTTGTCACAGGCAGCTCGCTCACTCGTAACATTGTTTTAATGGTGTATGTACTTTTTAAATCACCGTAACTTGCTCAATCTTCTACCGATTTTCAAACGGTCTGGTTTGTTATAAACGGCAGAGATGTAGTTATGATACTGCATACTATAAATAAATAATCATCCAGAATTATAGCCACGTTAATAACATTTGTAAGAAACCAAATCGTTTGCAAATCCGTCAAGATTTCAACAAGATAAGAGTATTTCTTACATCAGGAACCACAGAGCCTGCCAGAAAGCCTGCCTGTGACAAGATGGCCGCCGGTGATGACGATAAATACTCCGCCGTGAGACATCTGGCCTTTATATAGATATCTATGGACTTCGACGCATATATCCTCTTCGCCGTTGCAAATGTGCGCTCGGCAAGACCGTTTTGTGTTTGAGCGCCCCAAGTTGTGTTTTACTGTATCTTCAGAGGCTTCAAACACATCAGCAAAAGCTCAAATCTCATTGGTCGAATAGCGTTGGTGTGAACACTCATATTGGCGTCCATTGTTTAGTGCACGAGGCGTTAAACGGCGAATAACGCGCACGAAATTCGTCCCGGTGTGAACAGGCCTTTAAACGTGACTTTAGAGTAAACAAACATGGCGGACGAACGACAAGAAGAAATGGTGCTTATATTGTATGGACTGCTTTGCGAGGGCTTGCATTTAGCTCACTTTCTGATTGGGTATTGTTTCGTTTCACGTGATCTCCAGAGTGACGTGTTTGTCCTCGAGGTTCCCCCACACTACAGGATTTCTGATCATAAATATTCAACATGTTGAATATTTACGATTTAAGATCGGGACGGCTCTGAACGTTCTTGAGCATATTCAGTCACTCTAAAGATAACACACGTCATACTGCTTTCCTGAATATTCTCTCCGCCTACCATTGTTGGGGAAAACAGATAGTCTCCCCATAAAGTCACGACTTGGTTGAGTCAATGTTGATTTTTTTGGGATGGTTGGGACATTTAAACAAACAGGGCAATGTTTGGATAGCACCAGTGTTTACACTTTTTTTAGGGAAATCAACCTACAAATGATTTACATTTGGCCTACAAGCTGGGCTATGAGGAAGTATTCTAACATCAAAAAACAAATGACACTTCAGCTTCAACTTTGCACACAATGGAAAGCGTGCTATACTGACCTAATTTCCCATTATAGCATACTGAATTTAGTATGTGTCCTTTACTGTGATATGTACCATACCGTCTCACACTTTATCTTGACTTGAAGAGCTCTGGTACTGAAGCCTATAAAAGGTTTCTTCAGGTACTGTACTTTAAGCGCTTTCTTGGCTGTTCTAGTCATTAGTGGTATCTTTACCTCTCTCTCTCTCTCTCTCTCTCTCTCTCTCTCTCTCAGACCACCCACACTGGTGTCCATCACTCTTCTCTCCAGCTGTGGCATGCCTATGGCCCATTTGTGTTACTTTGTTTCTTTGTGGCTAAGGTCAGAAACACACCAACCCCCTTCTTCTCTCTCCTTTCCCCAACTTACTCTCTCTCTCTCAGTAACTCCAACAAAAGCTCAAGCTGGCCTTTGTGCCTGATGCAGGTGTCCAGGGCCATGAAAGGACTCGGGCTCAGAGTGGGAAAGCTGAGGGGTCCATTCACCCAAACACCCACCTGTAGGACAATCTGACCCAGATGAGTCACTCTTTTACAGGCTCAAAACGCTTCCTGACAGACAGCCGGTCCCATTACTTGTGTGGGAGGAATCCGCTCATTAATATGGCAGAGATAATATGGCAGGGCTTCTGTTAAGTTGCTAAAGTTATAAGGTCACAAATGGTAATGAAGTTTTAAAACTTCATCCTTGTCCTAACCAGGCATACCATGATAAACAGGGCCTAAAATTAACACTGTTCCAGTACCAAATGTAAGTCAAGTTCACCTGTTCACATCAAGAATAATAACTATAACCATTAAGTAAAAAATAAAAATCCTCAAACTATAAGAAGCACAATATAAAAAAGCAAAATAATCCAATGTCATTAAGGTATGATCAGTTTTCTTCATAATCATGCCAAAAATTATCATTTTTTATCAATTCACATGCTATTGGCAGATAAAGCTATAAAAGCATCTTTTCCATGTTAAAGTCGCAATGAAATGGAAGAATAGCAACTATTAGCAAATATATATTTGGTAACACTTTATTTTAATGTGTCATTGTTACATATGTTACATAGTAATAACTACTATACTACTATAGTAATAACTATAAATTATGCATAATTACATGCAACTAACCCTAAACCCAAAGTAAGTACATGTAGTTACTTAATATTCCTCAGTACTTAAATGTATAATTACAGTGTAACAATGACACATTAAAATAAAGTGTAACCATATATTTTTATTGAGCTTGAAAAATTAATGTGAGCTTTGAGTCAATGGAAGTCTGGCATATGTCACCAGAGTGAAGTCTGCCATTTTTCCCGGAAAATGGATTTCTGGAAGATGGAAATCTTCCCGGAAGACTTTAATAAAATCACAATTTTATTAAACATTCCAAAGTTAAAAAATAAACAAATATGTATATTAAAAGGATTAATTGTCTACAATATGTTGATGCATTAAGGGCTGTGTTTGCAGATTTATTTAACTCCTTTTGGGTCAAGCAAAATGTCAGAGGTCAAACTCATCAAGACATTTGATGGATCCTGCAGCCTATTTGGCAACCTCGAGTTTCTGTAAAACACTTGAAAAGTGATTGCAGTACCAGTTTTGGCCACAATCTTACATACAGTACCTTTAAGTTATAAATGGTGATTTACATCTCAGTACTTGGTAAATTAACTGTTGAATTACATCTATCAAAACAGTTTCTTTTGTTCTAATAAAAAGTACCAATGGTTTTGTGAATGCATTTAAAATTGCGCATTTCAACTTTTTGCGACTTTTTTTTTTTTGCAGCACAGCATTAGCTCACGATTACAAATGTTTGCATTTCATTTACCTGATGATGCAATTACCCAAGGTGAGTATATTTCCAGAGGGTATGTTCTTATTCAAGGTGTCCAATTATCATACACTGGGACTGGAGTCCCCTGTGCAGGGGCGGTGAGCTGTTCTAACAACCCAGCATGTTTGTGATCTTGACTGGTCTCGGCAGTGCATGGGGGGGGGCACACCACTTTAATGAAAGAAGTAGAGAGAGTTCAGTGTCAGCAGTACATCATTGCATGCTTCTTACACCATTGTTTTTACTTTTGCAGTCTACAGGAGTTGAGCAGTTACTCAAAGGATGCCTTATCATATCCTCAAAGCAACAGTTTGCCATGCATAATGACATTTTCCAAACCAAAATGTATTATCTAATTAGACAGCCACCAAAACTGATGACATTTCCCCACAAAAAGTTGTGCTTCAAGGAGAGCCTGATTTATGCCACAATTTATTTCAATTTAATCTTTTAACATGAATATAGATTTTATGCTTAGCTCATAAATCAATCTTGATTCAGTCTCTGTAATTCGCCCTGCTCCCGGTCAGCGAACATCAACCTGAATTAGCCAGTCTGCTCAGCCTCACCGTACAATTAGTTCTATCGAGAGTGAAAGCTTTAATCAATGGCTGGCTTGTCCTTCACTGAGCCCTGTGGCTACAGCCACCGTAAACATGCACACGGGCAATGACACCACGCTTAAGCTTTGGATTAAAAGGTCTGTGCAGTGTCATGGTGGCAACTTTTGATAAGACAAAAAAAAAGAGTGAAATGTGCTGCAACCAGAATGCTGGTAAACTCCTCTGGGTGTGACGGTGTGTGTGTGTGTAGCAGGCAGTACCTGGGAGCCCCAAAGCAGTCCGTCTCATTGATTCAGTTGGGTTTAAATGTCACTCACAACAGAGTCTGGGCAGCCCTAGAGAACACAGCAAACAACAAGCAACAAAGGAGGAAGAAAATTACACTGGTGTTCCTCGAAAACAACTGTTCTCTCTACTGTGACAAAGACGATGGGCAGAAAACCAAAAATTATCTTCACAGCTTACATTTTCAGAGTACACTTGATCCTTGAATGGTCTTTTTAGATATGGTACTATATAGTAGGCATGATACGCTGAACATTTGCTCCCAACAAATGCTCCTAAGGATTAAAGGGAGTTTCAAAAGAAAGCATTGCTGTGATGCCTTCTCTTGAAACAAGTCGTTTTAATGGTTTACCCAAGCCATAACTCGTTTCTCTTTAAAAGACATCTGAAATTCTCATGAGAATCAAAATGAAGACATCACAGTTGTCTGGGCCAGTACTCAATTCAGTAGTCTAATATTATCTTTAATGCCTTTTAATTAACTGCCTCATTTACTAGATAGAAAAAAACACTGAAATTTGCTAAAATGTGTATATATTTCATGATTGAGGAAATATAATTATGTGTATTTTGTGCTTTTTATTTAAATATAATGTTGACCACCTCAAGGGCATTTGAGACTAAACTGTTTTCTTTTTCACATGACAGTTGTCCTCATGGTTGTATTGGATATTACTATGTTCTGGGCTTTCTCTATGTTCAAGAAGTTCCTAAAGCTCTGTTAAAGGCAAAGTGTAGCCTGTCAAAAAACAAAAACAAAAAAACTATAAAAAGTGCTCCATTCAAATTTGGGAGGCTAGGCGATGAAATGTGATATATGTGAAAAACCAGGCTAAAATTTAATTAGTAATTCATTCATTATTCATTACTATGTATTGATTCATCATGATCCCTGTTAATGCAATTCATTGGCAAGTTGAGGCTTCTGATCAGCAGGATTTGTAAAACAAATCTGCAGCATGAATCATTGAGTCTCATATTACTATATGGATGACTAAGCTACACCAACTGATATATTCTATCCATAACAAGTTTAGACAACATTGAGGAACACTAAATTAGAAGATTATCTATAAACTGCTTGATTACTACAGACTGGGCTGAATTAATGTACACTATTAAATACATAAATACACATTCAGGCATCATGGAAGGCAGCTGTAGGCTAATATCTTGCATTAGTAAGGAGGTTTTTCTTCATCATGTTTTTTTTTTTTTTTTTTTTCCATACAAGGGTTATTCCACAATCACCCATGATGACAAAAAATGTGAATATTCCATTTGGTGTGACAAACTTGTTTTTTTGTGAATCACTTATGCAGGCCTTTCAGATTCCTGTCATTGTTGCAAGATCTGATAGTGACTCATTTCTAAAGATTCATTTCACTTTTGTCCACTTACCAGAAGTGTTTTAGTATTTAATACACTATTGCCTGGTTTCAACGATGAGGCTTAAGCCTAGTCCCAGACTAAAATGTATGTTTGAGCAGTTTTAACTGAAAGTAACTTGCACTGAAATATCTTAAAATATGTCAGTGCCATTGTTTGATCTCAAGATCCATACCGGTCATGTTTTTTTCTAAGGTATGTTTATAAAAGCTACTTAATTGTCAGAATTGAACTAAGGCCTAATCCTGGCTTAATCTAAACCCTGTCTGTAAAACCAGACCTTTATGTCTAGTGCACACTAAAAAGCATGTAGCCTTATATTCTTTTTTCTAGTTTGTGACCACGAGATTGTAACCAAGTTCTTATAGTTACATGTGTACTTGTGACACAGGCTTCAACTAGTCACAGAAGTGCATTTAAATTCTTATTTAAAACTCTTATTCTTATTTACTTATGCAAAACAGTAGTGTAAAGAGCAACAGTTAATGACATTTTGAGAGAAAGAATGAAAGAACACCAGAAGGGCAATTGGAGCAAATATAAAAGGTAAATGAAATTAATTGAAATAACTAAATACATGAATTTACAGGAATCCAAAACTTATGTTTTGTCTATATACTTTTTCTTTAAAAAAATAAATAAATAAAAGAAAAACTGACCAGGATAAATATTTGTTGTGTTTGTTTGCTATTGCTTAAAGTCTGGTATTAGCATAGTTGTGCAATGTATGAACCAATGACTGAAAACAGTGAGTCTTTAAAATATTGTCTTTCTATCTATCTATCTTTATCTATCTGAAAACTGTCAGTCAACTAAATAATTAATAGGCCTTCGCCAAAACTGTTTAGCAAAAATTTAGTATAATTTACAAAATCATTACAAGACTTTACAGGACCTTGTCAGGCAATTACAAAATCATTATGAAGTGGTAAAGTTGAAAAATATATATATAGGTTATAGTTTAGGGCGTTTTACCAGTAACACTGCACAGTGCAGAGTTATCTAGTGGGTAAATATCGCTCTCAATTCTGTAACAATTAGCAAAAACTATTAAAATATGAAAACAGGCCTAACGTGGAGGAAAACCCAGCCCGCGTGCTTCTTTTTCCCCACGACGAACACAAACATTTCTAGAGACCAAATGAGTATCTTACAAGGGGCGCAGTGAAAACGCGTCTGAGCTTATCAAAAACGTTTCGAAACAAAACGTAAATCTACAGCTTTCTTGAATCGCTCAGAGTTGGAAAATATTTGAACTCTTTTCCCTTCCCTGACTGAACCCATGTTAATTGAATCGCTCACTCTTTTATTGAGTAACTTTGAAGTGGTGTTCGTTTTCGTACCCCTGCACGAAGGGTCATTTCGCGACGATCCCTAAAGCGGCAGTCCCTTTAAAGTTACCGCTGAGCGTGCTGTCGGGTGTATGTGATAGGCTGCGTAAAGAAAGAAGCTTCGCCTTGTGTTCAGATGAGCCCGTGGTTCTGCTGGAGAGTTCACTTACCGTCTGCTAGATCCAGCCAAAACGGACCACGAACCCTTTTCCTTTTTTAAAATTGTATTTATTTCATCCTATCATCGGATAAGCCTTTTAAAAACAAGATGTAACTCACCACCGAACATTTACATCCTCACGTTAATAAACCTAACGTTACGTATTTTAAAGAGCCGGGATGAACATCACTGATGGAAGTTATTGTGGCGAATGGTTTTAACTATGGTATGCCGATGCGATTGTTTATTTTGCCCTTTACCCTTGGCGATGGATCCCTAATTTTGGGATTATCGGTAATTCCGCGATTCTACTAGGAATCATCACCGACCGAAGAGGGAATTCTGCACGGCCAAGCAAACTACAGGGGATTTAAATCGCATTGCTCCGGGAAAAAGAAAAGAAGCAGGAAGAAAATTCATGTGGCGATTCTCTCCTTAACAGTAAATCATTTTGGATTGCAGAATGAGCAAGGAAAGACCTAAGAGGAATATCATTCAGAAGAAATACGTAAGTAGGCTATTGATCGTTTTTATGCGGTTGACCTTAAGTTTGTTTGATTGTCTCGCGCTTGTGTCGATGTTAAATGTGTAAACTTTGATCACGGATGGCTCTTGTTGTGTTCAGGCTTCAAAGCAAAGCGTAAATGGGCTCACAACACTTAAAATATTAAAAAGGTTTTTTCCCCCAGACGTCGATTTTCCTCGCTTTGCCTTGGTATCCTCATTGGGAATGTTTATGTTTTGCACGACAGATGTTATCTTACAGAACCTGGATGTGTTTTGTTTGGCGTTGTTGTTGTTGGTACACAAACTCCAGCGTTAAAATACAATTGTGACTAGAATGGCTTTGTTTGCTCTTCATTGCTTTCCTTCTCTAAGCCGCGAGGACAACCATCGCCTTCTTTTATCCCGAGACTTAATTGTTTTCCCGAACTGAAATCTGCAGGAACACGCTCATAAATTCAACTATGCCAACTACCCCGGTGTATTTGTTTTTATTGGATTTAACTAGTTCTTCGTGTACGCGGTGGAGTCTTTAATGTATTTGAAGTAGGCTAACTTAACTGTGTAGGGAACTTGACAAGTGAGATAGCTCTAACTTGGTGGCAGATGTAGATATTTTATTTAAGATTCAGAATAGTGGATTGTCCTCAATCTTTAAGTACAAACGCCGAACTAGTAAACAAGCTTGTGTATTGTGGGTAGCCTATGCACTGTTCCTGAAACTCTTCTTTTTATGGTCTGCTTTCTCTGAGAGTTTCTTCGTTTTATTGTTTAAGCAGATTAAACATTGAATGTTAACAGACCATAATAGCATATAATTGATTAGATTAAGCGCATGGAATGTCGTTTAATAGTGAAAGATATATACAGTCGCATTGCAGAGGTTCGCGTGCAAAAGAAACCGACCATTTTACTATCTCCACCAGTATCCTACGACGGGTTAGTGAACCGGCGAGCTTGTCGTGGTATATTGGAGAACATATACGGCTTGAACTTTTCTGGATGGGGATTTTATCTCCTCAGGAGCGGAATTAAACAAGGCTACCATAACAAAAAACCTTGTCTCCTCAGAGACAGCCGACCAAACCCCGTATTTGTTAACCCTCAAAGTACTGACTGACTTAACCCGAGTTTTCCAGGCGCTTTACCTGTAGTTGAGAAGTTTCTTTTTATCAGATTTTGTGGTAGTGGTGTGTTACATCTCTCACTGCCCGCTTCCTTACTTTAGTTTCTTCTCAAATCAAGCCTCCGTCGAGAAATAATTTCCCGCTGGAGCGTGAACGGGTTAGCTCGTGCAGCCAATTCTGTCTGCAGCCTGAAGTAGGCTTGTCACGTGCCCTTATATTGAACTTTTTTGTCAAAGTGCCTTATTTCGAGCGGAATTGCTACATGGAAATTTGCTTGTTGCGCCTTACATTTATGTTTTAGTGATATTTTTTGTAATTTCACTTCATCAGCAACAGGTTAACAGGAATGAAACAAACACCGGGAAGGTATAGGTTATGATGACGCAACACGGGGGCAGTTTCCACGCACATTATCGGCAGTGCTCGAGTTCCATGACATCTTATCGCTTTCCATAAATGTGATGGAAATTATCTAACTTTGTGTACTTTTGATCAGTGTAGCTGTAGTGCAACGTCTCATATTGACATCGCAATATGGTAGCACAAAGGGAAATGAAAGTGATGACAAAAGTAGCCTATTACACCACGTGGTGACTTGTTATTCTCGAGAAGTAGCCTATAATTCAGTTCAACCCACTGTAGTAGGCCTACTGACTATTATTTTAAAAAGCCTTCCTTGTATAAATTGTCAAAACATTGTCAGCTTAAGCTTTGGATTGTAGGCTGTTATAATGTAGCCATGATTTGTATTCTATTTGTTTATTTTAAAAACAAATTGTGCATACAGGGATCCCACTGACATGTAAATCTGGACATAACTTGGACGTGAATGACATCTTAAAAATAAAATTTCTGTTTAGAGCTCTCTATTTTGATTTATTATTTTAAAAACCTTACCAATGTAATTAAGTTACTGAGAATGTTAAATACATGCATTGGTCAAATAGATGTGGACACTATGTGTTCACTGACCCTCTTTTTGTATTGTTGCCGTCAACAAATTAGAATAAATTTTTAGCAAGTTCACGTGATTTATGTTTGGTTGCATGTCTGACAGGGATGTGCTTCGTCTCATAATGACCACATGTATGGTCAGGGTCAGGAGCCTCTGTGTACTGTGTGTGGAATGGACCTGAACCGTTCAGAACATGGCTGATCATGTCACATCTGTGCAGTGCAGGCAGCTGTGCTAAAATCTGGTCAGGCAAACAACAAAAACAACCTGAAGGATCTGTCCTCGGGGCCTGCACAACTCTTGGCCCCTTGGATTCAGCCTCCCCTTAATTAGCGTAAGACAATTATACATGCTTGGCTTAACCATATCCCCTGGAACATGAGTACAAGGTTTTTTTGTGTTGTTTTCTTCTTCTTTAAATTTTTATTACCTTATTTTCCTCCACATGTGCTGTGAATATTATTCAAATTCATTTAGTGGAAAACGAGAGCGGGAGAAAAAAAATATGATAATAGATGTTAATAAGAGCAAACAAGAAAATGCAATTAGACCGTCCCTGATTGATAGACGTATGTGGAAAGCAGAAGGGGGGCAAGTAAGCACTTTTGCTTTCAGACAAGCTCCTTTTAATGGCTTTCAGGCCATCCTGACACACTCTCTGAAACAACTTCTCTGTATAATTATTTTTCGAGGGCTGTTTTTAGAGCGAAGAGTTACGCTGGTTTTGATTTCAGACTTTGGCTAATGAATGCAGCCACAACTCGCGTTTGTGTTCCTGTTCTGTTGAAGTGAACATGGCACATGGTGTGGGGGAACGGGGGGTTACCCATGGCTATTCTTCCTCGCGCTATCGCTCTCCCTCTCTCTCTCTCTCTCTCTCTATCTTCTCTTCTCTCTCTCTCTCTTCTCTGCAGGCCCAGCTGGGGTCGGGCCCTGATTCATAGACGTGTGGTGAGATAGGCACAGCTGCTGTAGGGGCCTTTACAAATGTAAAGAAGCTGTCAGTGTTTGTTTCATCAGGCGTACAACTGATGAGGGCCAGAGTTGAAAAATCCACTGCAGTGTGTGGCGCACAAAAAAAAGCTGGAAACAAAAATAGAGAACAGGGCCAAGGCTCACTCGAGCCCTCCCTCTGACCCCTTCCCCGCTCCGAGTCCTCCAGCTTTACAATGTAAATGCGGACACCTCGTCCATTGCGAGGCTCTGCGTGTGTGAGGGATTGTATGTTTGTGTTTCAGCGCCTGCCACTAGCACCCCTGCGCTTCATTAAACCCTCTGTTTTAATGCAAATAGATATCTTCCCCCCTTGCATTATCTAAGGATGTGACTTAGCAAAATTTGTGGATCATACCTCAGGAGGCCAGCTGTTATAAAAGAGTTAATTTGGTGAGTTTGTTAGTAGTTTAGGATGCATTTGAAATTAGGGCCGTCAAACGATTAATCGTGATTAATCGCATCCAAAATGTGTGTAATTATTTTGTATATATATAAATACACACACATGCATGTATATTTAAGAAAAACATATAATTTATATATAAAATATTTATATTTTAGGGCTGTCAAAGGATTAATCGCGATTAATCGCATCCAAAAAAAAGTTTGTGTTTACATAATATATGTGGGCGCACTGTGTATAATTATTTTGTGTGTGTGTATATATATAATAAATACACACGCATGCATGTATATTTAAGAAAAACATATAATTTATATATAAAATATTTATATATATAATATAAATGATATATAAATCTACATTACAGTGTATACATGAAATTATTTCTTTAATATATAAGCATGTGCGTGTATTTATAGGTATAAAATAATTATACACAGTGCACCCACATATTTATGTATTTGGATGTGATTAATCATTTGACAGCTAAATGAAATTCCTAATTTAGATGAAACCACTTTTAATATCCCGAACAATCTGAACCTAACTTCATCAAAGACTCATGTATCGATACGAATAAATATAAATTCTGATATGATAAAAACCCTTTTTATCTTCTGATATCTGATATTTACTTCTGAAATTATAAGTGATTTAATGAACTACACGTCAGTTGCAAATAAACTGTTTTGCAAGGGTATAATTCGAAATGTCAAGGGAAAGCAAGAGACATATTTGATTGATTATAGGGGATAGAGATAAACAACTCTCAAACTTGTTATTATCAGTTAATTAGATGATAAATTAGTGTGATTACTTGATTTTTCATTTTTTTTCTCTCCAGAATTGTAATCGTAATGCACATTAATGTACACCCATTTGTATAAAATGCATCTATGCAGGTTTTTTTTACGGGTTTTTTTTTTTTGGGTAGCATACAAATTTTGTACAAAAGTGGGTATGTGTGAATATCTTGCCAAATCACTTGGGCAGAAAGAGGCTGACACCTGGTGATTCATTTTAGGTTATTCATTTTATATCAATCCTTTGAATTTTCCAGATGGACATTTCCTCAATGGAGGTTTCCATATAGTTCTCTGCCAAGTGACAATGTCCTCGCGCCATCATTACGAGCATCTGAACCTGGTGCAGCCATGGTTAAGTGTTGCTGTTCTCCTTTATGGCTGTTGCGTCACCAGCTTGGTACATTATGCAATGTGACCTTTTACTCATCGACCTTTACAATCATATGTGATCTAACCTTCACAAGTGTTGGGCTCCTTGGTCAATGTGTGACTGCTTGCACAGGACACACTCCCACATCAGCAAACAGCAAACGGGCGGTTGCATACGGATGTGCACACGTAATGTGAGGAATTTGCTCTGCTGACATTAAAACAGGTGCAGCAGCGCTTTGATAAGTGGTACTGCTTAAATCTTGCGCTTATAAAGAATGTTCTCCTCCTGCCTTTCATTCCCCCGTCCTGTACTTTGTATTATGATGAGATAAGAGGGCAGAGTATCAGATGGAGGCTTTCTCAGTCAGTGGTTTGTAAGCTGTGGTGGATCATGCAAATCATGCGTTGGATAGGGCTTGGGCTTTAATGGAAGACTGCATGAACTTGCCTTTGCCTTTGCATCTACGCTTCCTTACTTGATGCATTGTTTTGGGATCAAACAAAATGAAGTATTGGTTTTTGTCAGGGTCTTGGCATAAGGTCTCTTAGAAGATCGCTGTTAATTTCCATTTTATTGAAGGTGAGGTCACATTGTTTGTCTATTGTCAATAGTGTAGCATTGTATGAAGCACAGCTCACACAGAAGTCACTTTCAAACCAAGCAGTTTTCTGTTGGTCAACATGGCAAATCCGTGAACCCGTATTCACTTTATAGCCCTTAATCATCATCAATTGTGGATAAATGTGGGCACAGAGGACTATCCTAATTTTTATTTATTATAAATGTTGTATCACTGTCTTCGATAAAGTTTTGTCTATCCATTTATGGTGTTTTCTAATATTGTAGGGGTATTTTTGAATTTATTTACTTCAAAAAGTACCATATTTTCAATGTAAATTAATTACTATGTATTTTTATTTTTTGGTACATTAAAATATCAATAATTTCTTAGAGCTAAAACCTAAAGATGAAGTGACTTTGCGGTCACCTGGTGTCTTATTTTGGCTTATTTTAGAGTGCTCTAAATTACAGTTTTCCCATTCATTTCTATGGGTGCCCATTTTTGACCCAAATACAAGATTAAGGAGTTTTTTTCACCCACTTAACATTGTAGAATTGAGTCAAAAAAATGTGTGTGTTCAGGAGGCAAACTTAGGAAAAGTAGCCAAGTCTTGTATCGCTCAGATCAAGTGAAGTATTTTTTAAAAATAAATCAAAACTATTTTGCCCACATTTGTCCAGAATACGGTTTTAGGGTTAACAAAATCTGTGTGGGTTTGTGAAGTTTCTCTTGAAATGTTGAAAACTGAGAAAATGAGAAAGTTCTGTGAAAAAGGTGCGAATTGCCCATTTCAGAGGATTACAACATCTACTTGCCAGCTTTCATTTAAGCTTCTTTTTAATGGTGCAAATAACTTCTAAACTGGGCTGGGTCTAGATTTTAGGGTTAGGCCTTCAACTAGATCTGAAAATAAGCTAGGTTCACACTATACCATTTTGCCATCTGAGACAAAAGTAGTAAATGCCATTATTGGCACATCAAAAACGTACAATGATTTGTTCCCCTTTACATTTGTATTTCCAGACATGCACTCTCAGTTCCTTTTGTATTTTGTCTCGCTTGCACTTGGCTCAAGTCAGGGTAACCTCACTGATGTTGTCGTGAATGCTGACATGTGGCCAAGACGTGGCAGCAACAGGCAGAACTCTTGGCAGTAGTACTTCCCTTTCACAACTGTGTTACCCTCTGTGACGCTGTTTCTGGAGGTGTTTTTGTCTTTTCTGCTTTCTTCTTTTATGAATCATTGTGCCATTTAGTCTTCGGAATCGCAGTATATTACCCCGATACGTTCCTGATCAGGTGCGGACTGGAATCGACAGTACGCCATATTGAAAACATTTACTGTAATGAGGAAGTGGCTTATACCGTAATCATTTCAGGCTTTTAAAAAATCAGCCTCTGTGGTTTTGTGTGTGTGTTAGCGAAAGAATGAGAGAGAGAGCGTTTTTAGATGGAAGACCTCCCCCTAAGAGCGATGTAATGGAAGTGTCTTTGGGTACGCTAACCCTCCTGCCAGAACATTTGTAATTCAGTGCTGCATCTCTCATTAGCCGGCGAGATGCGTGCCACTGGGAGCCATGTGGCTGCTTTTGTGCAAGTTCAGCTGCTTGAAGAGAGGCCAGTGGGGCCTCTCAGTCCTGACACTGGGGTTAGTCATTTTGTTTAGTGTCGAGGGCCCTAGCAAGACATGTAGTCGTGTAGTGTTTGACTTGCACTGGTGACAAAGTGCTTAATTTTGCAGAGTTGCTACTATGTTAGGAAAGGGTGTCAGATCTGTTTGAGGTGTTGTTCAGCACAGTATTGTTGTGAAGACACCAGCACAGTGGAAACCACTGTTGAACTATTTACATTGGGCTTTGTATACAGCATTAATCATTTGTTTTGTGGCTCATCTGGATTGCCAGACATCTGTGCTGGATGTTGCTGTCGGCCTGGTGATTTTCTTTGGTTGGTGAGCTGAAGCTTCACCCATTTGAATTCATCCTCCTCATCTCCACATTAGTGTGATTGGGATAATTCTATATTAGCAAGATAACTAAAGATGTGATTTTGGAAAATTATACAATATTGATTGTGATTCTGTTTGTGCACTTATTATTTGGACATGTTATGTTAGAGACATGGGTGCTTTGGCTTTTATGGACGTTTAATAGTTTATTACAAGATATGCTAAAGTAAAGAGTAAAGAGTTGTAGATGTTTGCAGCTAAATGTAAATGGCAACAAAAAGCATATTTTTTACACTAAGTGCAAGATGGATGCTAGTCACACAAGTTTCAATAGAAGTAGTTTGGTTTTTGCACCAAGAGTAAATTGTTGAGATTGACATGGTTATCTATTCCTCTCTTTATGGTCGTCTTGTCTTTTAATCTTTTCGTGTTAAGTGTTTATGTAGTACCGCTCAATAGTTTGGGGTTTGTAAGATTATTTATTAAATAAGGTAATCTTTTTTTTTTCAGCAAATACGCATTAAAAAGTGAGAGTTTAGACATTTTATAAAGTTACAATAGATGTCTACTTCTAGATAAATGCTGTTCTTTTGAACTTTCTATTCATCATAGACTCTTGACAAAAAAGACTTTCTACAAAAATATTAAGCTGCACAACTTGTTTTTTAACATTAATAATAATAATTAAAGCTGCAAGCAGCATTTAGCTGTGTTCAGCAGTCTTTAAGCGCAAAAGCATCAAAATACATTAAGTTTTATGTAGCAAGCATTTTACCACTGAGATCATAGATGGAATAGAACATGTTTTAGCATGATTTACCATGATATGCCACATTTCAGTGTGATTTTAATTATTTATCATGTTCCAGTATGATTTACCATGAATCTAGCATGATTTGAAAATGGCCTTTCCATGGCATCCAAAACAAAAGTCTGTGTTTACATAATATATTTGTGTGTGCTATATATAATTATTTTGCATATATAAATGCACACATGCATGTATATATTTAAGAAATGTGTTATGCGTATATAAAATATCTGTATAATATATATGATGTGTGTATGTGTGTGTGTATATATATATATATATATATATATATATATATACACACACATAAATTTAAGCGCAAATAATTATTATATACATGCATGTGTGTGTGTATTTATATATACAAAATAATTATATACAGCACACACAAATATATTATGTAAGCACAGACTTTTATTTTGGATGCGATTAATCACAATTAATTTTTGCACAGCCCATAATATATATATATATATATATATATATATATATATATATATATATATATATTAGCAATTGCATTTTCCTTTTGAATGCACAAAACAGACATTTTAAAGAAACATTTGTAGAAAAAATATTTTTAGATGCGTCTAAGTGCTTTTAAGCATAAGCTAACCCTTATGGCAAGGATCTCCGGTGTCTGTTTAACACTGTTTGAGGTCCCGAAAGGCAAACCTGTCCATGGATTTAATGACAGTCTCTTGTTTAACGCACAAAAGCTTTTGACAGTCAAGGACAAATCTGACAGGATCCAGATAATATCATTAAATCCAGTTCCAGATAGAGTTTCAGCCATAGTGACTAATGGTGCTGTTAGCTCTGTAAAGTGATCTGAATTTAAATCACTTTTTACACCACAATAAGCTCATCAAAATCATCGGCTCCGGTCCTCTTGACACGCGGCCGTTTATTTAGAACTTTTCCGATTCTCACATTTATTGTCAGGTTGCAAATGAGCTTCTCTAAATGAGCTACTTACTGTTATTTCAAGACAGAAGTTTCAAATTAATTAACATGGAACAAACAATGACTTTACAAGTAAATATAGCCTAATTGAAAGTAGAATTTAGCGCTTCCACAGTGACTAAAAACAGTGTCTTGGAAATAAAGGAACATTGATCACACGTGCACTTTGCCATCCGAGGGGCCTAGCCACTATGTTTCCATAGTAACCACCCTGGTGCCAGAACACGGCGTCCCTTTTTTTTTTCTTTGAATCACCACTTGAGTGTCTTAAAATAGTGGTGCTCTGCAGATGCTGAGAGCTCATAATGAGCTCTGGCTGCTTCAGGGGAGACAGAACAAGCTTCTTAACTGCTCACTCATAAATCAGATATTTTCAACAAATCCATGTGCTTTTTTTTTTTTTTTTTGCGCAACACGTGAAAGGAGAAAAAAACACTTAACTGACCATACCGACTGAAGTTTCATTTTAATGGGGCCTATTCACACTCAAATGCACACGTGTATGTTAACACTAAATGCGTGCATAATGCCGTGTGTTTTTATGCAGGTACTCGACAGCAAGGCTGGGCTGATATTGATTCAGTTGCTGATAAGTGGTGCTTTAGTCCAGACTTGTGGTTAATGGCAGCGTCTGTTAGCTGTTTGTCTGCCGGCAGACGTGAGCTGTGAGCTCCTCGGCTCTTCCTGTCTTTCTTGTTTTTATTTCATCTCTCTGCTGCATACTGGCCACTGAGAGCAGCAATTGAATCAGTGTTTCTCTCATTGGATATGCATGTACTTATCGCTCTCTGCTACTTTGTGTTTGAAGTCACATGTAGCCGGTTGTAGCTCCCTGCCAATCTGGGTACGAATTACATGGGTACACTGAAAAAATTGGATTAGGATTTACTTGAAAAAAGCTAGGAGACTTTTTTCACTCAGAAATGGTTGTAAATTTAAGATTTGCCAAGTAAAAACCTAAACATATTTATCAGTAGCTTTAAATTTACTTGGAATATGGAATTAAATAAACTTCACAAAAAATAAGCAATATTAACTTGGCAAGTAAAATGATGTTTATTCGATTTAGTTGAAATTTCCTTTGCATTACATTTCTCTAAATCAATAATATTGAATTGTATTAGTCATTTATAGTATGTGCTTTAATTAGGTCATCTAAGTAATTTATATTACATCATATAATACTTCGTTAATCATCATGTCAGATGTTAAGTATCATGTGAATGCAAACACCTCAATACTTGGTAGACAATACACAATGGCGGTAACTGTTGTCATTTTGAGCAAAAAATGTACTCAATGTCAAGTTACTAATACTGACAACAAAAATCAATGATAAAACACAGTAAATACAGCTGGAAACCAGTGAAAAATTAACCTCATTAATTATTCAAGGTCCAATGCATGATGGGAATCCCAGTATCAGAAAAGTTTACTTTAACTTAATTTTATTGAGTTGATATTTACACTTTCATTTCTACTCTCTTGAATTAAGTACTGATATGGAATTTACTTAGTTTTTTTTTATTCTTGCCTGAACTAACTTTTTCATGTACATTACATTGTTTTTGTTTTTTAGTATATTTACTTCACCAAAAAAATCATTTTTACAGTGTAGTGATGGGTCTGACTGCCATAATAAAACTTTGATTCTTCTATGAAACAAGGAGATATTTAGAAATTTCTTTCAGCCTTTTTCATTGATGCAATAGAATTTGGGTCTGAAACAACGTTGGACCCCACTGACTTTCAAAACCAAAGTATGGTATTTTATTTAACATTTAATTTGCATGCATGGTTTAAAATATTTAGTAAAATGTATTTTTATTTTTTCACTAAAAGACAATTTGGTTGCATTACATGAACCTCAATCCAAAGCATTACCTGTAAGAAAGTTAGCCCCAATAAAAACCATAATATAATTCAGACGGACTGCAGGATTCGAGGTGAATATGCCTCGTATGTGCTGACAGATTTATGAGAAAATGCATATATGTGATGTCAATCCTGTAGCAGTTAATGCAATAATATTGAGTGACAGCTTCATGTTTTAACTGTTGCAATTTAAGAGAAAATGAATGATTTCACAATTTCTTGCGTCAAATTAGTCATAGTCTTGTATTTAGTGGGTCCTGAGATTGTTCGCTGGCTTCTTCCTGTGGAAAGTCTCTGCGACAGGCGGAGAAGAGGAAAAAAAAACGACTTCTGTTTTTATGCAGCCTCATTCATGCACAGATGTGGGAAATCACCTCGTTTTTGGCCTTGAATTTGTGTTGTATTCAAAATGAGGGATGTAATTTGCCTTTTTGTAGATTTGTTTTTGCATTTTGACTGGAAAAATCATCTCCTCTCCACAATGAGCCGCCTTTACAAGATTTATTTAGTGTTTTTTTCCTCCTCCCTGTCAGGGATCTTTCTTTCATTTTGTATATAATCACTTTTCTCATGCGCTGATTGCTCTACTAGCGCACGTTCCTGCTCACCTTTTCTTTATTGTTCTTTTCGTTTTCTTATGTTAACTGGCCTTTCCAGCGCCTCCCTGCTGACAGACTGGCAAGGAAATCATCTGTGAGAAAGTAACGGCAATCCACGAGGTGAAAATCATTTCTTAATTGCTGCGATTTTAAGCAGTGACCTGCTTGTGAGAATGGGTTTAGTTAGATCTGAAAACGCCCTGAGCGAGCTTCTAACACCTGTCTGCCTGTCTGAGGCCCACACTGCCTAATCGGGCCCAAAAAAAGAGCTGGTCTGGTAGGAGGAAAACAGCGGATGCTTTGTTTGGCTGTGGAGTGTGTTAAATGGGCGGCTTGCACATTATGATCTATTTTCCTCTCAGACAGTATGGATTTTTTGCTCTGCGGTGTGATAATTAATGGCTAATGTGTGGAATATAATCTCTGTCTCTTCTATTAATTTAACTCGCCTCAATGGCACATACATGTTCAGAACAGGCTCACAGACTTCAGTCAACATTTCAAACGATTTTCTACTCCTCTCTTTATGGTCGTCTTGTCTTTTAAAAAACAATTTTATGGTACAGTTATTGCTGTTCTTTTTCTTTTTTTAAGTGTTTATGTAGTACCGCTCAATAGTTTGGGGTTAGTAAGATTATTTATTAAATAAGGTAATTTTTTTCAGCAAATACACATTAAAAAGTGAGAGTTAAGACATTTTATAAAGTTACAATAGATGTCTACTTTAAATAAATGCTGTTCTTTTGAACTTTTTAAGGTAAAAATAAAAAATATAAAAATATTTTCTACAAAAATATTAAGCTGTTCAACTTTTTTTACATTAATAATAATAATTAAAGCTGCAAGCAGCATTTAACGGTGTTCAGGCCTTTTAGACCTTTAAGCACAAAAGCATCAATTTTTTTTTATGTAGCAAGCATTAAACCACTGAGATCATACCAAATTTCAGTGTGATTTACATTATTATGTTCCAGTATGATTTACAATGAATTTAGCATGATTTGCCATAGTTCTTCTCAGTTTGAGGCCCTACCAGTCTCTAGGCCTTACGGTTTGGGCTGCACGATGCATTTTAAGGGATTTTCTTAGCAAATACAATAGGTTTTCAGCACTTCATGCTACCTAATAAATGTTTCTAGAGCACCAAATTATCATCATATAATGATTTATGAAGAATGTGACAGAGTGGCATTATGGTGAAAGTTAAGCTTTGCCATCCCAGGAATAAATTAAATGTATTATAAAATATATTAAAACAAATGTTATTGTAGATTGTAATACTTTTTCCACTCTATAACTGTATTATATTTGATCAGTGAGGCCTTGCTGAAGAGACTTCTTTTAAAAACATTACAAAACCTTACAGTCTCCAAACTTGTTTAATGGTAGTGAAGTAATTGAGAGACCATATGGTTTGTGTGAAATCTCAGATGATTAAAATGATAAAGAAATTTAAAAATAATATATTAATTTCAACTGTATATGGGTAAAATGTTAATGTCAACTACTAATCTGCTGTTTTGCATTTGTTGAGGTCTTTGTAAGCTGTTCTGGTAGAATATGAAGAGGGATGAAAAGAGAAAAAGTGGAGACCGTTTTTTGTGTGTGTGTGTTTCTTGCATGCAACTCTATTTCGGTGTGGTGGAGAGACAGCAGGTCTTGCGCAGTGCCTTTCTGTGGCCACCCGGCCGCTGTGCTCCTGTCAACTGTCACTTTCTGCTGTGGTTGCATCCTTCAGCACCGGAGTAACTGGTAATCTTATCTCACTGTCAGTTCGCCTTACTCTCTGCCTGCCTTCTGAGCCCCCTTTAACCCTTCGAACCTCAAGCTGCCGCCAATCTGTCACCTCCCCTCTGTCTTACGAAGAAAGATTGTGAGAATGAACACACGTTGAACCCCCATATTTGACCTTATTATTCTTTGACAGTTTCTACACTAATAAATCCAGCTCTGCTGCGCTGACTTACAATCCTGTTTGTACTGGTCTAAAATTGATTACCAAAGGAGTTATTAGGCAAGCATCGCACTTAACTATGGTAAAACAACTGTAATGTTCTATATAAATTACAATATAAGGAAATAATGCACTTTTTAAAAATATAAACTACTGAATAACCTGTATAACTGGCTACTGTAAAAAAAAACGTTTTGAAATGTACCTCATCCAATTGGATTTTAGAGCTTTTGTCAGGAAAAAGTGTGTCCCGTCACTCCATGAACCCAAATATGTTCCATTGGTTGCAACCCCTAACCCCTCAATGTCAAAAAAACAAAACAGATAGGATGATCTATTCAGTGCCTCTTTAAAAAAACAAAATCACTTTGTATGTGGTCTGAACAGTGTTATTACATTGAGAAATCTCTACCGAAAGACCCAGTTAAGCTAAATTAAGCTTAGCTGGTCTGCTGACTGATTTTTGGGCCTTTCCAAGAAACCAGATTGAAGCAGTAAAGACCAGCTAACCATCTTAGGCTGGCTTTAGTTAGCAGTGATGTCCTTTTAAATCATGTAGACTAAACCAGTTTTGGTTGTTTTTTTTTTTAAAGCATGGGATGGTTTTTAAATGATATGCTAGCATAAAATCAAAGCTATAGATCATAAAAGATGTTCTCTTTTTTGTCTTGCAACTTTGGCAAGCTAACTTCGATTACGATGATGCTAGCACAGCATTAGGTATTTTTATAAAATGCAAATAAAACCTCTCTGAGTGTATTTTTAGAAACATCCAAAAGAAAAACCTTCCTCGTTGTGGTTGTTTTATTTTTATTGTAAGGGGCGCTTTTTACAGTCCTTAAAATAAAGATGGTCAACTAATAGCAGATCAGCTAATCGCTAGTGGTTTGTCAGCCACAGACCAGTGGCATTGAAATCCTGTAGAGGAGAAGCCCGTTCCAAACTTGAGATTGGTTTTCAGCCTAACTCATGCCTAACTCATTTGGTTCTGTATTATCCCACCAGATTGTCCTCTTCCTCTAGCTTATGCACTTTTATTTTGGTGTAATGTAATGATGTCTTTTGGGATATGAATGCTGTCGTCACGACTGACCCCTTGATGTTGCATAACGTGTGCAGTGCGCAAACCATCAACCCCTCTCATGGGTGAAAGACCGTAAATCAACCAGGCACTGCGGTGACACAAATGGTCACAATGGTTTGATCTTTCATGCTTGATGACGTGCCTGAAAAGCGCAAATTGAATTTGTGCTGAGCGTTCATGTTACCCCAGTTCCTGAAAAAATGGTGGTTTGTGCCTTTGAACTAGTTGACCTTTTACCTCTAAGCAGTTTAGATGAAGGCATCTCGTGCTTTCAAGCCACAATATGGCCTGGCTGGGCACTGTGTTGCATTATGGGAAATTGAGGTGGAGAGGGAACTGTGTGTTCTCCACACCCTGGCTAGTTTTGGTCACTGTGTCTATGATGTTTGGGCCTCTCCTTCAATTTAAAAGAATCAACATTCTGTCATCATGTACTCGCCTTCATGCTATTACTTACAGTTCTGCATAACACAAAATTAGATGTTTTGAAGAATGTGTCATTTTGTTCATACAGTCAGTTAAATGTGCCCAAACAGAGCCCATTGACTTTCTTGTGAAATCCACACTGAGACAATATGAGTTTTGCGCTAAAATTTAACAGCTAGGTTTAAAGGAACACTCTGACTTTTTGGGACTTTAGCTTATTCACTGTATCCCCCAGAGTTAGATAAGTCCATACATACCTTTCTCATCTCTGTGCGTGCTGGTAACTCTGTCTGACGCACCAACCGCTGAGCCTAAGCTTAGCACAAAGACTGGATGTAAATGGTTACAGCTAGCATACTAATCCTAATAAGTGACAAAATAACGCAAAAATTTCCTATTTACATGTTGTGATTTGTATAGTCACATCGTGTATAAATAACAAGGTCATATGAGACACAGATATCTTTTAACCATATACATAGTGGGAACTATATTCTCAGAAGGCTGCTTCGTCTTGTGAGAATATGTTCCCAATATTTATATGGTTAAAGGATATCTGTCTCATATTACCTTGTTATTTGTACACTCTGTGACTACTCAAATCACAACATGTAAATAGGAATTTTATTGCATTTTGTCTCTTAATGGGATTATGCTAGCTGTAGCCATTTACATACAGTCTTTATGCTAAGCTAGGCTAGCGGTGGGTGTGTCGGATAGAGTTGTAGCATGCACGGAGATGAAAAAGGTATGTATGGACGTATCTGACTCTGGGGATTATGTAAAACTGCTTATTACTTTGAAAATGTACCTCAGATGTGAAGTTTGACCAAGGTTTGTAAATTTGAGTGGATTCCCTCTCATGTACTGTTAATTTGCTGTCCTCTTGGCAGAAGACCAGATCATTATACAGTTAGGATGACACACTGAAGGTCTATTTTGAAGAGAAGCCATAAAGTCTTCCTTTAGTGTATTTTTACTGATGGCTAAATTGAGGCTTATAGCAGAAGAAAATTGAGTGCGGAGGTTTTGAGGTTTTCACTTGATGGACTCTTCTGGGAGATGACTGGCACACTTTCAGGGCCTACTTGTTTCCGTCTGTCAGGGAAAGATTGGACAGATTGCACTAATTCTTAGTGTTTTCCCATGTCTTCTCCAACAAAGGAATTTGTAATGCTAAAATAAGACGGCGTCCTCAAACCAACTCTGCTTTTCTTTACTGTTGTGAGACAATCTTGTAAGGTGGGATTCGCAGGTGGGGCAGCTTAACTGTCAGGTCAACCGTGCATGACTGTGTAGAGACATCCTGTAATGTGAGCGCCTCAATCACGCCATCGTTTTAACCACTAACGTCCAGTTAGTATCATAGAGCGGTACCTGTTATGACGGAAACTACTGTGGTTAACATCATGGACCTTGAACGCTATCAGTTTGCAGGCGTCATTGGTAATGACATGGAATCAATTCCTGTACAGATCATTTTTCATGGGTTGGAAACTACCTGGATTTGCTAGTTCTCTAAACTTCTTATCACCTGCCATTAAGGATTTGCTGGGGTTTTCACGGCCAATGTGCGAGACTTGGCCTGAAAAACCCAGCAAATCCTTAATGACAGGTGACAAAAAGTTTGAATTGAGACACACGCAATTCAACCAGTTCACATTCTCAGACGCCACAATGTGTATTTCTTAATGGTGTGTTCACACCGAACGTGTAATAGAGCGTCAAATACGCGTCTATCGCGTCTCAGTTAGACGCTTGAACATTCGCTCAAGTTCAAATTTTTCAACTTGCGCAGAAGACATTTGCGCCTAATTCGAGTCTAATCATTTGAGTCTATTCGTGTCTTTGCTTTGACTTATTGTATGTAATCTACTCGCGCAAGTTATTAAATTTGTGTTTGGTGTGAATACACCATTAGGCCTGTTCACACCAGGACGAATTTCACGTGTTATTTGCCGACGTTTAACGCCTCGTGACTAAACAAAGGGCGCCAATGTGAGTGGTCACACCGACGCGTAAAAGCATATTTTTTTTTAAAACGCCTCAGGTTTTTTTTTTTTTTTTACGCGCTGCATCAAAAACTATCCGACCAATGAGATTGACGCTTTTGTCTCGTGTTTGCTCATCGTAAATCACTTGGGTGTGAACACAAAAAACACTGTTAAATAACGCTGACGAATAACGCAGGCTGATATTCGTCCCGCTGTGTACGGGCCTTTACGCTGAAAAGGCAATGCCAACCAAGTTGTCCTGCAAGCTTTATATATGAAACGTTGTTTCACGAGACGCAGGCACACAACATAAGAAAAATATCAGATTTATAAGAATTTTACACGTATTACAACACTGAAAATAGTACAGGAAATGATGAGGAGAACTGTAGTGATGCATTGATTAGGATTTTTGATGGTTGATTGCCACTCTAGATGGCATAATCACATTTTTTTTTAAAATAGGAACATTAGTATGCGAAATGTATAAGGCCAGAAAATATAACACCAGCTTTGTTAAATTTCCCTGAACAGGAATGGTAAATTGGTGTTCTTAGCCATGAGCAAGTGTGTTTACTCTTAACATGATTGTAAGGTCATGCTCTGAGGTCCGTTTAAAGGGATACTCCACTTCTTTCTAGCCAGACAGTTACCAGACAGTTTCTGGTCTTATTGACTTCCATAGTAGGAAAAAATATACTATGGAAGTCAATGAGACCAGAAACTCTCTGGTTACTGATTCTTCTAAATATCAGAAAATCGACTGAATGGATTCGAAAACGGTAAAACCCAACTGTTTAACTCTGGAGGAGTTGTAAAATGAGCCTATTTCCAAAAAAAGTGGAGTATCCCTTTAAGGTCCCTCTGAAGCACTGATGCACAACTGTGCCATAATTTGCCAAAAGAATGTTTTGGGAGGAGTGTGTATTACTCAAAATAAATGTTGGTGTGATTTCAAACAAGTGAATTCACATTATAAAGGGATAATTTGCATACACGAATACAGATAGTTGTTGCCTGTAGTCAGAGCTGAATTTAAGATGGCCTCTGAAGGCTCTCTTCCTGTCAGGCTGTTGTTAACACCTTTCCCCTGCTCATAGGGGTGCGGGGGGCTTTCTTTGTTGCAGCTCACCAAGAGAAAAGAAAAAGTGGAAGGAGTATACAGAGCCTGAAGCGATAAGAGCCATGATGACAGGTCCATCACTCCACCTTAACCCACACTTCTTCAGAATGATACATCAGCTCATGTCCAACACCATTAAGATTTTTTCCTCTTTCAGACTTGTATATTAAGGAAGTGCAAAATTACATTTTCAAAACTGATTAGTCAGTGGGTTTTCTGAACAGCAAGTTGACCACAGCTGATATAATTAGGCTTGTTTGGGCTTCTTTTGACCCTGAATGGAAACGTTTCTTAGGGACAATTTATTTTTAAAAATGTCGAGACATGCAGCAGGGAACGGGAGTGCAGGAGTCTCAGACTTATTTTAAAGGAGATGCATTCAAATAGAGTTTTACATTATGAGTCAACTATTTGACCTCTAATCAGCTTTTTGCGTTTTGGATTGCTAATCATTTCTAGCATATCGAATTTACACACTTCTTTGTGTCATTTAAGGGTGTTTTTAAGGGTCATGAGAGAAATCACAGGACTTGTTTAATTGTCAATTGAAGAGAGAACGTGTTTTACTTCCTGGCTAAACCAGCCTTACCTCCCACGGCTGCTGCCACATTAGCCAGATGGCCAGGTGGCGGCTTGTGCGAGCGTGTGTTTGCGTATTTGTCGAGTGTGTGCGTTTTAAGCCATTCATTCTGAGTCCCTCAGTCTCCCGTGTGTAAATTTGTGCCACATGGCTGGCTGGCTACCTCCTCTGAGTAAACATAAAGCTCAGAGAGGTTAAGAAGAGGAGTCACTGTGTCTCCTGCGCAGGGAAAGAGTTAACTACTCACGCAGAAGTAAAGGAGAGTGTGTGAGCGAGCAAATGAATGGCTGTGAAAGCGAGCAGCATGCTGCTGTTGTCGGGCTGTAGGAGGGGGAGAGAGGTGGGCGGAGCTATGAAGATGCCTGGCCAAGTCTGTGGTCTGGGGTGCTGTGTGGCATTGTCCCGCCATTAGCTGGCTGCTAAGAGGCTTTAGCATTGCTGTGGTAATTGCACACAGGGCAATGTTTGAGATGCTACCATTCTGCATCGTACAGATACTATGCAAAGCATGCACAGGAGTCTAGAACCAAAATATACTGCTCAAAATACTTAATCCCACAATTCCGACTAATGAACTAGAAACAATATCACTTGTGAAGTCAGTTTTTATACATTATTAGATCATGCAAAATAACCACATTTATTTTAGAAATAATAATTGGGCACCACTCACATAATTAAACTTTTTACGACATGAGTTCTAGTGAACCCAGTGCATATTCAATAATGTGCATTGTTAAAATAGTGCGCCATATACTGTGCACTGTCATTTTGAACAGAAACTGGTAAATGCACAGGTGCTCAATCCAAGAACACAGTGCTTTTTTGGCCCAGGGGCCTTAGTTTTCACAATTAAAAATAAATCTCACTATTTGCATTACTGTTCCTTATTTGACAAGTATTGAGTATTTGAAGCCGTGGCATTTTCAGCATCTTATTTTCACTGAGCTGAATGCGCAGCAAACTTTGAAATTCCTGTCAGTTTACATGTTGCAAAATTGCCTTTTTTTTGGCCTCACTGTTAGCACATACAAATCAATTTAGCTTTTCTTGCTTTTTTTATGACACTTGTTCTTTTCCCCCATGCCAAACCATCTGCCATTGTTGAAATTTTCTTTTAACAGCTATAAACATTGTTCATTTGACTCCAATAAAAAACATCTTCACACAGTAGTCACAAAAGCAAGCCTGGATGCCAGCCCGAGCTCCGCCCACAACATTTTTTGGTCGGGAAGTTCGGTCTGGACTCGAATCTGAGGAGTAATTATGATCGGGTCAGAAATTGTTGGGCCAATCAAATTGCCAGGGCGGGCTTTGCACGATGATGGACAGATGATCTGCAGTTATGTATTCATCACGTTATCAAAGAGTGCTTGGGTTGAACTGGTTTTCCTCAAAGTTGACTGCAGCTGGAGAATTGAGATGTATAGATTCCGTTATTATGTCTGTTGTAAAATAAATTGGCAGCACATTCATTTTAAAATGTGAACAGTGATTGCAGTATTGAGGCATTTGTCGATTGGAAAGATGTGTGCCGTCCTTCCTTTGGGATTCTGCAAAAGTTAAATTTATCTGTTGCTCCGATGGTCACTAAAAGATGGGATGCAATAAAAACCCTGTGGTCGTTGTGTTTTTTCCTTTGGTCGCACTTCATGGAGGACCAAGTAAAAGAAGATCCACATTATTTTACTACTACTTCCAGTGTGCATGAAGTTGAGTTCTGTTGACAACTATGTGTAGCTCAACATACGTCACTTACTGCGTTGCTCTGATTGGTTGTAGTGCAGAGTTAATTTTTTTTTCCTCAGACACGCCTCATAATCAAAGCCCTATGGAGCAGTGTCAGAATATTATTATGACAAAGTCAGGCTATACAGAAGCTATAAATGCACCTAAATCAAATGCTCTCAATGTAAAGAGAGAGTGAGCGAGTGACACTTTAAAACATGCCTAAAGCTTGATGTTAAAATTTGCTTTTTATAATAAGAACAGGGACATTCTAAAGACTTATATTTACCTATAAAAAGAGGAACGCAAGCCATATCTAGAGATCAGCTTTAGCTTGATTGAAGTAACCTTTTATTAACACTGTAGCAACCACCAAGAACTAATTAACAACATTCTAGCAAACAACCTCATAAACCACATATTCGCAACACCTAGCATTGTGATAAGGACTTCTGCACAGGCAATGGCTGTTCATGTTTTCAGCAGAAAAAGAAAAACATAGTTCCACCACAGTGCTCAGTCATTTCTCTTAGTTTCCATGGGATTTAACTGTTCATACCTCAGGAAAAACTCATTCAGATTTCCTCGTGTTTTTCAGTGTCATGACACTACTGTTAAAAGGAGAGAGTGGAGAATGATGGTAAATTCTGAGCATTGATGATCTGTGTTTCCCCCTCCCTCTATTTTCAATCTGCTTCTCAATTACAGTCACTGTTTCCTCTCAGTGAAAGTGTCTGAGTCACCTGCACCTGAATGACCGCTCTGCTTAACCTGGATATTTAAACTCTGCATGACGTTAGCAGAAGCAATTGCCTTTTATTGGGAGAAACATTGTGTGTTTCCTCCAGTATACCCTCCCTCACCTTGTTGTATTGAGAATGTTATTGTGAATCAATGAAACATGTTGGGATCCTGTGCTAGTTTCAGATGTTAATCTAATAACCTAGCCTTCACGGAAATGGATGCTTGCACCTCCAATACAAAAACGGGTATGGGAAGTTGTTTTACACATCTGTTACGGTTGACTTGGCTAAAATGAATCTGTGGTTCCCTGTAAGTGTGTACTGTACCGCACCTCAAGTGGTGAGTGTATGTGGAGTGAAGAGTACTCATGTTTAAGGTTAGCCTGCTGTAAGCTATGCTAAGGAAATGGGGTTTCCCTCTGTGCTTCCCTGCCTGTGACATTTACCAGGAAGTGTGTGTTGTTTGTCTGAGATCGGTTTCATTTTGACTTGTACGGATTGTAAATATATGCAGATCACAGGTGAAGTTTTGGGTTGAGCAGGCTGTAGCCTAGAAACACAAGTTTCCATTTTATTTTTGATGAGCAAAGCAAAACCAATTTTACCGTATACACCAAGATTAGAGGTCTTATTAAACTGTGTCATGAGTTTCTGTTCAATCTATAAAATAAAATGGCAGAAAATAAATATATTAGCCTAAAATGTTAGCATGGAAAATGTTAAAAGGCACCATGCCAACTGTAAAGTTACTGGGCCTACTGGAGACTTTTTTGCTACTGTTACTATTAACCATGGATGATTGTGGGAGGTTTGTGAAGTTTAAAACCTCTCGTGGAAGCTTTCATTGCTGCTGTGTATCAGCTGATTAAAAAGTACAGTTACACATGTTTAGGTGGAAGTGAGTAGGAGTAAACATGATGAAAGGCTCATGCACGCAGCTGAATCGCAGAATCTAATCAGCGCGGCTTCCTGCCGTTTCATTGATTTTCTTGGAGGCACACGTTGGGGGAAATATCTAAATGGATCTCTGTGTGCGTAATGCACTTTCCGACCGAGGTTGGGTAAACTTTTGCCGTTGAAATGCTAAGGCTTGTTTAACCTTTTCATTTGAGCCATTACATTTGGAAAAGGATGTTCCTTTTGAAAATATTCCATTTCTATATTGTGTACAAACACCAGAAGTTTTCTGTTCTCACCCAAGACTGATCAGAAATAACGTTGACACGTTCTGTACATCTAAAGGATGTTGGTTATTGTCCCTTTGCTGCCTTAAACAACAGTTCTTTACCACAATCCATCTCATACCTTGGCCAGCTCCTTCCCACTAAAGGTTCAGAGGTTCAGCCAGTGGTGATTGCGCATCCGTTTACCCCCCACATCCCCTAGCTTTCCATGTCCTTGCAGAATGGGAGCATTTGTGTCAAGTTTCTCCCTCAATCACGTGTGGGTGACTGGCCCTTACAATGGGAACACTGTAGGCTTGGTTCCCAGCAGAGAACTCGGTAGTTCCTGCCACTGAAGGAGGTAGAGATTGGATGGGAAGGATGGCTGATACGTGTGATCCATTCCTCCCCCGACTCGGCCTGCTGAATAGCGCTGTGTCTTGGTGAGAAAGACGGGCTGTTTTGCAATTCCAGTGGTCTGACTTGCATTTTGGTGCATTACAGACCTATTCTCATCTTGCACCATTGTAAGACTGTTAGAGCCTTAAAAATTGAGCTGCAAGTTGTGACTTGTATGAATCTTAATCTAATCCTGCATTTCATAGCAGGCTTTGAGTTATAGTGAGAAAAATGTGTTTGAGGTTTGGGACTTTGGTACATCAGTAGAGTAGCCAGGGAGTATCTGCTATTTTGAGACACAACTCTGAGAGCTGTGTATGCAAGCCAACCATGTGACCAGCATATCTGGTCATCTGAAATCCCAGGATGTGTCCTCTGGTTCCTGTAAGACAGTGGCAGAGATTAATGAATGCTCTCAAGACAACATATGTTTGGCCAAGTCTCACTGTTATGGTGTGTTCACACCGAACACGAATTTAATCGTTTGCGCGAGTAGATTACATACAAAGTCAATGCAAAGACGCGAATCAGACGCATCATTCACGCCGGGCGTTGCGAATTGACAGCGAATTGGGCGACGCATTTGCCGCAAACGTCTTCGCGTAAGTTGAAAAATTTGAACTCGAGCGGAAGATTCACATGACGCTTTGTTGCGCCAGCCAATCAACGAAGAGCTAATCGATTGCGTACGGTCTATCACTGTTGTCGAAAATGGAGGAGATTCTGATTGTTGCCGTCTCTGAAATTTATGATACTTTGGCATGTTTTTCATACATTCATTGTAAATTAATTAAATCACAGCAAAAACGATATATGCTGTATATTTATTGGTGTCGACGTTATTTTATGAAACTGTCCCTGACCTGAGACAGATGGAAAGGCGCTCCGCAGCTGAGACGGAAAGGCTGTAGTTGGCGTCCATCCTCTGGTGCTGTGAACCTAGACACGTCAGCGTTTGGCTTTCCTCCGTATTTGGGACTTCCGCAACAGTACAGAGCATCAATATCTTTTATTTCAGACATGATGGAAACGGATGCCAGAAAGAAATTGTGTTGTTGTTTTTATTTGCGAGTGACGCGGATACGCGAATAGGCTCACAATGTTCAAGGGTCTAACTAGACGCGATAGTCGCGTATTTGCCGCTCTATTCACGTTTGGAGTGAACACACCATTACTTCCATAGTTAACTTTTCTGGTCTCTGTAAATCAGACAGTCCGCTTTACCAATACATTGTGGAGAGGGAACAATGGTTTAACCATTTTCTATAGCCTACTACTTTTGAATGTCTGGTGATGCCAGATCAACAGAAGAAACAAGCATGTGCAAATAATCTATAAACACTTTAATGCATAGTATGAAATATCTAATAACAGTTATGTGTTGGCAGGTAGAGCTGATTGTCAGACGCATGAAACACTGTTCCTGTTACTTTATTCAGTCGGTAGTAGAGCCCTTGTTCTCAGTTCACCTCAAAACAGAAAACCGTATGGTACCGATTGTGTGAGATGTTTTTTAATGTATGTGCCCGGAGGAGGGAGAGGTTGAAAGGAGAGACTGTGAGAAAATAATCCAATTAGTCAAGACACTACAGTGATTGTGTTATTTCCGCAACCAACTTTTATCACAACTCTAGTGTCATTGTGCCAGTTTGAATGGTATAAAATGTGCTAGTCACACATTGTTCAGCGTTAAATTTCACTTTTTGGTATTTAATGCTTAGCGTTCACTGGCTACGTCTGGCTTTAGGAATGTCTGGAATGAGAGTTTGGAGTGTGTCAGCGTAACCTCAAGAATTACTTGGGAAATTACCCATGACCTCATGAATGATTTAAAAATAGCATCCTCGAGCCCCCGTCAGTGGCACACAGCATATTTTTAGCCCAGTAAGAAGTAAACTTGACGGATATTAAATAATAACCTGTTAATGCTTGGTATTAATGGTTATAATTTGGATATTTAAGACTGAAAGGGTAGCCTGGCAGGCCAGACCTATCAAGATGTTAGGTCTGGGAACTCACAATTGGCATACCTCAATCTGGTTGGCGGGATAAAAGGTTGTCTTTCAATATCCCTCTGCACGCCATCAGGAGAGCGCTAACCAACCAGAGCAATGAATGGCTATGGCCGAGTGAGTCATGACTGAGTCCCATGCTTTTTCCCCATGATTTTCTCTCCAGCGGAGCAAGTTGATATATTAAACTTTTGCCGTATGCGGTCGTTAAAACTCTTAACACATCTTCCTTTTTTAGAATGACTTAAGTGACATCTTGTGTCTTAACTGAGTGTCTTAACTCCAAGTCATCCAAGTCGCTGGCCAACGCCGAATCGAAAGACTGCTGTTCGCCAGCTGCATCTTGTTTGTTTTCAAGTATCAGGGAAATCACCTATGGAAATCACGGCACAGAACTGTCACAACTCTGCCGTCATTGTGTTAAGCCCGCCAACCAACTCTATACACGATGTGATTGGCCGGACCAGAGTTTGGTTTTTCCACTTCGAAAGCCAACGGACAGTTGCTAGACCACACTTTGCTGGAAAATAATTTTTGCTGCCGCTAGGCTGCGTCAAGATTTCTAGGCTACTGAAAGGGCACAAGTCATGTGCAACTAACTTTTCAATGAAAGTTTTAAAAAGTGTATCTGGTGGAAGAATTAAGTGTCTTTCTCAGCTGAGGCTACAGTATATCAGTGCTGCTATATGACCACCAAGCTGCCACATTTCTGTAGGCTTTAAACCTAGAGGAGTACATCTCTGTAAACTGATTCTTAATAGGCATTCCTGTTACCAGATTCCGATCAGTACCTATGCTGCTTTTCAGGTTGCTTGGAGATAAGACTAATGTTTGGAGTCCAATTCCAACTCCAAACAGTTGTGTGAATGTTCCAGTTATGGTTCCGCTCAGACCTGGTTAGCAACCTATCCGTACCTTGAAACATGAGTCGCCCCAATCAACACATTGCCAGGACAGAACAAGAATTAAAACAGGGACTTAGAGGTCTGGTGGGGATGGAGGGGAGGGATGTTTGTTGAGATAAGCCAGTGTGTAATTTAGGGAAGTTGGATGAGTGGCCAAACTCCACCCTTTGGGAACAGTGTGGATGCAAGCCAGCGGTGAAGACTGTCTGACAACACTGATGTGTTCCTCTCAAGTGGACAATAGTCGGAAATAGAAAGGAAGCACATATGATATTTAGTTTAATGTACTTATCTAACTAATGTAAAAAGACTTTTCCAAGGAATTGTTTGAGCACTCAGTCACGTGAAACTGAGGTTGTAAATGTTATCACTTCTTTGAGGTTGTCTTTCAAATGTTGCGCAATGTATAGTATGTAGACCTATGATGTTTATTTTCAGACAGTACTTCACTTGTGAGCCGTCTCCTTAACAAGATACAATCGAGCTGGTAATCATAATCTTATCCTAAATGGTCAGCCCTTGCAATCCTCGTTCGAGTTCTCACTTACTGGTGATGTAATGTTGCATTACCTCTCAGGTTGTTGTCCATTGTAAAGTCCATACCAGTGCACGCTCAACATAATGGTGGATCAAACAAGGCATCATAGCTGCTACATGGGGATTTCATACCCTTCTGAATCATTTAAGTCCATTAAATTCTCTTTCAGATGGGGAAATATCCTTATAATCCAGGGCTCAGTTCTGTGGCAGTGTTTGATTATGAAACTAATGTTTATGAGTCATGTGTATTGGAATTATTTCTTATTTGCTTGAAATTTATTAAAATGATTAGATGTTTATGTTAACAAAATCGGTGCTTAGTTAAATTCTTGTCAGTTTGTTAGCAAAAGTGGGAAGATTTTTTTCCAGATGTTGAGCCTTCTATTGTCATTTACTGCTCCATGACATCATCAACTGCATGATGTTTTTTCTGTGCATTCAGACACAAACTCTCGCTCCTGTTCTTTGACTCATCACAAAAAAGGTTTCTTTCATGTCCGCTACAGTGATATGACTCATTAGTTGCATAGAAATGATTTGTGTGATGTGGTTCAGTGTTCGAGGCTATGACTTCATTACTGCTAGTGTCTCCACTTGTTTATGAGGGGAAGTCTGCACGAAGCAACCGGGTAGACCTCCCGTACGCTGTCCCTGGGTGGCTTGGTCACAAGTTGTGGTTGAGCTCGGAGTAGGGTGACTGGGAGAAAGACGTCTGGCTGGGCAGAATTATATAGGATTGAGGAGATGAGTCAGATGGTGGTGCCAATCGGACAAATCCTGAATGATAAAATATCATGCCAAACGACATACTGGTCATGTACACCTTTAATGACCGAGTGAGCCGAGTGAATCCACCCATGGCCACCTGGAGACAGCGTTCCATTTAATCACAGTCATTTATTTACCCACTCCACCGGAAAAAAGCCCCCTGTGATGAGTGAATGTATATTTAAGCCCACACAGTGGTTTCCCATGACAGCTCCACACAGTAGCGGTGCACTAAGGCAGAACCGTGGGCTTGGGTTCAGTGAAAAGTGAACGGAGTATGTTTGGGCTCAGATGTTAGAAAGTGCATCCTATGGATCTTCAGCCAACATGACTATGCACTCTTAGAAGAAAAGGTTCTATATAGAACCTTAAAAGGTTCTCAGCGCTATGTATTTGGAACCCCTAAAAGGTTCTATACACTCTTAAAACATGGGTTCCTCTGGGTTCTATATAGAACCCTGGGGTTCTATACTTGGCCAGTGGAACCTTTTACCAAAAAAACAAAAATGGTTCTATATAGAACCATTTTGCAGTTCCATATATGAAGCGGGGGATGGAACCATTTCTGGTTCTAAATAGAACCATTTCTTCTAAGAATGAGGACAGGAGCGTGTCCAAGGTACCTCCTCCGTGAGAAAGAAGCTCAGATGTTTCTTGAAATGGGCAAGATAGATATGTTTAGACTGGAACTTGGTCGTGAAGACCAAGTATGAGGTTATGGACAAGCTCTACTTGTCATTCTCCTTCATAATACCTTATTCTTACTCTCTCTTATTGTTTTATTCATCTCTGATCTACCTTATTCCAGATTATGTTCTGTACTCATTCTCCTATTGTCCTCCTTTCTATACGTTCCTGGTTCTTTTAGTTTTCCATTGTTCTTCCTTATTCTCTTTTATTCTTCTTTCATGTCTTTGGCCCCTTTTGTCAGGTCCAGCCGGAGACCACAGAGGACTGTGTAACGTGAGAGAGTGGTGAGAACTGAGATGTTTTAACAGTTCCCCTCATTATTTCTATGTGTGGTTAACCATTCCCTCAAACCTCACTACCTCTCCTTATTCTGAATGTCTGCAGATGAGGGGATTTTGACGAAAGGCCCATTGTATAGAACAACTTGGACCATGTTTAATGTTGCCCTGCGTCTCTTTTTGAACGGTTTAGACACGCACACACAAACCTTTGAGAGAGAGGAAAACCCTCCAACCTTTAGTATAGTGACCTTTTTATTTTTGCTGTTTTGGGAGTTATCCAGTTGTTTGAACACATTAATGCCCACAGTGCATCGCACTAGAAATCCTTTCAAGAGTGTAAGCACAGAAACTCTATCTTTTATTAAGCCAGTATATCTAATGCATTGGGTCACTGCTCACTCTTTTGAGGACACATTTCCCTCTATTAGATATTCAGTGGATTCAGGCTTTTAGAGTGTCTGTTTTACTGAAGGAGCCATGTAAAAAATGTAAGGGTTTGTTTAGATTTTATGTCATTGTTCTCAGATCAGCCTGTGCCATAATCTCAACCAAGTGGCATGGCCTATTTCTTAGCCATTCTTGAGCAAAATTAGTAGAGGTGGGTTTTTACTGGGTGACTCATAGGAAACGGTTAATATTTTAATAGTGCTTTAATGGATTTCTTTGTGTGTTTGTTTGTGCATGAGACACTGAATGAGTGTGTTTGTGTAATGTAGGTCAGTACGAAGGGAAGTGGTCCATGCCAGCTCAGCTCATATCATATAAGTGTCGAGCTATCGGATGCTTCCATAATTCACAATGCGCTTTTATTTTGAAGTAGCCTAATTTTACCTCTCTGCACATCAGGAATACTGCTGCCTGTATTGGCTTGTCTGTACACACACTCTCATATGCACATGACTGTATGTACACATCCTAGCATGTGTGAGAGAGACACACCCTGCCCATATCTTTGAGTGTGTATTCAAAGCAGAGTTTCCAAACAGAAGCATAGAATATAATTACATGCTTTCTTTCATCATAATGGAATTGTGGCTGTGCTTTTTGAAGCCATTTTCCTTCTACCAGATTCCCGGCATGTTTAGCAGGTTTATGTGATTCTGTTCGTGTTCTGAAGATTTTCAGACACCAGTCTAGTGAGACACTGACGACGAGCGAAAGGAAAATTCTTATAGTTCTGTGAGGGTTTTTTTTTATGTGTGTGTCCTTTTAAATGATATCAGAACATGTTGAAGCTTTCCATGAAATTATCTTTTACGTTATTTTTCAGGAAAGTGTGAAAAAAGGTGCAATGCAACACATTTGTGTGTAAAGAGCCCGAACCGATAAATGATTTTGAAGGCCGATACCGATACAAATATTTGTTGGTTTTAAAATCCGATATTCGATATATCGGCCGATATTTTATATTTTTTCAGAAACGCGCAACAAAACATTAACAGATTTCCCTAAAATTAGTTATTTGTAGTTATTTATGAGTTTTTACTAAAATAATATGATAATGCATTTTAAAAATAAACTCGTTTCTTTTATCGTCACAACAGAACAGACTGATGATCGTGGCATTAGCTAGCTTTGTGGTTAGCTAGTCTATGATGAGCCATAATTCAGCAATGGATAACATCATACTGCAAATTGTAAAACATACAACGCATTTTCAACGCTATTGTCAAAATTTAAAAGGACAGTCAGTCAACTAACCTGTAACAACATAACGTAACTATTACTAGCTAATTCCGCTTCACTCTCGCCTTATTTAACAGCAGCACAACTGGACGTGATAGTCACACATTTTGTCATGCTTATTAGAGTCAAGAGAACTGATGCGGAATGTTCTTTTAATTGTTATTCAAGCAATGTGTGTCTCGTGACCAACTCAACGAGACAACAGGGACGGTGTAGAGTGCCCTCTGGTGGACAAACTTTAAAACTCCAACACTCATGACATGGTTGAAGCGTTTCGTCCGTTTTTATTTTATTTCTCAAATATTCATTTATCGGCCATTATAACTGCCGATGACCGATAGTTTGGAAAATGCCTAATATCGGCCAGATAATATCGGCCTGCCGATAAATCGGTCTGGCTCTATAAAGAACCAAAGCCTTCCATGAAGCCATTACATAAACTGCTACATTAGCATTAGCCGAACATCTGATCATCCGTTTCATGTGCTCTTTCACTGTCTCGCACCTCAGGCCGTGTGTAGAGGTGTGTGTGAGATGCTGGTGTCGGCAGCTGTTGATTCAAGCCTATTGAGTAGCACGGGACAGGATGGGACGTGTCCGTGCACCTTAATCAGCTGACATTAGCACTACTGTTCTTGCCAGCTCAGCCGGGATATAAAGAATAATCGATGGCAGATTATTTGCGGTGACCTTCTGGGCTTAAGGGACAGACTTTAATCCTGTTCGCGTATCGGCGTCATTGATCAGCCGTGGACAGCGAGCACTGTCCATAGAGGTGTTTCTCAGTTAGTGTGCGGCGCAGGCCAGCATGCTGGAAGAGAAGTAATTTTGTGAGGGAAAAGGTTGCCAGACACTCTGGAAAAATAACAGTGCAGCTATTTTAAGAGGCTTTGATTAGGCCACAGTGACTGTGTGTACTGGAAGATGTGTTCTAGCCCTCTCCATGTCATTTTTATTTTTGAACTTTTTTTGTCCTATATTGTCTCCACTGTAATATTTTTGTTTTGACTTTTGGTTGTTCTTCCTGACTTCTAAGCATTTTATTTTATCACCGAGTTTCTGCATGCTCACCTAAATAAAGTATTGACTTAGGCTACCTCTCTGTGTGTCTCGCTCTTTTTCTCTCACTCTTTCTCTTCCAGGCCTTCTCTCTCTGACGCACTCATCGATCCAAAATCTTATGCTGTTTTTTATATCTCAAGAGGTTCTGAATAATCTTTATACATCTCTTTTCAGTATGACTCTAAAAGCTTTAAATAACTCTTTATATCTCATGCTTTATTCAGTCATCTGAGGCCATAGGTTT
This sequence comes from Hybognathus amarus, assembly GCA_030378365.1. Lineage (NCBI taxonomy): Eukaryota > Metazoa > Chordata > Actinopteri > Cypriniformes > Leuciscidae > Hybognathus > Hybognathus amarus. The sequence goes on from JAQIUQ010006191.1 coordinate 85,686, forward strand.
TTATGAGGAAAAAAGACAGATAATTATCTCCAATTATCTCTTGCTATAACTGAATAACTGCTATAACTCTCTTGCTATGTCCTTGTCCTTCATAAACAGGACCGGTGTTCCTGTCTTATGACCTGCAGTTGCTCTCTCTCTCTCTTTGTGTCTGTCTTTCCTTCAGCCCCTCTTTCCTCTCTTGCAGACTGATGTGCTGTCATCCTTGGGCTAAATTAGGTGTGTGTGTGTGTGTGTGGAGAGAGAGAGAGAAGGGGCTGCAAGGACTCTCTGTACCTGCTCTGTGTTTACTCTCCATTTCATGCTCAGGGTCTTGTCTGTCAATACTTGATTTACATCCACAAGGGCTCATTTCAATTTGGACCAGGCAGACTGTGTGAAATTATACTTTTATGTTGAATGATAATTTAATTATTACATAATTTAGTTATTGATAGTTGTACCATGCAATATATTCATAATGAAATGATTGTAGCTTTAATGGTCACTTGTGCTTTAAACATTTTACAGAATTCCCAAACTTTAATTTCATTTTCATACAAGTTAATTTGATTCTTTAGGGTCTAAATGAAAAGTTCATAATATACTTCAATTAAAAATTCTCATTAGTGTTGTAAGAAAACACTAATTTTTTCTGGTCAAAAACAGCTCTGTTTTTAGCACGCCTTTTGCACCCCACTGCATTTATTTGATCAAAAATACAGTAACAAAAGTAATGTTTTGAAATATTACACTTTCAAATAACTGTTTTCTATTTTAATATACATATTTTTAATGATTGCAAAGCTGAATTTACACCATTATTACTCCAGTCTTCAGTGTCACACGATCCTTTAGAAAACATTCTAATACGATGATGCTCAAAAAACACTTTATTTTTAACACTAATTTTTTTTTGTGGAAACCGTGATACTTTTTTTCAGGATTCATTTATTTAATAAAAGTTTAAAAGAACAGCGTTTATTTGAGAATATCTTTTGTAACATTCATTATAAACTTTTTAATTACTTTATTGTCATTTTACTGATCAATATAATGCCTCCTTGTTGAATAAGAGTTTTAATTCTTTACCTCAAACTTCATATATTTAAGTTAAGGTTCCTATGCTCTTTTGAAAATATACTTTATGTAATATTATTTGTCATCAAGTGGTTGTTTTTAGTCAGGTCCATCAATTGGATAACAATTGCACTTTCAAATTTTAAATTATTGCGCAAAACACATGATTTATTATTATTTTTTTGCATCCCTTCTATATGGAGAATCATGGCAGCTTTTCTTTCGAGCTTCATTCATTGTCCCTTTAAAGGCAGTTAAACTAAATTAAATAGAATTTATCTGCACATGATTTGCACTCATTTGGAAGTGGAAAGTAGAGCATTCTGTGAAATAAATGTATATTGGAACAAACTGAGATGTGCGTGAAAGGATGTGGCTTGATGACCTCGTCGTCCAACGGGCCTTCTCAGAAGCCTGTGTTTCAGTGACAAGGCGGCTATGCACTAATCTTTCCCCTTTTGCCTGTCATCTCTTTCAGTGTGTGTCTCAATCATTTATAACACTGAATAGCTGTGTATAGCCATGTCAAATAGCCATATCAAAAAAGAGGCAGTGGACCGCTTTCATTCTTATAACAGCTCAATCCTTCCATCCCATCACTGCCCGCCTGTCCGGAGTAGATGTGTATGCTGAGTTATGTGTGTTTTCTCCTGGCCTCTGTAAACTCATTAGACCTTGTCTCCTGGCTGTGCTGAATGGATGGCTGTTTTTCTAAAGTACCCTCCTCTCACCCCAGTGCACCATCAGCAGAACAGCACTCTGTAAAAGACTGGCAGGACCCAGAGAGCTGGACCGCCTACGGTCCTGGCAGGCGCCGGCTGACATTATTGGCTGGCTTAATTGTGGACAGGAAATCTGGGAGTCGAGGATCCCATGTGACCCCTGTGGGATGATGTCTGGCACAGTGGAGCATTGTGGGAAAGGGGAGGAGCTTTGACTTGTACAAAACCGTCAGTATAAATAGTGTTTCTAGGTTTGTTAGTGCTGGTTTATGGCTAGGCTGTGGTTTAACCAGGAGTGTGACTGACCCATTAAAATCTAGTGGTGGTTTGTTGTTTATTTGGAGTTTTCAAAGATATTTCACTTCTACATGGCGTTTGTTAATATTTGTGTGTCATTTTCACCTCATTTATATCCTGCTACCAATGTAGGCCTACATAAATTGATTTTTAAAGGGATAGTTCACTTTGAAATTAATTTTTGATATGTTTTAGCTTACCTCAAGGGCATCCGAGATGTAGGTGTCTTTGTTTCCGCAGTATTTTCAATTTTGATATTTTTAGGTCAAACCGTTCTTGTCTATCAGTCATATAATGGAGGTCTATGGGGTCCACCTCAAAGAGCATGCACAGAGAAGTCCAAATGAAACATGATTCAATGACTCGTAAATGTAAGTACACATTGATGGCCTGAGACACAATATGAGCAGTTTGTGTGAGAAAACGAACAGTATTTATATCGTTTTTACCTCTTGTAACCACAGCCACAAAGCGCCCGCGCCCTCAGATCACTTGGACATGGCTGTGGTTACAAGAGGTAAAATCTATATAAATACTGTTCGTTTCTCACACAAACCGCTCGTTTTAATGTCTTAGGCTATCAATGTGTACTTGCATTTGAGTCATTAAAACATGTTTAACTTATAAACCTATAAAAAAGACCTAAATCTATGGTATAAATGCGTGTTGAAGATTAGTTTGTATTATTTTAAAATTAGGTTGAAATAATTGTTTAACCGCTAGTGAGAAACTACATGACCTGTAATACTGTAAGGAAAATTCCACCAATCAGAGAATCAGAGCGCTGTCTCTCCCTGAAACACCATGAATGATGTGATTGAGTCGTTCTTGCTATGCTCGCCAAATACTTCAATATTTGTAATTATATGCATATTTTGCAATTAAATAAAACCTTTTTCTATAAATAAAATCAACTTGATGAATACATACTAGAGCCCAATCTGATAAAGGATTTTTAAAGCCGAATACCGATTAATATTTGTTGGTTTTAAAATCAGACATTCGAATATATCGGCCGAATATTTTTATTTATTTATTTTTTTTCAGAATTGCGCAACAAAACATTAACAGATTTCCCTAACATTAGTTATTTATGAGTTTTAACTAAAATAATATGATAATGCATTTTAAAAAGAAACTTGTTTCTTTTATTGTCACAACAGAACAAAGGAACATCAAAATATATTAAAGTTCTGATAAATAAAAAAATAATTAGTCCCATTCTCTTAGTTATAAGCTACTGTTTCATCTGTTTTTATTTTATTTTTAAAATATCAATTTATCGGCCATTATAACTGCCGATACAGATAGTTTGGAAAATGCCTAATATGACCAATAATATCGGCCTGCCGATAAATCAGTCTGGCTCTAATACATAGCCTACTTATGCATTTCTCCATCATTTTAATTGTCATTGTCTTCCACAATGGATCATGGTATTGTAGATTCGTAGTAAAGAACACAGTCTTGTACCTTTTGAAACTTTTTTGCTTCAAATAAAACACTGTAATGTTGTCATTCACCTTGTAGCTGATTTGTTTGGTTAATGGCTTATTATAACACTGGAAGCTTTTTTTTATCCCTAAGGAAAAAAATCATTTTAGTGCTCAGACTATAGAGTGCATTAATTCTTAAGATGGTCTGCTACTTCCTACAAATCCTAATAAACTGTCATCAGTGCTAAGAGATTGCTTACACAGATCCTCCATGAATAGCATCTGTGTGAGTGTGGACTTTTTCGTTTTCTCTTCAGGAGTAAACAGAGGCTCTTTTTCTTGAGCAGTGGCACCAGCTGTCTTAACAGCTAATCTTTCTGTAATGGAAATTGACAAGCTACCAGCATGACTCTGCTATGCCGTTATTGAATGCTTGTCATATCTCTGCCATTTATTTTATCTGCATGAGTAAAGCTGGATTACATGTAGCCTGCTATACAATTTTTCCCAAAGACTTTTCTTCTTAAATGCTGAACTAAAAATATGTGTTTGTAACCGTGAGCTCAGTTGGCAAACAAAGAGAAGTTATTGCAAAGTCTGGTTTCAGATCAAAAATCAATACAAAGGAACTAAAATTGATTTATGGTTAAGAATAATAACGTCGAACACATTTTAAAAGACTGGATTTGAAGTAAAAACACAGTACAATTATACCCTTCCAACTACGATATACTACATCATTAATAGTTAATGAACAGTGGATTTAATCTGGAACAAGGATATTGCACTTTTTTTAACCCCTAATAATGGAGCAAATCCAACTGTGTTTTAGTAACTTGCTCATAGTATCACACAAATGTATGTATAGTACATATGTCAATGATTATTTAAATAATCATTCAGCTAATTATTAGTTTTTAGCTTGACCTTCGGTTGAAGTTGAAATTTTCTCCAACTCGATCTTAAAACACAGAGATCTTAGAACTTGGGTGCAATTCCAACCAGCAATCACACACAAATTCATCTCATCTGTTCATTTCTGACTAACTTTGCTGATCTGTTTGTTCCTGAAGTAGACACCTCTCCATGACTGAGAGGATTGCGGAGGCCGATGTGTACCCAGCATGGATACTAAGACCCTGTGTGATTTCATCTAACAGGTTCTGGCCTCGTCCACAACGTTTGGCATCCACTGCACTCATAAATCAACGTGTCACGTCACACCGAGACTTTCCAACAGCTAACGTGTGAATTTAATAGGAATGGCATGTGCTTAACCCACGTGCAACATTGTTCATGTTTTACATGACGCACAGACATGTAGTGACAAGGAGTAGTTTTGCTAAATCAGCAGTAAGCTATACGGGTTTGACGAGTTAAAGTGCAGACGCATTGCTCACAGTGTTTGTGTTTGGAGACGGGTTTTGTTTTTGTATTTTTGTTTGAAGTGTCATGATTGCCGATAGTGAGGTAATGGTGGATGTAAATGATACAATTCCAAGTTAAAATATCCAGAAAATATAATCTCAAACATTAAATAATTAAGTTTTAGGTACTGAGAAAATCAGATTTTTAATTACTATATCATTTTTTAATGTTAAAATAGTTTTAAATAAAACAACTTTATCTCTCCAAGTCTCCATTCATAGATTATCCAACGCATTCTCATCCTTTAGCGTCATGTGACGCTATATGATAAAACGAACCAAATTCTATAGCACCCGTTATCATTAATATAACACATGCTGTGATGGGTAGGGTAGGTAGTCTCATATTACGCTAAAAGGATTTATGACGTCTTGGGTTCGCGTGTTATATTAACGATAAAGGGTGCCATGTGCATAGTATTTCGCCTTTTTGTCACATAGCGTCACATATGACGCTAAAGAATGAGAATGGGCTGGATTGTCACTGCACAAAATGTTTTGCCCCTTTATGTTTGAACATCATGACCAGCCCAACATGACAACATTAGCTTAACCAATGACATGAGGACAAAGTTTGTCCAACCAATGAGAGTCATGAGAGTATTTGGAAAAAATCATGTTTGAGACTATTATTGTTCAATATAATTCCTTTTGGAATTACTAAATAATTAACTTACGCACAGTGGTTAAAACAGTTTTTCTTAGGTGTGTTTGTTTCCCAGTTTTCCCAGTTTGTCTTGACATTGAACTGGTTTGGCAGGTTATGTAGGCTATATAATGAAGGTGTTTTGTGCATTCATACTGTACTGCTGTATTATAATCTCCCCTGTGGATCAGTTTTGCTTAAACCCCTCAGTGGTGTCTCTATAATGTAAAATGGCCAACTTTAGCCTACATTTGGTGCAGTCAACATTAATTGTCCAATCAGGATCATTGGATAATTCACCTGTATAGATACACAGTGTGTTTTGGCCAGGTAGAGTTTTGTTTGAAATCCTGCCTGTCCTTTCCAGTGGTTTTAAAGGGGTCATGAACTGGCTTTTTAAATTTTATTATATAGTTGTCTGAGGTCAACGTATGACGTTCGCTTGGTTTTTACATAAAAAACATCAAAATGAATAAATACTAGGCTATTTTCTACCCTAGTTATGAGTAGGGTTAGGTATCGTTTGAATTTGAACGATTCTGATTCTGATTCCGTTTCGATTCCGGTTCCTAACGATTCTCGATTCCGATTCTTTTAAGAGGCAGGGTCAAAAAGTTTAGCTAACCTTGCTAACCAACGGTCTTTGTGAAGGAAATAGTCCTTCTATCACAAATACTTCTTTTGTCACAAATTTAGCATTTTGCCGAGATTTCGTTATTTTTAGAAAAGTGAAGCCACACTTTGGACCGCCGACGTAAGCTACTCATGTTCGACTCAGCGCTTTCCGGTAGACGCTTCTTCATTGGTGTTGTTCAGCGGTTTCTTCTTCCGGTCGGCGGACTGTGAATATCGAAACTAGGAATCAAAATTTTAACTTTTAAACGATTCCGGGAAAAACAAAAAGTTAGTCCCGGTTTCAATCGATACTCAATTCTCAATACCCAACCTAGTTATGAGCCTAGCTCAAAAACGCTTGTTTTTTATGGCGTCTCGCACTGAGACTTGGAAGTAAACGCCCACTGCTGTGAGTGGATAACAGTTTTGCATATTATAATGAGTTTACTTGTCAGCTACCGGTTTGTCATCACAAGACTTTATTTAGCTATGCTTGTAATGCGGGAGTCGGTGGGCGGGGCTAAACCAACCACGTTGATCTTCTTCTGCAGGGGTGTTTTATCCTCTTTAACGTCATAGTTTCCCACTTTGAAAAACGAGTCGTTTGCTAAGTCTGGTGTCAATAAAAGCTTTTATTGGACTAACAAGGACGTTTTCAATTTTGAAACTTACAGGATATTCTTATAATATGCCTAAAGGTCAAAGGAGTGCATTGAGAAATTAGATTCAATTGGTCCATGGGTTAGTTGTTTGTATTACACTTTATTTATGTTACAGTTTAGGCCCAGCATTATTCCTTACATTTTATGTGATTTATAAATGCTTTGTGTATTTTCAGCCATTAAAATAAACATTTTCACTTTGCTTAAGAGACACAAGACCCTGAAAAGAGGTTACACTGGGTGACCAGATATTTACAGCCTCATTTTCCTCTTGAACACTGTAGGCTTTCAGCCTTCCCCGTTGTGAAAAAGATGGCAGCCATGCGCGACACCTGCGAGCGAGTGGAAAGCATGCTGGTACGGCTGTGGCCTGCTTATCCTGCCGCTGGCTCGGCCCTGCTGCCGTGGAACAATGCCAGTGTGAAACTGAGAGAAGAAGACTGTCAAATTTAAAGCTATTTGCTGTAATCTATAGTTAGTTTTGTACATTTTTGGGGTATTGTGGGTTGTGTTGCGGAGTTTATTGAAAAAGCCAGTCAGAATATCTCACTTCCAACAGTAGTTAAACCAAGCAAATGGTTTATTTGCTCACAAGCTCTTGTTTAAATGTGGAATATTTAAGCTCTGACACAGATCATCACTCAATGCTGCGCTCCAGATAAGGAGAGGTCAGAGGTCATGCGAGCTAGGGTGACACAGAAGGCGTCTCCTTTTACAACCTTGAAGAGAGCGAGATAAAAATGAAATGAATTATGAAGTCTGGCACATTTGGGTCATAGTCGACTATCATTTTTGTATTCACTGGCTCTTTCCGCCACATGTTGGAAAGGATGTTGTTTGGTGGGGCTTTTTTCCAGAATAACCTCAGACAGAGGAAGTGAAGGTCCTCACCGCCAGTCATTCATAACCATCAGGGTCCTGTTCACTTATTAATGCACTGAATGAGAGCTCTATCCAAAATAAGCAAACTTATTAATACTGTTACTCGATACTAAAGTTGAGCAGATATAACCGAGTGAATACCTGAGTCGCTAAAGAGGTGTACTTAAAGCTACACTGTGTAACTCTTTTAGTTTATTTTTGGCTAAAAACACTTAGTTCTTTCAAAAATATATGTGCTCATTAATGTACATTTACTTCGTTTAAGTAATAAAGTATTCTCGTGAGTGTATAATATGCCATTGAAAATACATACGGGTAAGGGGTTCTAATGTCGGTCGCCTCCATCTTGAAAGTACATTAGCCAAAGAGGGACATACCCGTTAATTCAAGCTTCGCCTTTCGCGTTTACGTTTGAGTTAACACTCATGGACGAGGCCGAACTGGAAGCCATGTTAATCTTGGACTACATTGGCCACCGTAGGAGTTAAAATGAAATCGGAATTGAGAGGAACAGAAACTAATATTCACTGGATGGTCATATACCTTTTCACCACTAGGTGGGGGTAAAAATCACACAGTGTAGCTTTAAAGTCACCATGGAATCGAATTTGACTTTTTTATGCACTATTGCAGAATTGTTAATGAAATAAAAGTGAATACACTCTCATGACCCAGTTGATGTATGTATGTTAAACAAAAACACAGTTTGGCAGCATATCGTGGCCATTTGTTCTTCAGTGAAATCTGAATTGATCCTCTCAGCAAGGCTATTTCTCTTGAAGTGGCTAACGGGATCTGAATCGGGTTCTGGCTTGCCCTCACACACACACTGGTATTAATTAAGCACCGTTGTTTAAACAAGGTGAGCGTAATCGCTCTTGTCAGGGGGGCTTCGACACAATTCAAACTCTGTTATTGTAATTGGTTCAGTAGTAGAGTGAGAGAGCCAAGTAACGTGTGTGTGTCATATGCTAATCACACATGACACCACATTTTTTCACTGTATTTTTTTTTCTAAAGGTGGCGATTTCCCTTTCACTGAATATTTAGTTGAAGTTAACGCCTGCAGCGCTGGTGATCGCACCCTCCGCTGAGACCGTCAGATCCTCCTCGTTTCACTTCTAAAAATCAACAAATGCCGTTGTGTTTATTAGAAAGCAGTGCGGTGACTTTTTCTGACATTTGAAGGCTGAATGCGACCACGTAATATATTGGATAAATGTTGTGTGGGGAACTCTATAGATTAAAGGACGGGTAGGGGTAACCTTTCTTTTATTCCCAAAGTCCATCCTTTTGGGATGTATGGGGGTTTGTGAGACCCCAAAGGGATTCTTTATTTCATTTTCTCTTCTTTTCTTTCTTTCTTCATGAAATCCACACCACTTTGTCATGCAAAGGTTCTTTTCTTTAGCGGGGGATGAAGAGAGGGCCGCGGGGGCGAGATCAGCCCGGAGTGGAGGGGCAAATTCACCCTCTCCTCACAATCAATCTTGATTGACAGGCTCTTTGAGCAGTGGAGCTTAGCTATTCGCTGCAAGCTGTCTGGTGGGCGTGACCTCTAACACCAGGACCACCTGGCTGCCCTGACCCCTCACACCCACACATGGACACCCCAACACGAACGTGACTGCTACTTCCTCCCTGCTTAATCATGCTTTGTTTGTTCACAAACATATTTACATATAAGTGGACAGATCATTTGATTCCAAGAAACATCCAGCGCTAAAATTCTTGTGCAGTAAAAGTCCGCATTAAAGGAGTAGTTCACTTTTAAAAAAACTTTTGCTGATAATTTTGGCTCACCCCCATGTCATCCAAGATGTCCATGTCATTCTTTCTTCGGTTTCAAAAGAAATTAAGGTTTTTGATGAAAACATTCCAGGATTTTTCTCCATATAATGGACTTCAATGGGAACCAAAGGTTCAAGGTCCAAAAGACAGTTTCAGTGCAAACTGCATGATCAATAAGGGTCTTTTCAGCGAAACAATCGCTCATTTAAAAAAATAACAAAGTTTAAGTTTTATAAGCTAAAATGCTCGCCTTGCTCTGTTCTGTGATGCGCGTTCGTGACTCTCCTATTCGAACTCGTTCATCAAAATGAATTGAATCTTTTCCTGAGTCTCATTTCGTTCATTGAATGAACCAAATGACACGAAAAAAAGGTTTGTTCATTTCTGAAATCGTTTTAAAGCCCTTTGAACAGTTTGCACTGAGTCTATTGAACCTTGAATTGTTTGGTTCCCATTGAAGTCCATTTATATGGAGAAAAATCCTGGAATGTTTTCATCAAAAACCTTAATTTCTTTTCGACTGAAGAAAGAATGACATGGATATCTTGGATGAGGGGTGAGTGAATTATCAGTAAGTGAACTAATCCTTTTAAATGAAAATTGATTAAAATTAAAAATTCATTTTCTAAAGGCAAGACAGCTCAGGTGAACAGAAATCCCTACTAACCCAGTTGATTGATTACATTAAGATTCGTAAACTTTTTTTGTAGTCTATTACAGGTTTTCTGAAATGTTTGAGTTTAAATAAGCAAATAAGGCATCATCTAATGCTCTAATTTGCTTACATTTTCAGGACATGAATCTGAACACTGGATAAAGCCAGGTTGGCTTATTGCATGGAGGAAGAAAAAAAAACGAATTTGGGAAAACTGCATTTTTAAAGAGATTTTCTTTCAAGTTTCCTCTAGTAAAACGCATTCTGAAAAGTCAGAAAGACCCAAATCTCACAACTGACCAGTGCATGAAAAAAGTGCTTGCCTGTTGTGTCTTGCATTAGATATCGGTTTTTGTTGTACACAATTTGTCAATACATAAAAATAATTTTAGTACTAGTATTAAGGTGGTAATGGCTCCATGGAAACGAAATTCGATGATATCATTATCTAATAAAAATATGATGCCGATTAGGATGTTATAATGAACTTGTGTATGTGTAGTATGGCGTTTTGCCAAGTTAGTCTATTTTAAACAGTTAAACTAGCCTTACTGTAACTACAAGACGTGTGTCAGACTTCACACCCAGCGGGACTTTCCTTTCTTGACTCGCTCTTCAGATCCTTCTCCATGTGTGCTTCTGCACATAGCGCTATATCTTGCAGCCCTTGGCATGCTGTGAATTTGTTTTGTCGTGTCTTGTAACTAACCGCTTTCTTTGACAATTTAATAGATGAACGAAAAAGCCACACTACTTGAGAGAGGCAGATTTTATTTTCTATTGGACTGAAATTGGGTTGTTATGTCACAGAGAATAAAGTCATCTCTTTGGTTTGTGATAATAAAATGGCCACAGCGGCGATATAAACACACAGCTGCTGCTATTTTCTCCCTCTCACCCAGTACAAGCGTTTTTATGTTGGTGTGTTTCTCTCATAAAATTATTCATTTGCTCCATTCAGCAGTATTGGTCCTTTTTTATGTTCAGGTCAATAATGTTTTTGGTTCCGTTGCTGTCTGGGATGCTTGATGTCATCTTTATTAATAGTTGTGAAATCGCTAGTTGCAAGTATGTAAAGTTACCCATTACTGTATAGCTTTGTATTTGAGTAAATAAAAGTAAGTAGTATTTTGTAAATTATATTTATGTTTTGTCTCATTGTGTATTGAATGGAAGGTTGTTTCTGCCATGGAATGAAAAATATAAAAGGTAATTACGACTTTTTATCTCACAACTTTTTTCTCATAATTGTGAGATGGAAAGTCAGAATTGCGAGATATAAAGTCAGAATTGCGTAATATAAAGTCGCAATTGCGTGATAAAGTCGAAATTGCGAGATATAAAGTCAGAATTGCGAGATTTAAAGTCAGAATTGCATGATATAAAGTCGCAATTGCAAGATATAAAGTCAGAATTGTGAGATATAAAGTCAGAATTGCGTGATATAAAGTTGGAATTCAAGATATAAAGTCAGAATTGCGAGATATAAAGTCAGAATTGCGAGATATAAAGTCAGAATTGCGTGATATAAAGTCGCAATTGCGTGATAAAGTTGAAATTGCGAGATATAAAGTCAGAATTGCGAGACAAAGTCAGAATTACGAGATTTAAAGTCAGAATTGCATGATATATGAAGTTGCAATTGCAAGATATAAAGTCAGAATTGCTAAAATATAAAGTCAAAATTGATGTGATATAAAGTCGCAATTGCAGAAATATAAAGTCAGAAAATTGCAAAGAATATAAAAGTCAGAAATTGCAAGATATAAAGTTAGAAAATGAGAGAATATGAAAGTCAGAATTTGAAAATATGAAGATCAGAATTGCGAAATATAAAATTGAGAAAATTGCAATAGATATAAAGATCAAGAATTGAAAAGATATAAAAATTCAGAAATTGCAGATATAAAGTCAAAATTGCAAAATATAAAGTCAGAAATTGCAAAGATATAAAGTCAGAATAATTACAGTGATCTTAAAGTCAGAATTACAGAGATATAAAGTCAGAATTGCAAAGATATGAAAGTCAGAAATTGAGAATATAAAGTCAGAAATTGCAAATATGAAAGTCAGAATTCAGAAATATGAAAGTCAGAAATTCCGAAAAATATAAAATCAAAATTGCGAGATATAAAGTCAGAAATTGCGAAAATATGAAAGTCAGAAATTGCGAAATATGAAAGTTAGAAAATTGCGAGATATAAAGTCAGAAATTGCGAAATATGAAAGTCAGAAATTGCGAAATATGAAGTCAGAATTGCGAAAATATGAAGATCAGAATTGCGAAATATGAAGTCAGAAATTGCGAAGATATAAGAGTCAAAATTGCAAGATATAAAAGTCAGAATTGCGAAATATAAAGTCAGAATTACGTGATATAAAGTCAGAATTGCAGATATAAAGTCAGAATTGCGAGATATAAAAGTCAGAATTGTGTGATATAAAGTAAGAATTATTGTGTGATATAAAGTCAGGAATTGCGATGATATAAAGTCAGAATTGCGTGATATAAAGTCAGAATTGCGTGATATAAAGTCAGCAATTGCAAGATATAAAGTCAGAATTGCTAGATATAAAGTCAGAATTATGAGATAAAGTCATAATTGTGAGATATAAAGTCAGAATTGCAGATATAAAGTCAAAATTTACGATAATATAAAGTCAGAAATTGCAAATATAAAGTCAGAATTGTGTGATATAAAGTAAGAATTATTGTGTGATATAAAGTCAGAATTGCGTGATATAAAGTCAGAATTGCGTGATATAAAGTCAGAATTCGAGATATAAAGTCAGAATTGCGTGATATAAAGTCGCAATTGCGAGATATAAAGTCAGAATTGCTAGATATAAACACGCAATTATGTGTTATAAAGTCAGAAATTGCGAGATATAATTTCGTAAACTCGCAACTGTTTGTTTGACAACTGTCTGTTGTCCATTTGTGTGTGTGTGTCTGTCTGTGTGTGTGTGTGGCCGACATATGTTTACCTTGACCCCTGTTGGTCTCAATTAATGCTTGCCCATATGTATCCAGGGTGAATAATAGAATGTGTGTTGTGTTAGTCAGGAAATGCTTAATATCTGTGTGTGTGTGTGTGCACACATGAACTCTACAGGATCTGGCTGGCGCTTCTGCTGTCTGACCTGCGCTGGGTTGATGGGGCAAGAGAGAATTTAATTACAACACTCGTAAAGGACAGAATGGAGGACCTAGATGTGGTTATGGAGTGTGTGCATACATGGTGGATTCAATTACAGCACTCTCAGGTTAACTGAAGGGAACGGAAAGGTTAGTTGATCTCAGACATCTATGACTAAGATCACACCCGTTTAACCTACCACATGCTGTGCGGGTTATTCAACGATACTATAGTCCTATGTGATAAAACACTTCTGTGGCAGCTGTGACTATCTCATAAAGTACACTCATTTGCATTTAAAAATAGAGGTCATGGAGTGTAGATGATTCCCTGTTAATTATTGGTGAGGCTAATCAAGTAATTAGCATGTCAGTGAGGTAATATTTGTGTAAGGTGTCCATTGTGTATTTATTGGTGGATAATAACTGTTCTTTGCCTGGCGCACTGACAACAATGTTGCCGGTGTCACCGTTGCCGTTACACCAATAAAAAATTTTTAATGGCGGATGCCGTTGCAGAGCAGGATCGGTGACGGCTGATAAAATGCCCATATGTATCTTGTGCATTTTGTTTACAGTACTATATAGGCCTATATAATTTAAGTTATTAATTGTAAGAGTTCAACATTTAAATTTAGAGTTTAAATTTAGAGTTCAACATTTAAATTTAATTTCAGAAAAACATTTTTTAATCTACGTTTTGTATTTACTCATGCAATCAATAAGTAAATCTGCTAAAAGTTTCATTAATATATTTGTCGATAATACCTGATACCTTTATATCACAGCGAGAAATTTTATATCAAATTGAAGTGTTGTAGCCTATATTACACAACAGTTTAGTAATGTCTTTTTATTTAGTTACATAAATGCTTAATAAAGAAAGAGACGTCATCTCATTTATTTATTTATGCATTTATTTTAGATTTATTATTATTATTATTTTTTTGCATTGAATTTTTTATTTTATATATGTATATATATATATATATATATATATATATATATATATATATATAGTATATGATATATATATATATATAATAAAAAATTAAATGCAAAAAATAATAATAATCTTTGGTAATAAAAAGTATTAAAAAGTATTAATACTTATGTATTATTAAATGTCTTTGGTATTATAATATTAAGGACCCCTATATATATATATATATATATATATATATATATATATATATATATATATATATATATATATATATATATATATATATATATATAGGGGTCCCTAATATTATAATACTTTTCATGGACAAACCATCATTTTTTAATCAAAAATGAAAATACTGGCATCATTGCAAAATAATTTACATGAATGCAATGCTTTATAATCAGTATAGATGATTTTCTTAGGACTGACACCTTTCTACTGTTCTTGTATGATCATCATACACCGCTCTAAGTCACCCTGAACCGAAATATCTCTCACATTTATCCTCGCCTCCTGTATGTGTCTTTGGTGCAATGTTTCCTCTATAAAGGGAAGGGTGTTTTAGGTGCCTCGACGCCAAGCCGAGTTGCCCTCTTCTTTGTCTCGTGATTGACACGTGGCCCGGTGTGATGCGCCGTGCCAGGCATGTAGGTAATGAAGCGGGGAAACGCTTCCTGAAGGGATCGCTTGTTACTCCCTGACAGTTAAAGAACCACTCGCTCTGCCAAGGTGTCCAAATAACAGAGCTGATGTATGTTTATGAAGCTTGTTAAAGGTGGAGTGAGCGAGAAAATGGAGGTGAGAGAGCGGAAGTGTCTGATCAAGAGAGAGGGCTGGGAGATTGTCATAATGTTTCCCTAGGATTGGGTTGGACTTCTGCATCTTTAATGTTTATGGTTGAGCTGGTGCTGTTTACGACCTTAATTTTTATTCTTTTATTCTGGAAATATTACCTCAAGCTGTTTATTTTTGAAGACTCTGCCACAGTAGGCTTTTCCTTCCCTATGTATACAGCATAGCATAACAACAAACCTGTAATAGCCCTGCCTAATCTGTCACGATCAAATCCTGACTAATAAAATCAAGTTATGTCCTATTTTAAACTGAATATTCAGTTTAACTTTGAAATATGTCACAACGCTGCATGCATTGTAAATGGCAGTATGGTAAAAATGATTGCATCCCTAAAGCAAAAAAAAAAAGGGTTAGTTGATGCATTTTGGAGCATAATAGCTGATTTTTATTACTAGTGCAAAGTGGTCTACCAGTTCATACTGGCTTAACCCGGTAAACTGACTATGATGATCATAAATAACCAGGGGTCTCATTTATAAAACTGTGCATAGGATCCTTACTAAAAGTGTACGTACGCCTGAAAGCCAAAAATGGCGTACACCAAAAAATATTCAGATTTATAAAACCCTACATATGCTAGAACCTGCGCAGAATTCCCTTTATAAATCCCAGTCAGCGGAAGAATGCGCGCACATGCGTCTCCTCCCGAAATAACCATATATGGAGCTTATAACGCCGAAGTTTAAATATGCATATCCTCATCTGCATATCATTTGCATGTGATTTATTCATCCAAGTGACACCATATTAACGTACAAGACGTTAGGAAAATATGAAATACAGATGTGCCGTGTCACAATTATTATTTTCTCAGACAATCTGCTATTATCATGATTAGCAATTATCTCTAGATAAAACATTAAAACACTGCATGCCAGAGGGAAAGTGTTCAAAAGCATTGCATCTAACTATTTATTGAATATATTTTTTTTGTAACTTCTCATTAATGATTTCATGTACTCCATTAACGAAAATGGCATATTTATTCCAAATGTTTATATCAGAAGTAAAACATAATTTAAATCATTATTTCATTTATTTAGACTGTTATTGAGAACGTGCACTGTATTTATTAGGACTCATGAAGATTTACAGTTCATCTGCCATTAGATTATGTGCGTCAGTTTCACTAAACGGCCCAACACGCGTGCTGGCGCGGACACTTAAGGAGGGATGGATATTGGCTTCAAGTGATTGGCTTGGTGAGTGAAATTTCATTTGTAGGCTATTTTCTTTTTGTAGGCTATAGATAGGCTATAATTTTCTTTAGATTTTCGGTCTAAAAGTGACCAAAAAGACATTTAACAGCTCACCATCGGTATCTCCAATTTCCTTTGTCTCCAGAATGTGCGTACGCACGGCTCAAAGTTTGCTTAATGGTGCGCACATTCTCCCATCAAGTTTGTTTTTTATAGATCACAAACTTTGTGTGGAAACTGGCGTGCGTACGTACGTTTCCAGCCCCGTTTTGTGCGTACGCCAGGGTTTCCGGGGTCTTAAAAAGTCTAAAATTTCAAAATTGCAATTTAAGGCCTTAAAGTCTTAAATTTGCTGAAGTATTGTGTTCTAGGTCTTAAATCATTTTAAACGGGTCTTAATTCCTACGTCCATGTAAATCTCATTGAAATGCCGCGCTTTGGAATGTTTTTTTATTTTTTATTCCGTGGTTGTAGTTATTTATTTTGCTAATTAAATTAATTTGCGAATAATTTTGAGACTCTGCGTTTCCTTTTACGTTTTTTTTCCGTGATACAAGTCTTAAATTTCATTCATAATGGTCTTAAAAAGTCTTAAATTTGACTTTGTGAAACCTGCAGAAACCCTGGTACGCACGCTTTATAAATGAGACCCCTGGTGACCAACTAGAAACCATTTTATGTTGCACTAATTTTAGCTGGTTTTGCACAGGGAGTATTCTCGTTTCAGTTACAGCGCTAGTTCAGGATCTCTGAAGTCAGATGGTTCGTGTCAGTCTGTAGAAGTGCAGTCTTGAGAGTTAATAATGTGCAGTCTCTCACTGTTCAGCCCCCAGCTGTGCAATTTGTCTCCCAGTGCATGAGTCAGGAGTGTGGCCTGGCATAAACACCTCGGAAATCTAACGAGATCGTGCCAACCTCAGGAGGGCATCCCAGGACGTGGCGCTTTGTTTGCCCCGCTGCCATAAAACTCTCGCTGAGCAACATCATGGTGTTAGCTAGCGCTCTCTGCGCTGCAGTTGCTGCTTTCTTGCCAATGGTTTGGAAAATATTTACAGCAGCTGTGAGCAGAGAAGCTAATCCTCGCACGCCGTGCTGCGCTCTCATGCCTCTCAGCCCCATACAGGCCATGCATTGTCCTCGCCCTGTCTGTTTGCTGCTCTTCGGCTTTCTCTTTTCCTGTTGCAAAATGTTTTTCTCTCACATCAGATCAGTAGTTTTCTTAAACACTTTTAAAGGGGAGAAAAAAAACAGTAGAACTCAGTTTTGCCTCCATTAACTCTTAGCATTTTCTTTGTCTGAGTTTGTTATCTCTGTCCCTGAAGTGTAAGTTATGACTTCAGAAATGCCTGCCGGCACGCTTTGACCTACAGAGGCTGATGTCAGCAGCATGGCAAAGGAAATCGCTTCACTTGAGTTTTGTTGTGTTTGCAGTCTGTAGTAAGTGTGATGAGATTGAGACTGTAAAAGAAAACACGTTAGCATGTAAATGAAAACAGTACTAGCATTATACGCTAAACAGTTTTTAGAGATAAAACTCTTTACATTCGATTATCGTAAAAACAAATCTCGGAGAACGGTCGACTAGGTGCCGATGTTTTATTAGACCGAAGGTTCATTTTGCACCTGAGTTCTCCTTTAACTTCACTGTATGTAACCTTTTCACTCTACTTAAAGTATAAAGATATCACACAATGTTTTCAGATATTTAGGAAACATGCTAAGTTCACATAAACGTTTCTCTTAAAAACACTTGCTAGAACCACTCAAGACGAATACGATCTCCGTCCACACCAGCGTTTTATCTGCGTATTAGAATTGATCTCCGTCCACATTAAAATGACTGAAAACGAGGATCACGTGACTATTCACCAACACTGGGTATGCCAGTGGTAGACGAATCGGGGAATGGTACGTCATGACTGATGATACCCAATCATAGAGCCGAGCGTGAGCCTCTGCTTCATCGTTTCTAAACTCCTCTGGTTTGTCCCGTCTTGTCTCAAAACGCCCTCCGGAGATTCAAAACGCAAAACGAAGATGTAAGTGTTTCTAAACTTCTCCGTTTTAGGTCTTCGTTTTCCCGTTTTAGGTTGGACGGGAGGTGAAAACGTAGCAAAAGGTCTTTGTTTTTGAACGAAAATACAGGAGTGTGGACGGGGCCTCAGGATAAGCCTCGCAGGAAAACCTCCATAAACACGGTTAAATGAAAGGCCTACCTGGGCCTGCTCAATGGCCTTGGACCACAACCTCAATTAGAAGGGGTCCCTTCTGGGGAATGTGGATAGGGAACCCGAAGCAACCCCAGCCAATGACAATTCAGGGGAACGTACTCACCGTGAAATGCTACCAGGACAGCCTGACTTGGTGTCAGTTACTTAGTCTGGCCACTTCCTGTCTGTGCGAGGACAGAGCCTCTGGACACTTGCCTTTAGGTTAGACATCCAACCCGAGGGACTGCGAAGCTGGCAAGGAACCACTCGGCCCGGATCTCAGAGACGGGATATCTGGAGAGTACTGACTCAGCAAGTGCTTTCCAACCCTTGCCAGCGAGGGAGTTTCTCTACTTGATCCCGGATCTACCCAGTGTTTGTGTTTCGAAACACTGACGAGGCCTAAGGCCTAAGGGTTGATCTAACTGGGAGGCCTCACAAGATGCCTACGGCTGTCTGACCAGACTCAGGAGTCTACATGCTCATTAGAAGCACATGGTCCGCCTGGTATGCAAACTAGGCTATAGGCAAGAAAAAAAGGTTCTGGGATGGAACCAGTTGCAGAGATTGAACACTAGTCGAGCCAGGTCGCCTCTTAAGGCCACCTGATATGATAGCAAGAAGCCACTAGCTTCCTGAACCCAGCACTCACAAGGAGGCCTGTTGAGGCCTACTACCTAACAGCGCAATCTTCTTTGGCAGATAAGATGTTTCTACAACCAGTTATTTTACTTTGAAATGTGCATTTCCAGGCTGGAATGTTTGTTTTTGTTTTGGTCTGTGAAACTGCACGTTGCCAATTTTCACTGTCTACTGTCCACATTCCTATTGCGTGTGCTAAAACTGGCAACCTGTGTGTGCGCCGTCTAGTCCTAGGAGCAGGTGTTGGGAGAAACAACTGTCTCTGATATTTTGAATTCGACTGCAGTACCTATTTCGATCACCAGTTGTTTTTCTTACACACTGCACCTTTAAATTTAAAGACACCGCAAATATAAGAATGAGGTCAGAAGAGAAAGAAATAGCGTATTAAAACTGCTTTAAATTATCAATAAATTAAATGATGGAAATTATCAGGAAAAACAACAACAAATAGAAACAATAAAAACAATAAAATATTAATAAGTCACTATATCTTTATTTTTGGGTAATTCCAGTTTTATTGAGAGATGAAGAGCTGATCTCACATATAATGCTAATATTTTAGTATTATTTAAATAATGTTATTGTATTTATTAATATTTTGAATTGGCATTTTAATTTTAGTACTTGTATATATTATGTGCACGTGTCATGTTTTAATATTTCTGTTTAGATTTACTTATTTGATTTAGTTTTTCTAAACTTTTTTTCTAAACCAACTTTTCTAATTTTCATTAAAATTAAAATACAGAATATTAGATGAAAAACCTAAAAGAAATAGTTCACTTAAAAATGAGAAATTTGGTAAAAACGTATTTTAAATAAATACCCCTCGCACACCTGGGTGGTCTAGAAATAGAGATTCAGCTAGAGTTTCCAGGCATTTTCTCTATGTTGTTGGCTTGCAGTGGCATATTCTTGTATTTTGCTGATGCTAGTTTTGTTTTTTTTACAATTGTCCCAAGTGTTTAAATGCAAACCCCCCAGTATTTTTAGCGCTGAACTGTCAGCACTCACTGATAATGCTAGCGATTTGCAGTGGTTATGAGCATATTTCATACATTTTATGACTCTGGTTTATAGACTGAAATAATGGTCCAGTTCTTCTGTTATTACTCTGTAAATGGAACTGAGATGTTTTAGCAGAGACATTTCTTTTCAGTTCTGACTGTCTGAGACAGCTTTGGCCAGTATCAGTAGAAACCTGCTTTAAAGTCCCCTCACGTTCTACACACACACACACACAATGGAAGGGACGGATGGAGATATTGACAGGAGGAGAGGTCAGCGCCATTGACAAGTGCGTGTAAGACATATTGCTGTGAGCAGGACACTGGCGGCTTGACTTTTAGGAAAATTTAAAAAGGTGTGTGCATTTATAACAGAGCATGACACATCTCCCATGTTTTTTCAGCTTAGATAATAATAAACCTAAATATGATGTCACCGTTAGTAGTCTGTATCTTCTGTAGTAAAACTATCCCATGTTCTTTAGAGGAACATTTTTAGATGTTCCCGATTCGGTTGTAGGTTTGAGATTTCAGCGTCTTGTTGGTAGCAGTCCAATTCCCTGTCATCCACTTAAGCTGAACATCCACTGCCGTGTGTGCCAGTTGATGGCTGCACTTAGCCTAACAAACACTGCCCAGCACAAATGTATTGATTGTACATGATATGGATTTTTTTTGAGCGCTCGTCCCTCAAGTGCCTGAATTGACTTTTCATTCATTTTTTTAAGTTCTCGTCTTATACGTTGAACAAAATTATAAATGCAACACTTTTGTTTTGCCCCATTTTTCATGATCTGAACTCAATAATATATAATTTTGTTCACTGTATTATATTCCTGATTAGAATGACGAAGTTAAATTGCTTTGTGGAGGATGTGTAATTTACTTTTTGTCACTTTCTTTCTGAAAATAATACATTTTGTAAGTGGACTGTTTTAACAGCTGACTTTTGCTAAGCGGTAATAAGCATGCTGTTTACTTGTTTTGTCTTCTTCTCGGTAGTTACTCTGATTTTAGCAAAACCATGTGTTTCCTTACTTAGATTTCCCAAACCCTCCGCCGCCAGCTTAAACTCTTACATATGACTCGGAGAAAGTCATGTTTGTCTGCGTGTGTGTTTCAGCATTAAAGGGACAATGTGTTGTACTTTTTTATGTATTTTATTATTTAAAATCAATATTTTTATTTTTAAATATATCCTCAATGGTGTACAAAAACCTTTGATCTAATAAAACATCGGTACCTAGTCAATCGTTCTCTGAGATTTGTTTTGATGATAATCGAATGTGAAGAAAGAGTTTTATCTCTAAAAACTGTTTAGCGTATAATGCTAGTAATGGGGGCATATAATAAGTAAAAGAAATCGCTGAGTTTATACCACTAACAAGGCTCAAAATAGCCCCACACTAACACAGTAACATAATGAGGGTCCATACATGCAAAACGAAGCATTGAGAACTTTGTAAGTGTACAGACTGTTAATTAAGAAGATACTTTATAAAGACAGTTCACTTCATGTATACAGACTGGAGCCATCTTAGAAAGTAGTCTATAGAAAATAGTAACTTTTCAACTACATGTCAACTAACTGTCATTAGAGTATTAGTAGACTGTCTGCTTAATTTCTGCTAACACTTTATTTTGTTGGTTCCCCAACAGACATTCAACTGACTATAAGTAAGTTGGCGACTACAAGTAAACTTATTCTCCTAACCCAAAGCCTAACACCTAATCATAAAATGACAGTCTATTATAATATACTATTATGCTAATGAGAGTTAGTTGACATGTAGTTGAAAAGTTACTTAATAATTAGTAGAACGTATAAAGTGACTATCGATAACCATTGTTTGTTCTTTTTCAGCAGAATGTATATTTATATTTAGGGAGCATTTTACAAAGTCTTTCAGCTAAATGTTTTTTAAGGACGCTTTTATCAATCAGTTAAGCCCAAACTGGTTCACACACTTGAAAATCTGTTTTCCTTCCATCTGTGTGTGTTTGTGTTATGGTGGGTGGCATGGCTGTTGTGGGTTTGTACACATCTTCCTGTGCCACCCAGGAGAAACAAGAGTTGCATTTCCTCTTAAATCCCTCCATGTTGATTACGCTCTTTGATTTTAGCTTTGTTCCTTTCCAACTGCTGCCGGAGTGGAGAATCTGTGTTTATTTATTAAAGGCTTGCACAGGCTGTAGGGCGACTTGTCAGATCCATTAGACGATCTGTCATCAAAAGAAAAGAATGTGAAGGAGAGGTTTTATAAATTGTGGAAAAAGGGTGCGAATGGCATGGAGAGATGGGGGTCTAGGGTGTTTGGTTACGGTGTGGTGCTATAAACGCGTTTAGCAGAGCTTCGTTAAGACTTCACACAATGCCGACAGGAACTCTTCAGTTTCATAAGGCTGATCTCTGAACCAACTCCACAAGGCGTTTTCTCCACAAATGTCATCTAAAAAAAGGGGTAGATTTACGATTTAGTAACTATTCTATGTTATAAAAACAATAGAAGTCAGATGTGTCCTCGTTTGATGTGTTTAGGTAAACATGCAGTATGCATACATTGCTTTAATAGGGTATGTGTGTGTGTTAGTCAAAGCGACATTTATAATCTCCCTTTATTCTGCTGGTGTTGAGTGTATTGATCCAGTAAGACGATGAGCTCTGAGATCTTTCATGCTTTACATCTAATGTGTGGGGTTTCCTTCCAGTCACACATCTCTGCCTCTGTTCAGAGCACTCACACTCCTGAATGTGTTTGTGTGTGTGTGCACACACGCACGTAAGTGCATGTGTGTTATTCTGCACACTTTAAACTCACACGATCAGCTCGTTGACGATCTGTGTGGTTTGTGAGTACATGACTAGACAGTGAATCTGCTTAAATCCACAGAAAGCCGTGTAGATATCAGCTGAATTCCTCAAAATTCTACATGTGTTTATTACAGATTTTTGCTGTTTTAATTAATTGGCAAATGAATTGATACATTTCCCCACTAAATGTGGGGGAAAAGTCAGCAGTCTAAATGATCTATACACACTTAGAAGAAAAAGGTTCTATTTAGAATCTTAAAAGGTTCTATCAGCGCTACGTATTTGGAACCCCTAAAAGGTTCTATACACTCTTAAATAAAGGGTTCCTCTGGGTTCTATATAGAACTCTGGGTTCCGTACTTGGCCAATAGAACCTTTTACTAAAAAATGGTTCTATATAAAACCATTTTGGAGTTCCATATATGAAGCGGGGAATGGAACCATTTCTGGTTCTAAATAGAACCATTTCTTCTCTAAGAGTATAAAATATATATCACATTGGTCCTACAAAATGACTCAAGTCAGTCTTGTTTGCTTTGTGGCAATGATATTTTATACTTTTTTGTGTGATTTTTGTGGGGGAATTGTAAAATGCAGGCTTTACTGCAGTGTGGTTGGTGTCTTTAAATATTGAGCTATTTTAATAATCAAGTTAGACTGATTTGGGTTCTTCAACCCTTTTGGGAGACTTTGGAGCCGTTTGCACATGCCTGCTTGGAAAACTCTGGTGTGTGTGTGAGAGAGAGGGAGGGTAGGTTTATGGTTTTGAATTCTGTTAATTTATGACATCACATCAGAGGAACTTGGTCACAAGGCCACTGTGATAAGTTCAACATTACATCAGACTCACAACTCCCTTCATCACATGCAAACAACCATTCATGTACAACTCAAGAGGTCACATGTCTGTCAGATTTGAGGAGGACCACAGGAGGAGCTCTCCTTCCTGTTTCTGTCGAATGGTTTAATATTGATCAGTCCTAATTGCTCATGACTGTATGGTGCTAACCTTTGAAACACATGGTCCTTGTTTCATGTTTAAAGTGCAGCTAGAGGCTTCTTTAAGTGTGTGGTCTGTGACGGATATCAGGCCTGCTCAGCCTCACACTGAAGGACAGCATTTGGTTAGAATTACTCTGCATTATTACACTACATTTAGCCTCATATGCTGTTAAAGGAGTAGTTCACTTTAAAAAAAAACTTTTGCTGATAATTTACTCACCCCCATGTCATTCGAGATGTCCATGTCATTCTTTCTTCAGTTGAAAAGAAATTAAGGTTTTTTTTATGAAAACATTCCAGGATTTTTCTCCATATAATGGACTTCAATGGGGTCCAAACGGTTCAAGGTCCGAAAGACTGTTTCAGTGCAAACTGCAAACTGTTCAAAGGGCTTTAAACGATTTCAGAACGATGAATAAGGGTCTTATCAAGCGAAACGATCACTCATTTAAAAAATAAATAACAAAGTTTAAGTTTTAAGCATTTGTGACTCTCCTGTTCGAACTTGTTCGTCAAAATGAACGAATCTTTCCAGAGTCAACTCATTCATTTCGTTCGTTGAATGAACCAAATGACAAGAAAAAGAATTGTTCATTTTGATAAACTGAGTTTGAACAGGAGAGTCACGAACGCACATCACAGAACAGAGCAAGGCAACTATTTGAGCTTATAAAACTTAAACTTTAATTATTTATTTTTTAAATGAGTGATCGATTTCGCTTGATAAGGCCCTTATTCATTGTCTGGAAGTCGATTTAAAGCCCTTTGAAAAGTTTGCAGTTTGCACTGAAACTGTCTTTAGGACCTTGAACGTTTGGTCATAGTGGGTATTAAGGAGCACCCTAGATAATGTGTGTATTTCAATGAAGGCTAGCCGCAAGAGAATACCAATGTAAAAATGTAATATAATCAAAAGACGCCGTTTGCAGGGCTTTTCATTCAGTCATTTAGTTGACTATTTTTGTGGAGCATGCAGTGAATAGTGAGCTAGGGCATGGGGGCAATTTTGAATACAGCCCTACGAGACCTTATTTAGCTTGTTCAGGTGTTTTTAATTAGGTTTGGAACTTTACAGAACTGGGCACCCCTGGCCTATATGATCTTTGATTTACTGCCACGTGACATGACTGATCATCATCTCAAGCACAGCTCTCTAGATTTATCTCTGACTGTGTACCTTTCCATCTTGTTTTCCTTCCCTCTTTATCTTTGTCTGCTTTTCAGGCTGCTGAGGTACAGATTTGTTGTGTTAATTTATCAGCAAAAGCCTGGTTTCTTAGAGAAAACTGTGGGGGCCCCAGTCTGGGGTCTGTCGTGACTCGTGTATGGAGGTTTTGTTGATAAAGCCTCTTTATTGGAGCAGCAGTAGCACTGAAGGTGGCCAGCTCTCTCCCATAACCTGTAATTCACTCTGACATTTATTTCTGTAAAAAACGAAACGGACTGCTTGCTTATAAATCTATTACATTTTGGTCCGGTCTCCGCACTTGACGGCAGTGTCTGCCGATGACAATTTGTCACTCAAGCATGTTAAGCTTGGTTTGTGCTGTCCATCTGCGGGCTGCCCGCGGCACAGCACCAGCGCCAAGCTGATCAGCGGAGCGAAGTTATAACCGTTATTCTGTCTCGACACAGACTTGCACAGTCGCTGCAAGCATACCCAACGGACAGAAGGAAATGCAGAGGACTCAGGGGCCCAATCTTTAAATACGAGATGAATTACTATAAGCAATTCAACGTATTAGGATTACCTGAAAGCTACAGGCAAATGAGTTTGAAACTCTGCAGGAAAGTGGATCTTAAGGGCTAGAGTTGCCTAGCCCGATGTACAGTGTCCATATACCATTTTTTTCTTCTAAAAGCGTCTTTAGGCCTTTTCACACCAGGACGATTTTTGTGCGCGTTCTTCGCCGACGTTTAACGTCTCGTGACTAAACAAAGGGCGCCAATGTGAGTGTTCACACCGAAACGTAAAACGCCACGCGTAAAAGCGTTATCTGTAAAAAAACACCTCGGGTTAGTTTTTTTTAGTTTGACGAACCGCGTCGACTATCCGAACCAATGAGATTGCCGCTTTTGCTCCAAGTTTGCCGCTTCTGAAGTTACAGTAAAACACAACTTAGGGGCGCTCAAACACAAAACGTTCTTGCCGAGAAGATATGCGCGATTGAACTATGTGACAAACGCGACAGGACTACAAACAACTTGATAAAAGAGAACTGTTATGGAGTGGTATTGCAGAGCAAATTGGCGCCATCTAATGTCAGAGAATGAATTTGCATGTTCACTCGGCTTATAGTCAGCGAAAATCGCTTGGGTGTGAACACAAAAAACGAGTTGAAAAACGCTGACGAATAACTCGCGCTGAAACACTATATTTTAAATAAGTGGCAAGAAGAGTGGAATATGTGCAAGAATAATAAGTTGTATGAAACTCATCCGGAAATAACAAACAGACTTTCTACCAATTTTAAAACTAGATTTGATCAAGTGGTCTACACCAGATGCCGTATTGGTTATACAAGTTTGACCCATGCTTTTTGCTTAAAGATGAAGACCCAACTTGAAAAATTCCTTTATCTGTCAAACATTTTTTATTAGATTGTCCTGGACTTAATGCAAGCAGAAGACTCTTTTATGAAGTTACTTCTTTGAAGGACATATTTAATAAGATTATGCTCTGAAAAGGTTCTGGATTTTTTTATCATATGTTAATTTAAAAAATATATATTGTATAATATGACTTCTTGTTTATATTTGTTTTGTTGTATTTATGATATTTGTATTTTTGTAAATGAATTTTTGCCATTAAAATAGCTCTGACTGCTGACATGGCATGAAATAAAATAATCCGAATCTAACTCGCGCTGATATTTGTTCCCGTTGTGTCTATTGAAAGAGCAGTGTTTTCTGCTAAAATATGGATGTAGAACCATAAGCAAAGTTGCAAGGTTTTCAAATTGCTTCCGGACGATCAAGCTCCAGCTGAGCCACTCTTACGCTCCGGGTTTGGTCGGCTCTGCAGTAGTGTGTGTGTTGCGCATACATTCCAATGCAGTGAAGTAGAGGGTGTAATGGGGTGCCTCTATTGGCCTCCTGCACCGGATCACCTCTCTCCCTCTCTTTGTCGTCCCCTCAAGAGCAAACAAAACAAAAGCACTTTCTTGTGATGGCTGACTCTAGCTGTGCCTCACTCTCAAACCAATCACCTTCAATCTGCTTACGGCAGACCAAACAAGCAGGCTTATGCAGTGCTGACCCAAATCTTAGGCACTGCTATGTGTTGTTTCTTTTATTCTTCCAACATCTGGAGGACACGTGTAGAGGGAGGAAGAAGCGCTTTAATATTTTGGCTGTTTAAGGCCATCTCACCCGCCCTCAGCCCCTCCCCCCTCTTGCTCTGTCTTTTTCAAGGAATTCGTGTTAATACAAATTTCTTGATGTTAAGAGAAAGATCTCAGTTGGCGCTTGGCCTACATTCTTTGTTGATAAGATCCAGGTCTGTGTGGCTATATTTAGCGTCTTTCATCTGAACAGGCTTCCAGTGCATTTTTAAAAGAGCCCATTCGCGAAAGTATAGCCAGCTAATGAATCCTTTCTCATTACATATTCATCTAAAGAAGACGTATGATCTTACATGCAGATAAAGGAATTCGTAATTTGTCTATTAATGCTTTCTTCAATGTTAATATGATGTACATTCACTCTATGATTTGATTGACTAATGCTTGGTAGAGACTCTTCAGTGTTCAGGTTTCTAAAGGAAAGATTTTCTCATTGGATAGTTGCTAGAAACATTTTTTTAAGCTACCTTAGATGCTTATATGTAGGTTCAAGAACTGTGGGATTTTTTAGTCAGTTAATTTTTGCTGAAAATTGTTTTGATTTGTCACAAACTTATGTTGATGGTTGTAACACATTTTAGCATGCTTAGCAGATTGTTGGCTGATTGTGACCGTTAATGCACGTTAACTTTAATTCCATTTAAATAACTCCTGCTAGAAATATTCAATTTAACATTTTAAATCACCTAGTTAGTAATTTGAGACTGACAGAGTCTATTGTGGTGTGTGCACGTGCTTCTAGATTTAGTCGCTCTCAGTATATGCTAATGTTGCTGAACAGCCTGTTTGCAAAAAATATTGCAATAAAAAGGGTTGCAATTCTCTGGCTGTACAGGTCAGGAAATGCATGCTCAATGGCGGCAACGGACAGTTGCTCCGTCTATTTAACCTCGAGTGGGTCTTTAAACCTTTCAAAAAGAAACTTTGTATTTACCTAAAGCAAGTGATGCGTGTCTTGTTGGCTGGTGGGGATCTTGCATCCTCATTGAGTATGCCCTCATTGGAATGCTTGAAGTATGCTAGGAGCCCCAAGTCTCACTTGGGCCGTCTATGTGATGGGTCTGTGTATGCATGAGTGTGTGTGAATCAGAGACACTTCTCCTCGCTCTGTCACACACCCATGTGCTCCTGGTGCTCATTAACGAAGCTCAGAGCTCCTCCGGGATGGAGCAGAGGGGGTTTTGGGAAGCAGGGTGAGTGTTCGTACGTGCAGCGTGGGTAAGTGGCGTCTCTTAGTTTGTGCCAGCTCTCGGTGTCTCGTCACATCTGAGTACCAGTGCTGCCAACCAACTCTGCCAGTCCATGAATGAGCCTGGCATCATCACGGGAACTGCCAGGAACAGTTTTCTGATGCTTGTCTTTCTTACAAGTTTTATTTGACAGAAGCATGTTTGTGTTTATGTGCTTGTGCAGATTAGCTTCCTGTATATGATCCTTAAGTCCAAAGTTGTAACGGACGCTCAGTGTACAGCTGGAATATTTCATATCATGATTATGGTGTCCAAAATTATATTGATTATCAATATTATCATGTTTTTTGAAAATCAACAAATAAATAAGCAGATCTATGCAGTTTTATAAGCAAGATTAAATTCCGTGGCTTTTCTTTCTTTATAATGCCAGTCGTCAATAGCAACACATTATTGCACAGCGCACATCTATGTATCACAATGGACGCACACTAATGTCTCATTCAAGTACAACTCGTCTTTAATTTGTTTTGAAAATGATTTGTTAAATTTAATATTTAGTAAATTTATTGTTTGCAGAGTTTATTTGTGAATTATTAGTTGTGATCATCTTGTCTGGAACGTATTGTGTTGTATGCTGTACAAAATTGATTTATAAACTGGTAAGATTTAACACATTAATCTCATTTCAAAATATCCACGTGGTTATTTGGTAAAACAAAATCGGTGTTAATAAGTGTACAATGAATACTATACATTACTATCTCTTAAAATGTCACTCTTAATAATAGTCTGGTTTGAAGTCTGTGTTGTCGTCTTTTGACTCAAATTCACTTGCTGCGAACTTTTTTATCAGAAGCTTCACGTCTATTTCAAGTGAGTGAGATAAAATATTTCAACTCAGAACAACATTTTATGCCCAATTATTTCCCATAAGTTACATAGTTTTGAAGACCAGATTTGAAGTGTTTCTATTGCAGCGAATTTTTGTTCGGCAAGACATGGTTACCAACCTCGATTAAATTAAATTTTAAAATGTTTGCGATTTTAATATAAGTACATGGTTAAATATTTGACCACTTACTCGAGCTACTTAATAGAAATAATGCATGGAATTATAGGCATAAGTTGTTTAAATTGTGTCTAAACGTGCATTCATTCAAGTTTGTATGTGTACAATGCTGACAACTTTTTTTCTTCTTTTTTTTAAATAAGTTGCTGCATAACTTTGGATTTGAAATAAAAATAGTGAGTAGGCCTACAGTATGTGTTTGTGATACAGCCGCAGATCAGTTACGCACTGCAAACGCAGCATTTGTAAAAGCGTAAGAGTGTGTGAAACGAGCGTAAAAGTGACCTTCAAATGCTGTTGAATTGAATTTTGTGTTCAGTTAGCTAGCTATAAACATGTTGACAGTTTAATTAAAGTTTGGCTTACTTGCTCAGTAAAATTCTCCTTGACATCCCTGTTGTTCTGTCAGTACAAAAAATGACTAGAGTTGATGAAAGCAAGTTGAACATTTTATGCTGATACCCTCTATAAAGGCCACTGCTTCTAGACTAACAATGTGACATATTGACATATGCACGTATACTTTTGTTAATGCATTGTTTTATGACATTTCAGATTGTAGATGCAGTTTACTATAACTATATACTCTCATACCGTATGGAAAAAAATGGATTCACAATTAAAATTACAATCATGACCAGATCCAGTCAATGTGGACAATTTACATTGAATTTACGATTTCAATTCATCCCAGTTTTTTAAATTCTTAAAAGCCAAACGGTCACAGTGGAAAGAAGTGTAAAATTAGTACTAAATGTAAATTGTGTATATATGTTCCTTAGAGGGGTCTGTTCTAGAGATCAGCCTGTTTAATTGCCATTTGTTCATATCAAAACTAGCGATGGGCAACTGATTAATCGCGATTAATCACATCCAAAATAAAAGTTTGTGTTTACATAATATATTTGTGTGTAGTGTGTATAATTAATTTGTATATATAATACACACACATGCATGTATATATTTAAGAAATATATGCATATATATATTTATACATAATTAATATTATATATAAATATAAATATTTGATATATTGATAACACATTTTTCTTAAATATATACATGCATGTGTGGGTATTTATATATACAAATTAATTATACACACTACAGACAAATATATTATGTAAACACAAACTTTTATTTGGATGCAATTAATGCAATTAATCGTTGCCCATTCCTAAAACTTTGCAATTAGCTTCTACTCAGACTCCTAGAAGCCTTGTCAGTTTGCACATCAATGGACGCTAACAAAACACAGAATAGCTAGCTGTGCAGAGACTTGTCGTTTGCTTTAACATTGAAGGCTGAAAATGATTTCTCCATTCTTCTGATTGTTGTTTTCATTGCAGACTATTGAGTCGGCCTGCTGCTCCTACGGCTCTGTTAACGCCAGTATCCAGCTCAGCATTTTCTTTCCGAGCTGGAATGCTATATGTAGCGCAAGAAGGAAATAACTGTGGCGGTTTGCCAGGCTTTCTCGAGAAGAGGGGGGCGATGGAGGGGGGAACGGAGAAAGAAAACAAACTTGAAGGCAAAGCGTTCGTGGTCGGCTCCCAGAGTTGCGAGAGGAGATTTCAGACGTAGAGGTGTGTGTGTGTGTGCTCTGAGCAGTAATACTCTATTCAAGAGCGAGCGGCTTGGCTGAGCGCCAGACTGCAGCGAAGGTGATGAGTGAGCGCAGGGTAATTGCTGCCTACCCAGCAGCCTCCTGAATTGTGCTCTTGGGATCCAGTGACAGCATCGCACGCCTCTGAGCGCTTCAGCCCACCTCGCCGTCTGTACGCTGTTATCACTGGCGTCTCTTGGCATAGGAGCCTGCCCACAGCGCATTTAGAGCGATGTAGTTGATTCTTTAAACTGACTCTTGGAATCGTTTGCTAATTCTTGTGTCTCTGAGAACTGTGCTGTGGTTGAGCTGCGGCTTTGCATGCAGGCTATTTTGAGCCGCGCTCTGTCTGTGTGCAGGTGTGTGTGTGTGTCGCACTAACGCGCTCTGTCTGTGTGCAGGTTTGTGTGTGTGTGTCTCTAACGAGGTGCTCTGGTGGTTTCACACACCACACGCCCAATCAGCTGCTGTCAGGCTTTTGCAGCGCATCAGTGCGTAGAGTATCGAGGTGTGTGTGTGTTTGTTGACATGTCTGCTGGGAGATCTGATGTTCACCTGTCAGTGTCAACCCCGCACAGGAACTCATGCACATGCACACACTCCCATGTCTTTTGTTTCACTAAGCCCCAGCCTTCTTAACCCCACAGGAAACAATGCCACAGTGCAAAACCTTACATTTCTAATTGGGCATTTCCTCAAGATTTGGTCAGGTTATGTTTATAAATCAATAAATTGGCCAAAAAAAAGAAGAAAAAAGTTAGTAGCGGTGCTTTCTGAATGTTTTATGTCTTTTATAATAACTTAGTTTATTTCAATAATTGTTTTAGCTACCTAATCCATATTTACCTCATATTTTTTGTCTGTTATGATTGTCACTGTCAGATTATGCGGTTTTGACTCCTAAATTCTTGTCCTGTTGTGGACAAGAAACATGACTATATGTTGCTTCCCGACCAATCATCGCTTGCTGTTTTTAACAATGTGTGTGCAACGGGGTAATCGATCGGCCAGAAGTTGAAGCCTCGCGAAGCCGCCATTGTAGCAAAACTTCACCTGCTGTTAGCATTCACCTGCTAACTCCTATTCATGTTTGCGTCACTTTGACTGTGAATACCTTTACATCTGAGGCGTCCAACGACTTAATTTGTCCATTTATTTATTTCTAAAGAAACACGACAATGTATAAAAGGCTTCATTACTTCTGTATCTTACGTTAACGGCCCTGTCAAAGCCGTTTTTGTAATAGGCTAATGATTGCGTAGTAACCACGCAACTTTCTGTCGCATAATAGTGACATTACCGTATAGACAGGAGGAGAAGCTACAGGCAATCTTTTACTGTCTTTGAGGCAATCAGGGGATATGGAGGCATAAAGTCAAGGGAGAAGCCCAAAGATAGAGAGTCCATAAAAGCAACCTAAAAGTCATCCTTTTACTGTAAAAAAAAATATTTTCAAGATTTGTTAACACAACATTTTTCTTTTGTCAAATCAACTTAAGTAATTTATTTAGTTTCAGATAACTTATTATTTTAAGTTTCTGATGATTAAAATCAATCTCCTTCATTGTATTAACTCACCTTTTCCTGTTTAATCGACTTAATTTTAAGGCAGCCAGGTTACCTAATTTAAGTTAAACCAACAATATTTTTACAGTGTGTCTATGGTGTGCAATCAGTGATGACATCGAGAAGGCTGAACTAAAGTGTAAAAAAATATTGTATGAGTGTAACTTAAAGCAAGTAACCTGATTGCCTTAAAATGTTATGTTAATTGAAATGGAAAAGTGAGTTAATACAATAAAGAGAGATTGATTTAATCATTAGAAACTCAAAATTATATGTTATCTGAAACTAAATAAATTATTTAAGTTGATTTGACATAAGAAAAAATGTTGATTACTAATCATGAAAATAAAAATCTTTAAATCTTCTTTGAAAAATCTTTCAACTTAAATAATTTTAGTTCAGATAACTTATTATTTTGAGTTATTATTACTTTTAATATTAATATTATTACTTATAATTCTCCTTCATTGTATTAACTCACTTTTCCCATTTCAATGAACTTAAAATTTTAAGGCAACCAGGTAACTTACCTTTTTAAGTTAAACCAACAATATTTTTTTAACAGTGTAGTGACTGACTTCTGGAAACAAGTGCATAAAGTTTACAAGCTTAATGCTATATTACTAATCCGGTTACTAGCATTTTTAGCAGCCATTACTCCAGTCTTCAGTGTCACATGATCCTTCACAAATCCTTCAGATTTCTTTACATCAAAGCATCACACAAAGATATCTCTTTTTCAAGGATTTAGTTTAGTAACTGTTAACAAAGGTCAGAAATGTTGTTTTGTGTGTGTGTGTGTGCGTGTGTGTCTAACTGAGATGCTTCTCTTTTGGTACAATGACTGTAAATAACACAACAGCACCGAAATGTCTGTAGTTCCCCTCTCGAGGCAAGCGCTCTAAGAGAGGAAGCTGTTATTGTCTGTGTGGGAAATAAACTGTAATATTTAACTGGCTCTCCGAATGTTAACACGTGCATATATGTGCCACCTCTAGTGTCTTTCATCTCATCTACGATGAATTCCACTGAAACTTATATAGTAACTTCATAATTGCTACAGTGTCAAATCTAGCGGATTGAAGTGAACAATTCGAGTCTGTTTTGGTTGCCTTGTCCTGATAGTGCATTACATTAATAATCATTACTAAAATATACGCAACTTAGTAATTTATTCAAGTCCTTCATATAATTTCACCTTTGCTGTTTTGTCAAATACTAATTTTTGTACACCAATTTTTATGAAGTCATTGAAGTCATTCTATAGCTAATGTATTACCGATTTCTGTCAAAGCTTTAAATATTTAATCTATTAATGATAGTGTAATTTTAATTGTTCAGCTTATATAACAGGTTTTCACAGCTTTCTGAAGACCTTTAAGAGAGATAATGTGATGATTACTGGCACTAACTGTAATTTTAATTGTTCCCATCAGCTTTTGTGCAGGATTTTGTACAGCTTCTATAACACAACAGCCCTTAAGACCTTTAAAGAGAAAATCGTGATGATTTTTGACACTAAATTTGGCGAGGCGCACTACAGTTTTAATTATATACTAAGTAATAGTACCCGTTTAGGAAGGTCTACAGTTTAAAGAATAACTTCTATTGCACACTTTTGCTATTTATAGCATGCCTGTGTAGAACCTGACCCGTGTGAGTCTTCTTCCAAATGATTCTATATAGATAGATTCAGAATTGTTATCAAGGATTGTTGTCTGGAAAGGAAATTGTATTTTTTGGAAAGGAAGCTCTTGTCTTTGTTCCATTACTTTAAAATCTTTCTAAAAGATGATGCATTTTTTGAAATAGTCCAAGATTAAACAAATAATGGATTCTAAAGAATCAGGGGAAATATATGTCATCATGAACCTATCACAATTACACAATTTGATATATGGTGTAGAAGTAGTGTGTTTGTGCACTTTTAAGTGTGAGACACAACAGGAAAAGTGCTGTAGATTAAAGCAGGTGCATTGTTTCTCTACTATAGTGCTGATCGTATCTCTCTTTACAGGATGATGATGATGGGATGCCGTGATCGGAGGAGGCAAGATGGTGCGGAAGGTGCTCTATCTATCTAACTGAGAGAGTTAAAGCTCGCAAAAGCGCCAGCTCTGTGACAGGCCTCAGCAATGGGAGAAGGGACCTAATGGTAAGATACAGTTTCAATGTTTTCTTCACTGAGCATAAAACACTCAGGTTAGCCCTCAAACCGTATTCTACTTTATAGCCCTTAATCCTGTATTTGTGGCACAGAGGACTCAGGTGTGATTCTAATTTTTATTTATTATAAATGTTATATGACTGTCTTCAAGAAAGTTTTGTCTATCCATTTATGATGGTTTTTTTTGAATTTTTTAAATTTTTTTGTATTTATTTACTTCAAAAAGTACCATATTTTCTATGTAAATTATGCTTATTTTTTTTTTACTACATTAAATATCATTCCAATAAGTTCTTAGAGCTAAAACCTAAAGATGAAGTGACTTTGCTGTCACCTAGTGTCTTATTTTGGCTTATTTTAGAGTGCTCTAAATTACAGTTTTTCCCATTCATTTCTATGAGGTGCCCATTTTTGACCCAAATACAAGATTAAGGGTTTTTTTTTCACCCATTTAACATTGTAGAATTGAGTCCAAAAAAAATTGTGTGTGTTCAGGAGGCAAACTTAAGAAAAGTAGCCAAGAATTGTACCGCTCAGATCAAGAGAAGTATTTTTTAAAAAATAAATCAATTTATTTTGCCCACATTTATGCCCACATATTTTGCCCACACTTGTCCAGAATATGTTTTTTTAGGGTTAAACTGTACATTTTTTTTCAGTTTTTCACCAGTTTGATACCATCTCTTGATGTTAAAATCTCACTTATTACACTCTAAAAAATCTCTGCTGGTTTGTTTAACCCAATTTTGGGTAATATATGGACAAACCCAGCCATTGGGTTAAAAAATGTCATTTAAAAATGTAACCCAATGGCTGGGTTTGTCCATATTTCACCCAAAATTGGGTGATTTTTTAGAGTGTTAATATACATATTTTAGTTTTGGTTTAGCATTTTTACCTTTCAGTACAGTGTAAACATCTACTTTTGTCTGGTGAAAGGAAGTTCCTAAGGAGGTTTCCAGTGAGTATATGTGTAAAAGTGCCAAATGATCCAGGTTACTTCAGAGCTTTCCAAGTCGTCTGATAGCAGTGTGTCTGACGTTGCAGCTGGGACTTCACTTCACACGGCCTCAGAAAGCCAGAGCTTTCACTAAAAAGAGCTCCGAGACTCTAAAGGGAACAAAGAACAGGCCTCATACATACGAGTCTGCACAGCCAGACAGAGACAAGGGGGAAAGCCTTTTCTTGATATGGGCTTACCCTTTTTATCACTCAGTTGGGAAATAGAACGAAAAATAAAAGAAATACAACAGATGGGAGACTTTATTCCCTTTCACCACTCCATGGCTTCCCTCAGAAGCGAGAGGACGCTTCTCAAAGACTTTTACTTGGAGAAGACAGCGCATTTTAATTGATGTTAACAAATCAAGGCTGTGTCTCAGTATGTCAAAATATATTAAATGAACTTTCTATTAAAGTATTATGTTTCGCTAATATTTGAGATCACAGAGGTAGAACTGTTGCAAACATGGTTTCATGTTTCTTTTAAGGTCCTAGAACAAGTCTTGCTTTAACAGAGTTTGTTGTCTAATGTAAATATTTTCGATAAGTGATTCGTCTGCTAAACGATTGATGTCAACATGGCCTGTAGTCTCTCACAACCTTGTTTTGTTTGCAAACAATTTGCTCAACTACTCTGAGCAAAGTTTGTTGTGTCTGATCTGGTGGTCGTCAGGTGACGGGTAAAGCACGTCTCGGTGGCACTAACAACAGCGTTTCGAACACCTCCGCGTAAACATGCAGAGATCAAGCTGAAGGGGTTTCTGAGGCTAGATATACAGTCTCTTCAATACTCTCTTAAACTGATAATATGCTCGTATCACAACAGCCCTTAATCTTGTTTTCTTGTTGTTGTGTGTGTTAACGTTGTGTTGCTACCTCAGGGTTGCAGTAATCCCTTTGAATGTATTGGTGTTTAATGATGGGTGATACACAATGTCTTTGTTCACAGATGCAAAAGCTCAACATGTTTTGACATGAAAGGATCAGCATCAGATTTGGCTTCCATCCGTACATTAGCAATAACACATTATCTATCTATCTGTCTGTCTGTCTGTCTGTCTGTCTGTCTGTCATCTCTCTTTCTATCTATCTGTCTGTTTGTTTGTCTATCTGTCTGTATGATCTATCTGTCTATCATCTCTCTTTCTATCTGTCTGTCATCTGTCTGATCTATCTGTCTGTCTGTCATCTGTCTGATCTATCTGTCTGTCTTTCTGTCATATCTCTTTCTATCTGTCTGTCTGTCTGTCTGATCTGTCTGTCTGTCAGTCATCTCTTTCTATCTGGCTGTCATCTGGCTGTCTGTCTGATCTATCTGTCTGTCTGTCTGTCTGTCTGTCTGTCAGTCATCTCTCTTTCTATCTGGCTGTCATCTGTCTGTCTGT
The DNA here is from genome assembly GCA_030378365.1 of Hybognathus amarus. NCBI lineage: Eukaryota > Metazoa > Chordata > Actinopteri > Cypriniformes > Leuciscidae > Hybognathus > Hybognathus amarus. The sequence continues at coordinate 123,028 of JAQIUQ010006191.1, forward strand.
CTGTCTGATCTGTCTGTCTGTCTGATCTGTCTGTCTGTCTGTCTGTCTGTCTGTCAGTCATCTCTCTTTCTATCTGGCTGTCATCTGTCTGTCTGTCTGTCTGATCTATCTGTCTGTCTGTCTGATCTATCTGTCTGTCTGTCTGTCTGTCTGTCTGTCATCTCTCTTTCTATCTGTCTGTCTGTCTGATTCTATCTATCTATCTGTCTGTCTGTCTTGTCTGTCTGTCTGTCTGTCTGTCTGTCTGTCATCTCTCTTTCTATCTGGTTGTCATCTGTCTGGCTGTCTGTCTGATCTATCTGTCTATCTGTCATCTCTCTTTCTATCTGTCTATCTGATTTATCTGTCTGTCTGTCATCTCTCTTCTCTGTCTGTCTGTCTGTCTGTCTGTCTGTCCGTCTGTCATCTCTCTTTCTATCTGTCTGTCATCTGTCTGATCTATCTATCTGTCTGTCTGTCTGTCTGTCTGTCTGTCCGTCTGTCATCTCTCTTTCTATCTGTCTGTCATCTGTCTGATCTATCTGATCTGTCTGTCTGTCTGTCTGTCTTTCTATCTGTCTGTCATCTGTCTGATCTGTCTGTCTGTCTGTCTGTCTGTCTGTCTGTCTGTCTGTCTGTCTGTCTGTCTATCTGTCTGTCATCTGTCTGATCTGTCTGTCTGTCTGTCTGTCTGTCTGTCTGGATGGATGGATGACACTTTTTATGTCTGAACCACTTCACTTTTTTTGTGTGTCAGCATTTTGTGACTTGTTAACAACTCTGTCTCAGGAAAAAGCCCATAGTTCTTTTGTTTCTGGTTTGTTTTCTGTTTTCTATTAGTTTTTGCTTTGTTTTTGTTTTTTTCACAGTCTCAGATCATTTTAAATGAAGCTCATTATAGTTAAGGCCCAGATCCATAAGTCTTCACACGTGTAAAGGACCCAAACTCCATGTGATGGCAGCTCCTGAAACAGACAAAAGAGGACATGTTTTAGCTTTTGTGTTCCAAACAATGTGGCACTGGCATCCATTTTGTGGCAATGTTAAGAGGATAAAAACAGTCTATTTTGGCCAAAATAACTGCGTCTGCCACAACAGACCTCTCATTAAAGGGAATGTATTTTACACGTTTGTAACATTATTTTTGTACCCAAACCCACTAGCAATATTAGTCTAGCAGTTGTAATTTAGTTTTACAGAATCATTTTCCTACCTCTCTACAACCCTTTGATACATTGTCTACATAACACCTTTTTTCCATGATATGTTGTTCCTAGAATAACATTATAGTCAGGAATTTTAATGGAGCAGTTTATTGAACCTTTTAGACTATATCTGTTGTTGTTGTTGTTGAGAATAATATGATTCATCAGGTTTTTATGATACATAAATGATTATAAAGTGACTGGAGCTCATTCTTGATGAAGAAAAAAACCCTGCAATTTGCTGTAGTTTATTGTTTAAATGGCAAGTTTTCATAAAGTTTTCAAAGCAAAAGAGAATGGTGGGCATTTTTAGAGTTAAACTTAAAAGCTTGTTTACTTGCTAAACAAGTATGTATTATAACAGGCATGTAGAAAGATTTATTTTTCAAGTTTTGATCACATTGACAGTTTAGAGGCCTTAGAAATGTGTGTATCAAATATGATAGGGTTAATGAAACTGGTAAGTTTAATAATAAATAGTACATGTCTTTTTCAATTCTCAGATCAGTTTAGGGCAGGGGCCAAGGTCACCGTCCACTGAAATGCTCCTAACCAGGAGTGATATGGCACGTTTCCAGGGTTGTAATTCCTTTAGTGTCGTAGTTCAGTCTCGAATGTGCTTTGTGTTGTGATTTACGTTTTGAGCATCAGATCTGACACGGTGCACTTGTTTACTTTCGTCTTCTAAATTAACTAATGTGTTGCACATCAAAACACCATCATCACGCAACATCCCGCTCTCAGTGGAAACCAGGGGGTGAATGTAGACGCTATGGGCTTAGTTAAACCACGCATAAAGATTAGAGGCCCTGAAGGACAGACGGTTGATAAACCGTCACACGGCCTACAGAGGGAGGACGTTTGGCTCCGCGAGACTCCGACTGTCTTTCACACAGCCACTCAAGTGAGACCAACATATGTAAAACACGGCGCGGAAGCGAGCAGCCAGCGTTAAGCTGTTTACATCTGATCCCTTTCCACCCACGTTGGCTTGAGCTTGGCCGGCTCTCTCGGGTTTTGGCTTCCCGTGTCGTGATGAAGGCAGAGGCTCGCAAGCTTGTTTGCTCTTGCACTTGAGGAGTCGTTTTGAATATAAGACACAAGTGGGTTATTTTATTTTAATTTTGATTTTTTCTGCTTTAGCTCTTAAGACTTCACTTGAATGCTTTGAAGTTCAGCCATGTTGGTCCATATATGAGAGAGTGCGTTTCATGAATGTGTTGGATTGTATTGTAGTTTCTTTCTTCTCCAGCTGTTTTTCCGGCTTGTTGGAGATTTGATGTCCAGCCCTGGGAAGGTTTGGTGATTCTGGATATTCGTTTAACGAATGTTACTATACATGGAAATTAAATCAGCTGAGCTGTTTAAAGGAAGGTTTAACTTTGTAATCCTGGTTTCTCGAGCATTAATGGCCAGAGCTCTTTAGATGTTGTATTACCCGATTTCCCAGTGACCCCGATAAATAACTTTTTGTTCATTTAATTGTAATCATCATGTCCATTGTTTTTTGAGACCAATATCTGTTCCAGACACGTGAAACAAAAGCGTATGTTATTAATCAGTGTTTATTTTCCAGTTGAAACCCAGTGGCGGTGAGATGGGAGAAACCTAGTTGTCCAGCTATAAATTTAAATGATTGTATTAAATAAATAGGATAGTAATAAACACTACTCTGCTGAATTGCAACTAATTTGTAACCCATACAACTCCTGATACCCTACTTACTTCACCAACTTTCTCCCTAATTGTTTGTGTAATGATGCACCGTCCCATTTTTACAAAATTGAATTAGCACAAGTTAACTCATTGGTAAAGCATCAATTTTCAAAGTCTTACGTTGACTTTTGTCAGATGAAATACTCTGTGCATTACAAAATGTTCTTGCTTCTACTGATGGACTCTAAAGTAAACTATTTCCAACTTTAAAGTAAATTATTATGCATTGCATGATTAAAATAAAACCATGCAATACATGATGTATTGCATTGGTAGGTTGTCACTGTTTCTAATGTTTGCTTTTTCTTTCTCTCTGTACAGCTTCCTTGTCAAATGGGCAGCTGAATGGATGTGGGTCTAAGGGAGGACATAAAGAGGACGGGTCTCTCTCTCGCACAGATGGAGGCAGCGAGGGCGGCCCGGCCAAAAAGAGGTTAGTGACCCACTCTCTCTCTCAGAGATCAGTGTTAAAGAGTCAGTTGGATCCCTGGTGGGTAAATCCAGCTGCGGCAACAATTTTAAGACAGCTGTTGTAGAGAGTATTAAAAGAGATGCCGTTATTAGGACTCAAGAATGGCGTTCTCAGACTGAGATATTTCACTTACTGACTTCCTGTTTTTAATTTCCCCATTTGTTTCTATTTCTGACTTTATTTAACACAAAAATGACACCGCTTCATTAAAAGGAGTCTGAGGACCTTATAACAAGTGGTAATTCTTTGAAATGAATTGCTGTCATGGTCGTTTTTAATTAGTCACTTTAAGACACGCTTAAACATTTTAATTATTAATTAAAAAGCAAGAGAGTTAATGTGTCCAAGTGCAGTCGGTAATTAACCATTCAGCGTGTAATTTTTTTAGGATGTTGTAATCTGTGATTTGGAAAAGCTCTGAAGGGAGAGGATGGGGATGCAAGCAGCTTGGTGGAGAAACGTAATAGACAGGCTTTTTTTAGCTGTGCACTTTGAGGCAGACGCTGGCTGGAAAATGGTGAGAAAGACAAGTAATGGCTCTTTTTTTAATCGGAAAAATATAAACTGCTAATTTCCCTCGGCCACACTGAGCTTGCAATGCACTTTTAGTGCTGTTGATTCATATTTTTCATCAAATGACCTTGTGTTTGGATTCCAACAAAGCAGCTCATCTTGTGATTTGTGTGATGTATATATTGATGGAGTGGAGGACTCAAAGGAATTGTGCACAGAAAATGAGACTTTATCATTGAAACATCATTTCAAACCTGTATCTTACGTGCAGCACAAAATGAGAAATTGAGAATATTTTAGGCTACTTCATTTCCCTGAATTCACAATGAATTACTGAAGTTTCAAAAAGGACGCAAATGCATTTTATTGCTTTGTAGGAGAAACAGGCCAACATTTTAATCGTTATTTTATGAAAATCTTGATATCTGCTGTAGTTGTCTTTTTTGCACGTTCATGAAAGAAGTGACTGTCCAGTTGTGTAGTCTAATGAGAACAATATGCCTTTGTTTGGCCTGTTCTACAACATCAGAACTATAGTTTTCAGATAATTCAGTCCCAGAAAGCATTGCTGAAATCTCTGTGAATCATCCATGTGTATGCATATATATATATATATATATATATATGTGTGTGTGTGTGTGTGTATATACATGTATATATATATATATATACATATACATATATATACACATATATATATATATATATATATAGCCTATGTATGTTTTACCTGTGAAACAGCTGCCTAAGTGTTTACCTCATTGTAATTCCCATCTTTTATGTTGTACTTGGCATTATAACTAAGTATTTGAGCTCAATTGCTCATCTCCTTTCAAACAGGATTTGACTTTGATCTTAGTGTATGGCCACATCCAAAGCTCAATCACACATTCACATAGATGGGTGGCATTAGCATTATGGAAGACCTATTCATCAAGCCCACTGTTTAATGGCACAACTTTCATGGCGTGCCATAAACCCCCTTACAAACAGTTGCGTAGGCCCGTTGAAGAGGCTTTTCTTCCTCTCGAGAGTCTGAATTAATCCCACCACCGGCTTCGAGGGAACAAAACCGCTCTAAGCGCAGGCGCCGCTTCAAAGACGACGCTGCCCAGTGCCCACCGAACGCAGCACTTCCTCATCGCAGCGGCCAGACCCCAGCAGATGTCCGTTTCAACCCCCTCCTGAAAGAAACATTCACAGAGACCTTCTGTTGGGGGTTCTGTCTATCAAGCCACAAGCACCTATGGGAGAACGCAAGGGAGTAATAGTGTGTGTGCGGGCGAAAAGCAGCGTGCAGCACCTGCTGCTGCTTTACCTGTCACTTAATACCCTGTTATAATAGTTAATCAGGGCGCTGTCCTGTAGACATCATCATTAAAACTGATTTTTGTGGAGAGACGGATCGAGTGGGAGGCGAAAAGAGGCTGGAACAGTTTGCAGAGATGCAAGAAAGGACAAAGAGCAGCAGATGCAGTGTAATCTGTAAAGCATTGTGGGCCGGTAAGAGCTCTGCCTGCAACCTAGTCTTAAAGGGACAGGTCATTCAAAAATAATAATTCTATCATTATTTACTCAGCCTCATGTGATTCCAATCCAGCATGACTCCTAAAGAACATGAGAAAAAATGTTGGGGATGTTTCATGTAATTATAATGAATGTACAGTTTCAAGTTTCAAAAGCTTGACACAAAAGCACCATAAATATGCTTTTTCATAAAAATGGTCAATATAACTTATATTTTGTGCATTATATTCCAAGTCTTCTGAAGCCATATGACAGATTTGAGGAACCGAGTCAACTTCAAGTTGTTCTTTTAAAGAGATACTCCAATTTTTTTGGAAATCGGCTCATTTTACCACTCCCAACAGTTGAGTTTTACCGTTTTCGAATGTAGGGCCCTATAAAATCCGTTTTATTTTTTCCCAAATTCCATTTTATTTTTTCCCAAATTCCGTTTTTTTCTGTTTTAATTTTTGCAAATTTCGTTTTTTCCGTTTTAATTTTTGGGAATTCATATTTTTACCCTTTACTGTTATTTTAGTTGTAAAAAGAGTGTGCTTTTTATTCCGTGATCGCAGAAATTATAGGGCCCTACGAATGCATTCAGACGATTTTCAAAAATGTATCGTGATTTTAACAGTAAAAGACTGTAAAAATGCTACAGTGAAAAACTGTTAATTGGTTAACAGAAAGTTTCCTTACTATATACGGTAAATAACTGTGATATAAATAATGGTACGTTTAATGTAATTTTACTGTAAAATACTGTTAAATTTACAGTTTTTGGAAGTGAAAAAGAAGTCATTGTATAATTTACAGTGAAAAAATGTAAATTGACATTCCCACAATTCCCTGCGTGACGCTTCACATTTAATGTATTTTAACTGTTTCTTCATAATTTTCTTAGTTTTTTTTCTAATCAGTTATGTACATTAGGGTTTTATGTTACATTTAATGTTGTTAAATTAATACTTAATTTCAACATGTTACCATGATGGTGTTTAATGTTTGTGTGAATGACACTGTGCAGCTTCTATATAATAGTATGAACTTTCTTGTGGAAGGTCTGATTATGATGAGCTTTGATTGATCATTTGACCCTCATTACGGCTTTGATTGTTGGCAATCAGTGTATTACAATTGAACAAAACAGATATTAATACTTCAAAAGGTCAGTAAATTAACATTATATCAGATAATGAAATACGGTTTATTGCTGTAAAATTAAATACGGTCAAAGTCTGTAAAACCTAAAATGTTGCTACCGTATTTTTAAAAGCAAAACTCTGGTAACCACAGCTGCCAGGGTTTTCCTGTAAATTTAACAATTTTTTTTTACAGTGAATATCAGTAACCAGACAGTTTCTGGTCTCATTGACTACCATAGTAAATATGTTTTCCTACTATGCAAGTCAATGAGACCAGAAACTGTCTGGTTACTGATATTCTTAATATCATAAAACCCAACTGTTTAACTCTGGGGAAGTTGTAAAATTAGCCTATTTCCAAAAAAAGTGGACTATCCGTTTAACTCTAGAACTGATTATCTTGATTCAATGAATTTAATTAAAAAAACAATGTGATTCATGAATGAATCATTCAGATCTGTTCTCTACGAAAGATTGAAATGACCCAACTGAATGATTTGTTCACAGATTGAAAATCACTACTACTCACATGAACTCTCACAAAATGTATGGAGCTTTTGCACATCCATCCTTTTGATATTTATGAGCATCCATACATCCAAATCCGCTTAAACTGAATTCCCTATTCGTTGTAACTGCATGGAAAAGAGCATCCAGCACATTAGTCAAAATACCTTTTGTGTTCCACATAAGTGAGTCTGCATACAGGTTTAAAACCTCATGAGGTTGATTAAATTGTCAGAATGGTGTTTTTTGGAATCGTTTCCTTTAATGAATCACTCCTTGTCTGACATTTGGCATCCTATACTGGACATTTGAATGTGTTGGAAGTCTGTGTACTTGTGTGTGTCTGCATGCTGGGCAACTTATTAGGCATCTGGTGCCCACATAACAAGGAGTCTGATTTAGGGAGTGCCAACGTCTGTCACACCTGGCCTACAATAAACCCAAAAAAGAAAGTGGGAGAGAGAGGGAACGAAAGGGAGGAGAGACAGACAGAGGCACAGGTGCAGGGGCTGGCCAGGTTGCAAGGGGAGGGACGTGGAAAGACGTTTGGGAGAAGACTGCTGTTTGCATTCCCAGGATTGGGAAATAGAGAGGCCTCCATGATCTGCCAAGTGTCAAAGCAGCCACTTCCCATCCTTCCCAAATCTGTCGCCTAGACGCTCTGAATGCACACAAAACCCCAGTTAGAGGAGACAAGGGGGCACCAAATGTGGCAGGCGTTGAAGAGGCCTGTCCTTTTTAGTGTGTATTTGTGTTTACTTGTTTGAGAACCCTTCTTAAAGAGAGAATCATTTGAATTGTTTGTGTAGTGGCTGCTTAGTTGCTGCCAAATTACGCTTTTGTGTTGGGCCAATGCCGCCTTTACAAACATTTTCTTTGCTGTGTTGAGAATAAAATACTAGCCTATTTCTTAAGGTCCTTTCACACTATTCGTGTCAGTGTTCACCAGTGCACATTGCTCCTAGGGTCAAGTGTTATAACAACACTCAATGTTTAAATGTGTTGAAGTCAAGTTTTATATCTATAAGTGATAAGTGGTCAGTAAGATAATTTTGTTTAAAATTTAAAATTAAAATTTAAGATAAAGTTTTTTTAGAAAGAAATTTTAAATTGTTTTCACTAACGATGCATTCATGTTGATCAAATGTGACGGTAAAAAACATTTTTCTAAATGTTTAAATAAATAATTTTTCTATTCTAAAAAAGAATCATGAAAAAAGTGCATCACTGTTTCAAAAAATAAATAAAAATAATATATATATATATATATATATATATATATATATATATATATATATATATATATATATATATATTGCTGTGCAAAAATTAATTGCGATTAATCGCATCCAAAATAAAAGTCTGTGTTTACATAATATATTTGTGTGTGCTGTATATAATTATTTTGTATATATAAATACACACGCATGCATGTATATATTTAAGAAAATGTGTTATTCATATATAAAATATTTATATTTATATAATATAGATTATGTATTTCTTTATATACAGAATTTAAGCGCAAATAATTCTTAAATATATACATGCATGCATAGGTATTATACAAAATAATTATATACAGCTCACAAATATATTATGTAAGCACAGACTTTTATTTTGGATGGGATTATTCGCAATTAACTTTTGCACAGCCCTAATATATATATATATATATATATATATATATATATATATATATATATATATATATATATATATATATATATATATATATATTATTTCTTATTTTTCCAACGTTTTAAGCTTTTCTTTAGAATCTGGATTAATGTCTGGTGAAAAATTCCAGATGATCCCTATCCCACGAATAAATAACATTTTAGAATGTAATTGAAAACATTTCAAATGATAATATTTCATAATATTCCTGTTTTTGATCAAATAAATGCTGCTTTGTTGAGCATACGAGACTTATTTGAAAAAATTTAAATGTTTTTCCAACCACAAACTTTGGAAAGGAAGTATTAAAGTAAAAGTATTAAAATATAGTATAAAATCACTCTTGATGCCTCTAAAGTAGGTGAGAGCATTGTATTATAAGAATACAGTATTCTGAGCAGTGTTTTTAAGTTTTATGTTAGTGATTTGTTAGAGTGGAGTTTTCCATGCACTCTTGGCACAAACACATTTCATACTATATTACTTTTCAGATGTATTACTGTATGTATACGTCACATTCATGCCTTCAGTACATATGGCTCTATAATAGCCACATTGATTTTCCTCTAAATCTGCTGGTTGCGCTACATACTCCAATCCAGTCTAATGGTACAGCAGATCAATGTCTGCGATAAGCGGGCGATTAAACATGATTGGAGTGTGACGCATGTTTTCGGAGCCGCGCGCGGTGATGAATTGAGAGCTATAGCGTGAGAAGAAGACTCTCAGGTAGGCAGTTTGGCTCCAAACTCCGGTTGATTCACAGGGCAGGAATGTCCTGTGTTTGAGGTCTCAGGCTGAGGTATTTGCACAGCAGACAATTGTGGCTGCCGATTGGTTGGGGCTGGATAAGTGGGAGCAATGGGCCATAATCTCACCTGCTGTGGCCAGGTGTGTTAGGGCATGTTATTTTAATGTAACTGATAATGCTCAATGGTTTGAGTTGAATACACATCGGCATTTATGTTTTCCTAGATCGTCGTTCTGATTACTGTCTTTTGATTTGCTCTAAAACATTTTGCCATGTTGAGAGCCGTGTTGAATGACAGTCATTCTCCATTAGCTGTGCGTTTGTTTTGGCAATGTTTCAGCGTTATAAACACTGCTCTTAAAGGGATATTTACCCAATTAAAATCTAGTTATTTGAATTCATTTAACTTAGTCATCAACCTCATTGTCCACATTGTCACTTCTTCAGTTTCTGTTGTTTTAGTGTGTCTGCATGTTGGAACTGCTAACACACACACCTTTTGAAGCTCCGCCCACTGTGTTGGGAGCTGCAGCTCATTTGCATTTAAAGGGCCAGACACAAAACGGTGCATTTCTTGCTAACCCTCAAAAAGTGACAACTTTAACATGTTATATAAAAATATCTGTGGGGTATTTAGAGCTAAAACTTCACATACACACACACATCTTGTGAAAAGGGATTATACCACCCCTTTAAGTATTACCTCCACTGTGGTTCATAAAGATTTTAATATTTAAATATATGCACTATTATTTAAATGAGCTACCATTTCTACCAATTTGTTGCATGTCGGCTCTACTTTGGTGCAATTGATTTTACAGTAGATTGACCTGCTCTTAAAGGGATAGTTCACTCAAAAATGAAAATCCAGTCGTTTCAAACCTGAATGAATGTCAATCACAAAACAAGTTATTTTAAGAATGTTGGAAACCAACCAGTTTTGATGACCGTTGACTTCCATTCTCAAAACATGTTTTGTCTCTTAGAGGAAAATAGTCATAGGTTTAGTAAATGAAAGAATTTTCATATTCATTTGAGTGAACTACTGTGATTGCACTGTGGTTGCTTTGTCAACTGGCCTGTTTCTGTTTAAGATGTCAGTTCAGGCCAATAAAAAGCTGTATTTGTAACGCTAGAGATGATCCAGCAGAAATCTTTCTGATTTTATGCATGAAAAGCTCCCTGTGTCCTCGTTCTCTCAGTCTCCCTTCATCTTTTTGTCTCGAAGCGGTCTAGCTGCGCACAGTATTAATGATGCCCAGCAGTGATTGACAGCGTCCGGGTGCATCGGTGTGACATCACGCATAAGCAGCAGACGGATGTGTTCAAATGGAGGCTGGCGTGGGCCCTCAGCATCTGGCCCGGTGCCAGTCGAGACCACCTGTCTGAGCGCAGCACGTCTGCTCTATTGTTAAAGCACACCGGCTGGGTTAAGTTGCAGCCCTATATAAAGAGTGACGGACATCTTAAGTGGAGACACGGGATTTAGACAGGGATTTTATAGGTGTACTGGTTTCTGTCTGTCTCTTCTCTCCTCTCTCTGCAGCCTCAGCAGCTTACGCTTTCTGTCACGTAACAAACAGCCTGTAGTGAAATCACAATTTAATTATGTAGATTGGTATCATTTCGGCACCTGTCCAGCAGTGGCTTTGTAAAAAATATTGTTGGTTTAACTTAAAATTTACTAACCTGGTTGCCTTAATTTTAAGTTGATTGAACTGGAAAAGTGAGTTAATACAATGGAGATTGATTTAATCATCAGAAACTCAAAATAATAAGTTATCTGAACTAAATAAATTATTTAAGTTGATTTGACAAAAGAAAAAAATTTTCACAGTGTAGTAACACCTCTCAGAGTAAACGTGAGCGCCGCTTTGGTTGCAAATGCCTCCTAAAGCCCACAAGTCATATAAACACACTCGTGACTGCTTTTAAAGCAATAGGGTGCTAAAATAGGCCTGTGAATAGAAAAGACTGTTTATGGCTGGAGTGTAAATTCAGTAGTTCCTGTTTTTACACTTAGCTGGTTTAAATGACAGAATTCATTACTGTTATCACCTGTTGGAACACACTTTTGAAGCTCCGCCCACTGTGTCGGGAGCTGCAGCTCATTTGCATTTAAAGGGCCAGAGACAAAACGGTGCATTTTTGCTAACCCTCAAAAAGTGACAACTTTAACATGTCTATATAAAAATATCTGTGGGGTATTTAGAGCTAAAACTTCACATACACACCCTGGGGACATCAGAGATTTATTTTACATCTTGTGAAAAGCGATTACACCACCCTCAAGTTTTACATGCACTGTGGTTCTAGTCAAAAGCTTTAATTATTTAAATGTATGCACTATTATTTAAATGAGCTACCATTTTTACCAATTTGTTGCATGTTGGTCTAGTATGGTGTAATTGATTTTACAGTAGATTTACCTGTTCTTAAAGGGATAGTTCACTCAAAAATGAAAATCTTGTGACCGCTTTTAAAACAATAGGGTGCTAAAATAGGCCTGTGAATAGAAAAGACTGTTTATGGCTGGAGTGTAAATTCAGTAGTTCCTGTTTTTACACTTGGTTTAAATGACAGAATTCATTACTGTTATCACCTGTTGGAACACACTTTTGAAGCTCCGCCCACTGTGTTGGGAGCTGCAGCTCATTTGCATTTAAAGGGCCAGAGACAAAACGGTGGATTTTTGCTAACCCTCAAAAAGTGCCAACTTTAACATGTTATATAAAAATATCTGTGGGGTATTTAGAGCTAAAACTTCACATACACACCCTGGGGACATCAGAGATTTATTTTACATCTTGTGAAAAGCGATTACACCACCCTTTTAAGTTTTACATGCACTGTGGTTCATAAAGTTCAAAAAGACTTTAATTATTTAAATGTATGCACTATTATTTAAATGGGCTACCGTTTTTACCAATTTGTTGCGTGTTGGTTCTAGTATGGTGTAATTGATTTTACAGTAGATTTACCTGCTCTTAAAGGGATAGTTCACTCAAAAATGAAAATCTTGTGACCGCTTTTAAAGCAATAGGGTGCTAAAATAGGCCTGTGAATAGAAAAGACTGTTTATGGCTGAAGTGTAAATTCAGTAGTTCCTGTTTTTACACTTAGCTGGTTTAAATGACAGAATTCATTACTGTTATCGGTCAAGTCCTGCTCTCTTCTTTTTTTTTCAATCTGATGTTGACTCGAATTTGGCTTGGCCTCTGCATGTTTCCTGACAAGTCCATGTGAAACTGTGTTCACAGCCCATTTTATTTCTATAATGTGCAGGGGCGTAATGGATCGCAGTTGATTGGCGATCTGTACGCACCAGGCTCCACGGTTCGGCACTCATGTGATTTGCGAAGTTTAACCATCAAAGAGTTAAACTTAAAGTTTATCATTTCCGCATGTTTTGTCTTCCCAGTTTACACATTCAAGTTTACATGTTTTCAAGTGTTTATGTGAAGAAGGCTTAAGGTTTTTTACTGTCAGGCTGACATTCTCAGAAGCTGATGTAAAATGATTGTGGTGCTGAGGCGAAGAGCTGAGATTAGGCTTTTAGTGGTTGCATGTTTAATGGTGATGCAGTGCACTTAAGCTAAAACATGATGGCTTAGAAATATCTACCTTTATAATTAAATCTCATGTGTGTTTAGATGCTAAGGGCTTTTTGTTGCACAAATCCATATTTTATTCTCCTGAGATAGTATTTTTTTGTGATGAAACGGTGCCATTTGTAGGTTACCCCTGAGTCAGGTTTGTATTTTTTTTTCCTCGTGACCTCTGTGACCTCACGTCTTTGGGCTTACCTGACTAATGTGGTGATGTATGAAGGCAGAGCAGTAGGGTGCAAGGTGAAAGATCAATCCAATACCAAACCATCTTTCATGGTTCTGAGTAGAGAACTTGACTCAGATAGGCATAAAAGCAATAAGAAATCAAATACTGGGGTGTATTTGCAGGTCTACAGTTTATTCTTATATAGAGCGCTCCACAGGGAGAGTCATCAAAATCACATTAATTTATTCTCCGCCCAGGGTCAGAGAGCATCTTTCACTAGTCTTTTTACTGTCTTAGCTCTCTGTATTCTCTCAGAGGGCTAGCACAAAGTTTATTTGAGATTCAACTTATATTTTCTTTTACCTAAAAATAAAAAAATTGGAGTCAGTAATGAAGTGAATGTTGTTATTGAGCAAGGATGCATTAAAGGGATAGTTAATTTTGAATTGAATTTTTGGTATGTTTCAGCTTACCTTAAGGGCATCCAAGATATAGGTGTCTTTGCTTCCGCAATAGTTTCAATTTTAATATTTTGTCTGTCAGTCCATCAATGTGTACTTACATTTACTTAATTTCAAATAAATGCTGATGTATCATGGTTTCTTGAAAACTATTAAGCAGCACAGCCGTTTTTAACATTGATAATAAGTGTTTCTCTGATGATTGCTTTATAGCATAATTTTTAGAAGGATTTCTGAAGGATCATGCGACACTGAAGGCTGGAGTAATGATGCTGAATATTTAGCTTTGCCTTCACAGGAATAAATTGCATTTTAAGATATTTATTTTTAATAATATAATAATATATTTCACAATATTAATGTTTCAAATAATTGCAAATTGTGAACAGATTTAAAAAAATCTTACTGACCCCAAACATTTGAACGTTATATTTTTTTTCTTTTATTTTTTACACCATTAGCCTAAAAATTGAACGTTCTACGAAATCGAAACTCAACGAAAAACTCCACACAATACTTTATATTAATTTTAGTGAATCAGTTCATTCAGGTGGCTCATTTTAAATCGCCACAAATAAAATAAACATTTTGTTAAAAAATATACCTTGAGGCTAATTTTTACTTACGCTAATATAAAATGTATTTACACATACAGAATCCATGTAACTTGCTGAACATTTTCCACTTCACCGTTTTTCTCCTCAAATAAAAATTTTACAGTTGAGTAAATTAGAAATATTTAGCAAAATGACTCGGCTCAATAAATTACAAAGTACTAATTTGAAAGAACAATTTGTTTACAAATATTTACCCTATTTTGTATTGACCATCTAACCCAACCCATGCTCTGTTTTTCTGCTTTGTCAGCATTTTGTAGCAATTATCATTTCAGCACAGTTTATTGGAGCGGGCTCATGAATGACCCAGAATCAGGGATCCCCCTGCGCTTGGCTGCCCGGCACATGTGCCGCTGGCTCCTCACCGTGCTCTCGGAGCCAGCTGCTCCGCACTGGCAGAGGCTGCTGAGAGACTTTATCAGGACCATGTGGCCCATCTGGAGCTGTTTAGTTGTAGCAGTGAGCGAGAGAAAGAGAGAGAGAGTTAGCATGTATACTAGAAGCTAGCGAGAAAATGAAAGATGTTTGACTTTACGGAAAAACTGGCCATTCCTCTTTATCATTCATTACTTTCTCCCTTCTCTGTCTGGTAGCATAGCAGTAAGAATAGTTTTAATTACAGCTGTTATTTTAGCACAAAATGTTTATTTAATGTGATTAATTATGAAGTGATTAAAAATGAATGGTATTAGTCATACCACCACAATAAGGGATTTTCTTGCCATCAGAGCAACATTCATATTTTTCATGTCTACACTGAAATGCAGAGACATGACTCTATTGATAAGGGTATTTTATTATCTTTATACTTTGTATGCTGTTAATTTGTTTGATTGACAGGTGTTTGTGTGTGTGTCTAGGCAGTTTTAGTGAAGCCTAGAGCAGCTGGACATGACAATGATGGGATATGTACTGAGCAGATTTGAATGAGTAGATTCAAAGTAAACTATGGTAGAGATCAGCAGTCAATCTACAGTGATTGTTTATCTCTAACAATACAAATCAAATAGATGGCACATTACACATACACATGCTCTATGCTGAGAATTATGAGTGTCTGTTCTGCAGTCACATCATGTGTGACTTTATGATATGGTCATTATCAGAATATCAACAAATTATAGGATTTGTCAGTCAAGTAAGGCTTAAAATTAGGCCTAGTGTAAGGTAGTATATACAAAACATATATTTAAAATTAAACAAAGTACTTGGCTGTTCTGTCTTTATTTGTGGGCTATCAATAATAATAATGGAAATATTTAGCCTAGCGTAGGTTTTAGATGTGATCCATCAAAAAGATGCCTTTATTTACTGTGTCTTCCAGTTCATTCTTTTTCTACGGATCATTATGTTGGATCCACGAGGGCTGTGCTTCTTGTCTGATAGCAAAAGTTTCCTCCATGTTAATACATGCACATGCTGGAAAAGCTGAATGAATCAGTGTTGCACACAAAGGGTTTTTATACACCCCTCCTCCCTTTCTTCCCTCTTAAAACTCAAACATCTCTGCCCCCGGGGTCTATCAGTGCCTGCCCTCTCTTCATGGCTCCATCCATCTCTCTCCTGCAATCATTCATCTCTTTCAACCCTCCCTGTGAGCTTCTCCCCTGCTCCACTCATCTTATCCGGAGAGAGCCAGAGCCTGCTGCTGAGATTAGGAGTGACTCCAGCCGCTGTGGAATGCTTTGATGCTCCGTGATCTGGGGGAGGAGCTGACACCAGAGGGGTTGTCCCTTTTACCCATGGCGCCGCCAATGTGCTTTTGTTTGTGGAAGCCCTCCAACTCTTCCTTCTGTTCGGTATGATTTGGTGCTCTTTAAGAGGAGCGGCGTCCTTCAAAACTGATCACAAAACACAGAGTATACAAGCATTCAGTAGATTCCCAGAGTTACCTGTGTTACTTTGTCATTCTGCACGCTTATGATTGAGGAGAGATCATGTTACCAAAGATTACACACAACGCCAGCAGAGATCACAGAATGTGACTAGCCACCCGGACAGAAAGAGGTTTGTTTAATATCCACTGTTGATGCAGATGGGACCACTTCATTTGTTTAATGTTTGAGATTGTAACTGCATCCTGTGATTGGAGGCAGATACATTGAAAGTGGAGGAAACTAGAGACAGCTTCTCAACATGCAAATGATTAAGCCCAAGACTGAGGGAGGGCGAGACCGAAGTCAAGACCAAGACTTTTAGGGGCCGAGACTGAAGACAAGACCAAGACTGAGGGAGGGTGAGACCGAACTCAAGACCAAGACATTTAGGGGCCGAGACCAAGACAAGACCAAGACTGAGGGAGGATGAGACCGAGTCATGACCAAGACTTTTAGGTGCCGAGACCAAGACAAGACCAAGACTGAAGGAGGGCGAGACCAAGTTAAGACCGAGACTTTAGGGGCCTGAGACCAAGACAAGACCAAGGCTGAGGGAGGCGTTAGACCGAAGTCAAGACCAAGACTTTCAGGGTCCGAGACCAAGACAAGACCAAGACTGAGGGAGGGCGAGACATCAGACCGAAGACTTTTCAGGGGCCGAGACCAAGACAAGACCAAGAGCTAGGGAGGGCGAGATCCGAGTCATGACCAAGACTTTTAGGGGCCAAGCCCAAGACTGAGGGAGGGCGAGACCAAGTCAAGACCAAGACTTTTAGGGGCCGAGACCAAGACAAGACCAAGACTGAGGGAGGGCGAGACAGAGTCATGACCAAGCAACTTTTAGGGGCCAAGCCCAAGACTGAGGAAGGAGGTCGAGATCGAGAGTACAAGACCAGAGACTTAGGGGCCTGAGACCAAGACAAAGACCAAGACTGAGGGGGGTGAGACCGAAGTCAAGACCAAGACTTTTAGGGGCCGAGACCAAGACAAGACCAAGACTGAAGGAGGGCGATTTAAATACAATAAAAGCAAGGATGTTAACAAAAAAATTTGTCAATATGCTGGCAAATTAGTGAGATTTTTACAGTTATGGTCTTGTCTGGTCTTGAAAAAAAATTCCAAGGCCGAGACCAAAAGCGGTCTGAGACAGAGACCAACAAAAAGTGGTCTCGAGTACTACAACACTATCTCATTGTGCATGTGCATATGTTCCCTTCCCACATGCCACCATCATGTTAGACTCCATGCATATATTTCAGTGAAATACACCACTCTGTGTCCTCTTCACTCCAGCTCGCAACAGCTGTTGCTTGTAAAGCAAGGTAACATAAAGGTTACCAAAGCATTTTGTCAGTCTCCCTCACCTCCTCTCCTAACCTCCATTAAGCCCCAGGGATCCGATCGTTTTTTGCTTTCGTTTCCGATGGGGCAAACACAACTCCTCTCTTGTTGCTGTCCTAAAAGCTAATCAGTGACACAGAAGAGCTCCACATGTAACATCAGAATGGGGCATTCTTTGAAGGGCGAGGCACAGGGATTAGAAGAGGATGAATCTGGACATCCTGCCATAATCCCTCCCTCCGCGCCTCCCAGCAGGTGCTCACCCCTTGCTTTTTTTCTTTCCTTTTGGTTGTTTCAGTTTTTCTCCCCTCCACTCCGCCTCTGTCTGGCTCTCTCCACATCTTGGCCAGCTGGGCTGATCTCCAGGAGGCCTAATTTGCTCTGACCTCTTTGTTGTCCCTCTATCTTAAGCACACCCTTACACACACAGGTGGAGGAGAGAGAGAGAGTACTAGAGCCAGATACATTGAATCTGGAAGCAGATTTGGATGCAGGTACTTTGGCCAAAACTGAAGACCAGTTTGATATTCAGGTACTAACTTGAAATCTGTAGATTGATTAGGAAGCAGATACCTTGAATCTGCAAGAAGATTTGACAGCACCTGGAGGCAGATACTTTGACAATAGTGGCATCTTTTGTATACAGATATATTAGAAACCTGAGGCAAATTTGAATATAGATATGTTGTCAGATGTAGACAGAAAATTGAAAGCAAATACTTCGAAATTTGAGGCGAACTTGAAGGCAGATACATTTTAAGCTGGAGGTTGTTTTGGAGGTAAGACTGGACCCCATCCACACTACTTTTGACCTTTTGCACCTTCCGTCCAGACTGAAACGGCAAATCTAGATCAAAACGGAGAAGTTTAGAAACGCGCAGAAGTTTAGAAGACGGAACAAAACGGAATGAGTTTAGAAACGATGACGCAGACGCTGACAGCTCGGCTTTATGATTGGGTGTCATCAGTCATGACGTGTCCTTCCTGATTCGTCAGCCACTGTTTACACTGGCAAGCGCATACCCAGTGTTGGTGAATGGTCACGTGATCCGCTTTTCAGTCGTTTTAATGTAGACAGAGATCAATTCTAATATGCCGATAGAATGTTGGTGTGGATGGAGATCGTTTTCGTCTTTAATTCTCCGTTTTTAAACGAAACGCAGTAGTGTGGACAGGGCCTTGGACCCTAGAGACAGATATGTTGAAACTCCTGGATGCCTTCTAGTGATCTCTGTTTATACCAGTCTGCTCCATTATTATATGTACTGAATACCCTTTAAACTTGACCTCAGTCACAGCTCTTCATCATAGGTTTTTGGCCTCCCTGAGATAGATGGTAATTGGATCATAGCCCTAGTTCCTGGAGTGACCTTACCCTGCTGTGGTTTTTATCAGCTGTAAATTATGCATGAGCCTCTTGTTAAAAGACTGGCATTGTAAGTGAACCCATATCTGTCCCATTAAGGAGTGCACGGGCTGGGAAGCTCCATGGGGCTATTGTGTTGCAGTGTCTCTTGCTCATTGAGGAAGGGAAATACCAGCAGAACCGGAATGCCCAGATCAGTCAATCCCATGGCCCCTCTTTACCCATCCTGTCTGGAGGAAGTGGTTGGATCCCATCTCCACTCTCCATCACTAATGTTGCAGTTTACAGACTCTCTTTTTGTTAGATATATTTTAAGCAAATTTAAAACGTTATGGATACATTGTAGACTGAAACTTTGAAATCTTTAGACTGATCTGATTTGAAGGTAATTTGGAGACGGTGGATATGGAGATAAACACTCTGTTAATATATTATTTTTCCCTGGTTGACAGGAGTGTCTTGAAGTTGGAACTAAGTTCCTTTCGAGCCTGGCTATTTTTGGAGTGTGTCGTTAATTTGTTTAGACATGCTATAATTGGGGACAGCCACAACTCCTGCAATTATTCCTGGGAAAATATGCAGAGCTTCAAAACTCTGGAACTCTAGAACCTAACAAGTTTATGTACTGTCTCCTGCCTTAGGCAATTACCTTCAAGGACAACATCTTAAATGTCGTGAGCTGCTGAACTGGAACACTGTATATATGCAACAATGCCTTATGCCACACAAATAGAATTTAACATGTATGATTCCAATACAGTTTGACATTAGCATGTAGGCGAACAACGAAATACTCTAACAGCCCAAATATGTATATGTGCACAAATATTTAATGAGATGTCACAATTTCTATAGAGAATCTTCAGTATTCAGTGAAATATCTTTTCGCTGAGTTTGATGCAATGCATTCTGGGTTTGTCTTCCCTCCAAAAGATAGATGTGATTCTTAAGGCTGAATAATATTATGTCCTACCTTTTACATTTAAATGGTAAATGGATTTATATAGCATTTATATAGCACTTTCACTGACCCAATGGCCACCAAAGCGCTTTACATTCTGCCTCACATTCACCCATTCACTCACTCATTCATAAACCAACGCTGGTGTCAAGGCGCCATCCAGCTCGTCGGGAGTAGCTGGGGTTAGGTGTCTTGCTCATGGACACCTCGACACTTGCTGATGCTTTTATCCAAAGCGACTTACAATTGCTATATGTGTCAGAGGTTGCACGCCTCTGGAGCAACTAGGGGTTAAGTGTCTCTCAGTGGATTTGAACCTGGGTCTCTCACACCAAAGGCATGTGTCTTATCCACTGCGCCATCACCACCCCTCTTACCTTTTGGAAAGAGCTTTTCCATTTTGTGTGCCTTCAATGCTTTTAAAAACCAGGCAGCTGAATTCACTTAATTAAGCTATTAATGTTTAGAATTGGAGTCTAAAGAGCATTAAAGTCAACAAATGGTTCCATAGCCATTATATTTTCAGAGAGCTCACACATTTGCATGAAGGCAACAACATAGCATTTCAATGATTCTCATTCCCAAGGCGTCATTTACAAAACTTTTGCAAAAGTGTAAACATCCAATGCACATTTACGCCCTTTAGTGTCAAATGAGACGCTTTGGTTATGGTAGATTTAGGTATGAGGTAGGTTTAAGGTTAGACCACTAGGAGGCGCTTTCTGCCTCGCTAAAGGGTGCCATATGCGTTGGATGTATATGCTTTTGCAAAAGTGTCATAGCGTCATAACGGGCTCAGAATTTCCATAGCATCATCCTAGGATTATTCCCATTTCTGTTTGGACTCATTGTATTGTTTATCTCTCATCTGTTTAAGTTTACTGTTTATCATGTGAGGTCTGTATTTGGACTGTAGATGTGGTGAGAAACGTGCATTAAGTTGTAAAACTGCGTTCTACATCATGTGTAGGGATTACACTACATCATGTCGCCTATCCCAGCATGTCACTGGATACTTCCATGTCAAACAGTTGGCCATTATACTCTTTAATGAGGAACAGATAGGATAAATAGTCCAATAAAAGCAGGCCGTCTCTGAAATTAAGAGCAGTCTAAGACTGACTCGAATGAACTGTGACATCCTTCTTTGGTTTAATGGATCCCTTTTTGCATCAGAACTACTCTGGTACTTAGTTGCCTAATACTTCTAAAGCAGCAGTTCTCAGCTCCTAAAAATATTTAGGTTTCTTATGAAAACCAAAGGAGATTGTTTTCTTTATTTCTCCTGCGAAGTAACAATCCTCCCTGGACCAGTCTTAAAGAAGGTTAAACCTCTGCCTGAAACACTTTAGCAATCAATAAATAATGGAGAAGTTGGCCAGCTTGTAAGTGTTTTGTTGAATATCTATGCAATGGCTAATGGTTTTTTTTTTTTTACACTTGTGTGTTTTGGCTGAAATCTCACTCAGCTGTCATTTAGTCCCCAGCTATCTCAAATGTTTCTATGAACTTTTTGCCTGTGTAATTTCCATTAAATAATGTCAGTGCTTGGGTGTGGAGCTGGAGTTCCCTTTTGTACAGATGATGTGGTTTTTAGAGGGTGATTATGTGTCTTTTTTGAAACATAACACGTTGTATTTTAATTTGTCCACTTTTTTTAGTTTGTTCTGTAAATAAACCATAGTTCACTGTAATTTCTTGTTTATATCCATGTCTTTGAGGCTTTCAGTCTCATTATTTCCTCCTCCTTCCTGTCTTCTTTCAGACTTAAGCACATTTAATTGCTCAACTCTCATGGTTCATTATCACAGTTTGGCCCTTGCTATATTTGTAGAGTCTTTGCTATTGCAGAAGGGGTGTCTTTTAAAAAGTACAGACTTAATGAGCAGCTTACCGAACAAGTGCTTCAATAATGGTTTTGGAAGCCACAAAATTAAGATTACAAATTAGTTAGAAAGTGTGTTTGCACCTTGTTCAACATTGACTTAAACAGTAGATGCAGCATTTCTCCTATTTTGTGGCATAATGGAGGTGCCCGTGCCATCAGTCACAGTCATGAGAGACTGGAAAAGAAAAAAATTGAAGGAACAATCTGTCTGCAAAACATAGCGCTGGTGAAAATTGATTAGCGATGCCGTTGCAGCTTCGTCAGAGCTGCTGGCGGTTGGCAAACCATCTCAGGCATGGTCCTCTGATTGAATGAGATTAATTTGTACAGGAGTGAATGATGTTTGTTTTTTGCCCATCCCTCATTATATTCTTTAATTCTATGTGGGGAGAACATATTTGGCAGAAAACATCAGACGTGGACCGAAGGGAGTACGTGTGGTAAAGTGATGAAATGCAGCTGAAATGGAAAGTGCGTACACGCGTGCCTCCTCTGGCAGGGTGGAGGAGGAATTGAGACGTACGACTTTCCACTGTTTTTAGTATTCCATGCTGTTTCCCGTGGAGAGTTGAACTGAAATGTAGAGTCAGTGAGCTGGATGTCTCCAAAAGGAGAAGCTGTAATGAGTGAGTGTGGGGCCTTGAATGTTGTCAGTTTGATTTATCCTTAGTGCTATTTATCAGTCATCAGCTGCTGCTGAAGTCTTCACGGCACGTAATGGAGAAGTTAATTACATTTCGAAGCCTTGACGTGAATCAACATTCAGAGGTTCAAGTTAGACAACATCTTGCCAGTGCTAAAAAGGAAGCACGAGTGGCGGCTCAAGTCACTCACTCATAGAGACTGTCTACTCTGATTCTAGAGATATGTGACAAAAAATAGCAAGCTTTTCCACTTTGAAATAAATCTGAGATGATCCACCATAGATATCATTTGGTTAAATGTTTGCTAATTTGTTTTTAATTAATAATGACTTGATCACTAATGTCCCTAAGAACACTAATGCATACAGTTTAACTACTGTGTGCTGACAGAGAAAAGGTTCATTGCAAAAATGAACTATTGTTTCCATAATTTTTTAAAACACTGTCAGTTTTTAGTAAAAAAATTGAAAGCCAATCCTTGTCCTTAAAGGAGTAGTTCACTTAAAAAAAAAAAAAAAAACTTTTGCTGATAATTTACTTACTCCCATGTCATCCAAGATGTCCACGTCCTTTCTTCAGTCAAAAGAAGTTAAGGTTTTTGATGAAAACATTCCAGGATTCTCCATATAATGGACTTCATTGGGAACCAAATGGTTCAAGGTCCAGGTCAAGGTGAGGTTTCAGTGCAGCTTCAAAGGGCTTTAAAACGACACCAGATGATGAATAAGGGTCTTATCTAGGACCTTTCGAGTCATGACTCGAAAAAGATGTGTTCATTTCTGATGAACAAGTTTGAACAGGAGAGTCACGAACGCTCACGAACGAGAGCATTTGTGCTTTTAAAACTTAAACTTTTTGATTTATTTTTTTAAATGACCGATACGCTTTGCTAGATAAGACCCTT
The DNA here is from genome assembly GCA_030378365.1 of Hybognathus amarus. NCBI lineage: Eukaryota > Metazoa > Chordata > Actinopteri > Cypriniformes > Leuciscidae > Hybognathus > Hybognathus amarus. The sequence goes on from JAQIUQ010006191.1 coordinate 146,338, forward strand.
ATTCATCATCTGGTGTCGTTTAAAGCCCTTTGAAGCTGCACTGAAACTCTCATTTGGACCGAAATCCATTATATGGAGAAAATCCTGGAATGATTTCATCAAAAACCTGAATTTCTTTTAATCTGAAGGCTTTTTTAAGTGAACTACTCCTTTAAGGGCACCTTTTCATTTTTCACCTGCTATCAGTTCATTAACAAGGTCAAATATGGGTGAATACATTTGATTTGATTTTTCCTTGTAGCTTTTATTGTTCCAGTACTTAGCCCAGTTATCAGCATTTGAATGACCATCAGAATAGCAGCTCTTGTGTGCTAATCGAACAAAAAAACGTGTTCTGAAAGGGTTCCAGAGCGACTGAATCAGTCATGGCAACAGCAAGATCCAGAGTGGAGTTTTACAATCACTGAGAGCAAATGCGTTAAGAGAGAATGTATTGCTCTGGGCAACGTTATCCAAGTCCCAGTGCCAAGGGGGATTTGCTGAAGAAAAAGAAAGTTTTTTTATTATGTATCCATAAATCTCTGTTTAATGATAGAATGCAAGTGTATTTAAAATCAATTGTTTTCATTCTCTCTCAGGCCCAGACTGCATGCACAGAGGAAATTTGCACAGTCTCAACCCAACTCTCCCAGCACCACGCCAGTGAAGATGGCCGACTCTCTCTGCCCACCGCGCGCCACACACATCACATTCCTCTCCAAACGCAAACCCAAGACAGAAGACTTCCTCACCTCCATATGCCTTCGAGGTATTTCCTCATTTTTCAGTTCCTTTCCCCACAGAGTGAGGATTCTTGTTTTTTCCTTTGGGTACTTTAGTCTTTAGTTATTTCATTGCAAGTTTCTATCTTTTTGTTCTCATAAACTTTCCTACCTTCACCCAACACCTTCTGGCATGCTCACATGGTGCCCAGGAACCATAGCACTGGGTCATGGCAGGGGTGGCATATGAACTCCAATACTGCACAAATGTTGACTCTCAAAGCTTGGAGGTATCAACACCAACTGTTTCATTTTGAAAATTGGTGTTATCAGCCTGAAACCTGCAGTGTCATGAACACACACTTTTGCAACACACCCACCTCTGCTGAACCAGGCTATGCCTTTCACAAGAGATTATGGGTACCTCTCGCTTTCAAGGTCGGTACACAGTGTTTCTATAGAGCGAATCTTAAATATCAGTTTTATCGACAGAAACAGGTAAAACTAAAGCCTCCAGGGTAGAATAGAGCCTCATAGATGATTCATGTTGTAATCTGAGTTTAGAGAAAGTTATTTCATTTAAATATTTTATTTAAAGCTTTTCACATTTTTAAAGAACAACCTGCCACCTCCCACCCCATGCCAGCATATAAGTAACAAGAAAAAAGTAAATAATAATAATATAATAAGATACATCTTCTATATATACATTTGTGTAAGTACATATACACACACAAACATATGATTCCAATATCTACATGTATATCTAGATAGATACACATATATTAAAAGTAAAAAGTAAAATAAAATGCCAATACCAGTGATTACCTAATTATGGAAATTGGACGCTATATAATCTACAGTACCAACACTTCATAGAACATATATCCAACATGTTCAATTCCATGATCCCCTTCCAGAAATTCTATAAAGGACTTCCAAATCTGCCAAAATTTCTTCGGTTTATCAGCAATTTCCTATCTGATCTTTTCCATATGTAACTCACTGTAACCTCTGCAATCCACGTCTCAAATTTAAGTATACATCAACAAAATTGCCTTCTTAGCTATTGTCATCCCATATTGTATAGTCTGGATTTTGATTAAGGTCATAGGTCACTAAAGAATGGGCCTGGCCTAATATTGCAAAATTGGGATTGGGATCATGTGGAAAATCAGTGTTAAGTACCTTTTGAGTAAACAAAAGACCTCAGACCAGGTTTTACATATTTTTGGGCAGAACCAGAATAAATGAGCCAATATACCGTCTTTGGACTTTAACTTGATACACAAAGGCAAGACAGGGGGTATATACACTCTTAGAAAGAAAAGGTTCTATATAGAACCTTAAAAGGTTCTATCATGTGCTACGTATTTGGAACACCTAAAAGGTTCTATACACTCTTTAAAAAAGGGTTCCTCTGGGTTCTATATAGAACCCTGGGGTTCCATACTTGGCCAATAGAACCTTTTACCAAAAAAAAGAATAATTTTGGAGTTCCATATATGAAGTGGTGGATGGAACCCATTTCTGGTTCTAAATAGAACCATTTCTGTGTAGGTGTAGAACGTAATTTTGTACTGAGAGTAGTGCAATCTATGCACCACTTTGTACAGTATTCTGCTTTATCTTTAAGAAAAGGGTGTTTTTTATTTATAAAGGGAGTATAAAAAGGCAACAGGCCAGAGTATCGAATCGTGTGGGGTTGCCTTTCTCCGCGTCTTCAGGGAGACCTGCGATCTTGATGTTTCGTCTGTGGGATCTGGACTCTAAGTCCCGTTACCTTGGTCTTCAGAGACGTATTCTTCTGTGATAGATCGGAGCAAAGCTGCTCCAAATGTGAAATGCGTTCCTTCATTCCTTCATAGTCAGTGCTAGCCTCCTCCTCCTACAGGATGTGTTGATTTCGCTCTGGGATTGCGAAGTCTCCAAGTCATTAAATCGGGCAGTCATGAAAAAGTCCATCTTTCTAATGGCCCAGGTTGAAGGTTCGTCCTCACCCTCCAATGACTGAGAAACATTGGCGTCTGTGTCCACGTTAACGGAGTCTACACCTTGACCGCAAGTGTTTGTTTTGGCTAGCTTGGACTTGCTGGATTGCCTTCCACGGTGTCGGCAGCGGGGACGGAGCCTTTTGACACTTGTGTCTGCCCTTAACTCTGTCTGTAGACTTTGTGTGGCCCTTTTTATTTTACATTAATATTTATTTAACTTTAAATTCATTTACTAGTATCAGATCTTAACAACCAAAATCTCTCTCGTTTCATGCATGTCCTGAAGATGTGTAAAATGTAGGAAAGTGGAAGCAGAAAGTTTCTGAGAGCAAAGACTTGCTGGACTTTCAGTTTATTCTCTTGGCTGGAGTTTTTACAGCATAATAATAACTTAAACCTTGTGGGAGATGGTTTAGACTGCTTCATTTCTCGATAAACTTTCTTTCCTCACCGGGATTTCAAAATAGCAACCAGAAGTATCCTCTAACAGTGTTTTCAAAAACAAGACAATCATTAGCCAGAATATATGGTTCTGAACATTCACTGCTTCTTAATGACTTGGGCACGTTTTTTGGTACCCGTGTGAAATGTTATCTAGTTGTATCGGATGCGTTATGCCCCGTGTATGCGGTGTGGTCAGCTCAGGTCTCTTCAGAATTGGCCGTAACTTGACTTGGCCTGGTGTTGGAAGTTCATGGAGAGGCCAAATCCACGTGTTGAGGGTGTTGCGTATCAGCCTCAACTCTCAGTGACTCTCTTAGCAGCTTTTTCCACAGTGGCAATTAGATGATGGGCTGCACCTCAATAATCGTACACCAGCCATGACATTATTTATAGATGACTCTCCCCTGCTGAAGTGTGTATATTTGCGTGTGTGGAGTGTAACGTTGTCCGAATGGCATTACAATACAGTGGTGTTGAGAAGTAAAGAGTTGTCGTTTTATCCTTCAAAGACTTTCAATATCTTCCAGACTTCTCTTTACTTTTGCATGTCTGTTCCAGCCATCAGGACAGGCGGTCGTGAGCAGGCGGTGTTGATCTTTCAGGGGGTGGAGGTAGAGAGGATAGGTAAATACAGATCAATGGATTCTGGGTAAATATAGCCAGGGTCAAATGGGCAGTCCGACAATAGCTCAGTTATGGCTGACTGCCAATGAAACGTGCTCTTATCTGGCATAGAAAAAGTATGGGAGCGACTGCTGAAGTAGTACAGGCTGTGTAAAAGGTGATGTGATGTGTCTGATGGACTTCTTAAAAGAAAGTTTAAGTCTTGAAATGGTTTAATCTATAGTCTGCCTTTTGAGACAACGACTTTTTGTTTTTTTAAAATGGATTTCTCTAACCTCAGTGTTGCGTCACATATATGCTCTGATGCAATATAAAGTACTGCGCTGGAAACACAATGCAGGAATTATGCTCTGACGTACAGCGGTTTCACATGCCACTTTAAAACCTGATGAGTGTTTCATTGCATGGTGAAAACAGGTCATTCATTTTTGAGAGTGTTCGTCAATGAACTGTTCAAATGATTCGCTGATGTTAAGAACAATGCAAAATATGTCTGAATTCTTATATACACTATCGGTCGTTTTAGATTGAAAAAGTTTTAGATTGTTTAATGCTTTTATAAGAAGTCTCTTCTGCTCACCAAGGCTGCATTTATTTTATAAAAATAAAAATTAAAAATATATTTTTTTTAAAAACCTAGTAATATTGTGAAATATTATGAATCGATTTAAAATGATTGTTTTCTATTATATTAAAATGTCATTTATTCCTCTGAAAAAGCTGAATTTTCAGCATCATTACTCGTCTTCAGTGTCACATGGTCCTTCAGAAATCATTCTAATATGCTGATTTTATGCTCAAAAAACATTATTATTACTTTCAATGTTAAGCAGTTTTGCTTTTTTTTTTAAATTCTTTGATGAATAGAAAGTTCAAAGAACAGCATTTATTCAAAATAGATTTTTTTTCTAACATTATAAATGTCTTTACTGTAACTTTTGATCAATGTAACTCATCCTTGATGAATAGAAGTATTGATTTCTTATCTTTTCCCCAAAAATAAAATAAAAATTCTTACTGACCCCAAACTTTTGAATGGTAGTGTTTAATATTACAAAAGCTTTCCATTTCAGATAAAAGCTGTTCTTTTGAACTTTCTATTCATCAAAGAATCCTGAAATAAAATGTAAAAAACTATTTTCAACATTGATAATAATCATAAATGTTTCTTGAGCATCATATTATAATAATTTCTGTAGGATCATGTGACACTGAAGACTGGAGTAATGATGCTGTAAATTCAGCTTTGATCACAGGAATAAATTACACTTCACTATATATTCACATAGAAAACTGCTGTTTTAAATTGTAATAATATTTGACAATATTACTGTTTTTTTTTTTTTGCATTTTCTATCAAATAAAGCAGCCTTGGTAAGCAGAAAAGTCTTCTTTTAAAAACATTAAAAACCTTACCGATCTGAAACTTTTGACCGGTAGTGTATATACTAAATTATATAAAAAAAAGATAAATACATTAAAAAATAAAACATTTTATTAGAAAGTGATATAAAATTTTGTTCAGAACCTTACAGCACTCCTCATAATATGAACTAGGTAAGGAGATATGGGTAAATGAATAATGTACTCCATTGCCCGTGTTACATAACAGGCTGTTGTAACTGTATTTTAATGTGGATTTGAATGTCCTCATGAGCATTTAGTTCAATTCCAGAGTCTCTTGGATATCGTTGACTGTCTTAAAGTCCTTATTTATGTCTCTCAGGCCACAGCAGCCGCATTCAAGCCACAGCCGTGTGTGTCGGCGTGAAGCTGTTGCCCTACGAAGAACAAAGATAGCTGATTTCAATTCAATTAAGTGCTGCTGACGTGTGGCTGGTTTGGCGGTGGGGCAGCAGGCTGATTAAATTCACCCGCTGACTCCTCAAGCATAGGGCAAAACTGGGTTAATGGATTTGCAGACATTCAGGAATGTAAATTAGTGGAGATATAATCCATAATCCCTCGCATTCTTGCCGTCACCATATCCCAGAGACAATGTTTTTAATGTCCGCTCTTATTCCCTCGTTCACCGCTCTCCAGTGCACTCCATAGTGCCCTATGCTGTCACGTAGAGGGATATAGTGCCAGGCAGGGGGGCTGCTAACTGTCTAACATCTCTCCACTCAACTGACATGCACCTCGACCTGTTTGAAAACCTGTTAACCTGACAGGAACCCTGACAATATTGGGTTTAGATGGGCGACCTGTACAAATCAAGCTGTAAAAGGATAGCTAAAAATTTGTTCTCTCATCATTTATTCACCCTCAAGCTGTTTCAAACCGGTATGGCTTTTGAAGTTGTTCACCGTAAAGTCGGTTTGACGCCAGGGACCCCACATGCCAAATTTTAATAAGGATAATGGATGAACTTGTTATATGATGTAGGGAACCTTTTTCAGGAACAAAAATCCTATGGAAGTCAGTGGGGTCCAAACAACTGTCTGGTTAATGACATTCTTCAAAGTATCTTCCTTTGTGTTCAGCAGAAGAAAGAAATTCAGGAAATGATGATTTTCACTATTTTTATTTATTTTTCCCGTATTTTCACTATTCTTTAAGTACATCGTTATATAGAATTTCAAAATTACTCCTATTGTCTTTTTTAATTATGGTTAAAGTGTACTGCCAAATCAACTAACAAGCATTTATAGTAAAGTAAAATATACTTTAATGTAATTTCTATTGAAACGTGCATGTCATATAATAAAATAATCGTAAATATGTAATGCTTTTGCAGTACAATGCATTTTAAAATAAATGAACTACTGTGTAATATTGAATAATATTGAGCACACTACACTCTTAGAAAAAGGGTTCTATATATGTACCATAGGGTTCTTTACTCAACTGCAAAGGACTTTTAATGCAAAAAAAAAAAAATGATGATAAGGACCATTTTGGCACAAAGGTTCTTTATAGGCTATTATTCATTCATATATTACATTATTCTGCAACATTTTGCAGTTGTAATTAAATTATTGTTTAATATCCCATTTTAATCATGCTGATTTTTGAAGGATAAAAACTGAAATGGCACTCTTCTATGTGATATTAATTAAATTTTTTAACCCCCATATCTTGAATTTTGTGATCATTCATGCATTGCATTTTCAGGGGTTCCAAATACGTAACGCCTTTAGAACCTTTTAAGATTCTATATAGAACCTTTTCTTCTAAGAGTTAAAATTCTAATCAAGCACTTTACATGTATGTTTGCTTTAGTGCATCGAAATAATTTAATATTTTGTTATCTGCAAGTACAGTTTTTTTTTTAATATACGGGTGTGGTTTAGTTGTATGGAAATAAATAAATCGGAAAGTACTTCAAATCTCTAACCTTTTGTGTACCACGGAAGAGAGGAAGTCATACAGGTTTGTAACGACATGAGGGCGAGTAAGTGATGACAGACTTTACAGTTTGGGAGAACTATCATTTTAGGAATACTTCCTCCCTCCCTCTAAGCATGTTTCTGATCAAAACAGTCCGCATCGGCAACCCAACATCCAATCAGAGTGAGGACATCTGCACAGGCAGATTCTGATTGGTTCTCCTTGAGCTTCCAATTTTAATCTCTTTTGCTTTATAAAATGGGACAAAAGCAGAGCTTCCGAAGTAGAACACTTTGCTTGTAATTATGTCTGTGCTTGAATTATATCTGACAATTGTAATGGATGCCTTCATCTTTAATTATGATTTGTGTCAGCCTGTGAATACAAGAGCACGTATAATTGGGGATTGAGGAAGGTCTGTTTTATATTTTCTTTCTCTCTGGGAGATGATAGTATTTAGATTCGGCTCCAGAGAAAGAAGCCGTGACAGACGACGCAATGATTGCGATCAAAAATCTGGTTTGTGCACCCCGACGCCAGTGACCGGGAGCTGTAGTTGGGCTACTCCCTACCCAGCAATCCCTGGGGCACTCGCTAAACCTTATGAGCCTGAAACCGATTACATGACAATAACATAATTTTTGCAGAGCATCTAAAACTAGGAATAAATGGCTGCCTTCCAATGCCAGCGGTCTCCCTCCCCCCATTCATGACCCAGGCTGACCCTCAAGTCTGTGAGCTATTGGCGTTTTGACCTTTCCTCCCACAGCATATGGAGCGCAAGATAATGATAATGGCAGTCATTTTCTTAATTAGTTGAGCTGACATTAAGTGACCCGGTTTGTTTGTTTGTTTTTTGGCACCTTTGTTCAATCTCCGCTGTGATTTTAGGAATTTGGCGAGTTCCATATGGATTAACCATCATAGGAGCTTTGTTTCAAAGCAAGCTGTAGTCCTGTTTTGTACATTAGCATATAGAAGTCACATTATACATGTGTTTGTGAGGAAGTTTCGCTTCTGTAGCACACAGATATCACGAAGGTCATCAATCATGCAGGTTATATGACTGATAATCCTTGAAGTGGAGAATGTGATTTTGTAAATGTGAGGTTGTTAGAGCCAATATTTCAAAGTATTATAATATCCATCCATTCTCCAAACCGCTTTATACTCTGTAGGGTCACGGGAAAGCTGAGTCTGTATCGCACCATTTCGGTGTTTTATTTACACTCAAAATTGTATCAGTTTATCAATATTCCACCAGACCTGAACACTGGCATTAACATGCTAATAACCCCAAAACACGTAACCATGCTATATTTTATTTTTATATTATTGTATTTAATTAGCTTTTATTTTTATCAGTTTTCCTTTTTAATTTAATTTTAAGTTTTTGTTATTTATTTTTTTAGATTTTTTTGTTTATTATTATTTTTGCTTTAGTTTTTATTTCAGTTTACATTTTAAGTTAAACTTATTTCAATTAGTTTGTACCAAAGCTGCATTTCTATTTTTATTTTCAAATGATAAGTTTTTGTAAAATTTGTTTAATTTTATTTCAGCTTTATTGCAGTTTTTTTGAAAATAATTTTTAATAGTTTTGTTTCTAGTTTACCAATAACAAGAAACCTTTTATACCACTCTGAAGTGAACACTAGAATTCATTTAATAGTATCTCGTTAAAGGGATAGTTCACTTTGAAATACATTTTTGATAATGTTTTAGCTTACCTCAAGGGCATCCAAGATGTAGGTGTTTTTGTTTCCACAGTATTTTCAATTTTGACTTTTTTTGGTCAAACCGTTGTTGTCTATCAGTCATATAATGCAGGTCTATGGTCACCACCTCAAAAAGAGCATGCACAGAGTCAAAGTCAAAATTAAACCTGATTTAATGACATTCATTAAATGTAAGTACACATTGATGGCCTAAGAACACGAAATCGAGCGGTTTGTGTGAGAAATCGAACAGTATTTACATTGTTTTTACCTCGTGTAAGCACAGCCATGTCCAACTCATCTGAATCAGTTGTCTAATGAAAGCAGAATAAAACAAAAACAAATGTCTAATAAAACAATGACACCTACATCTTGGATGCCCTTGAGGTAAACTAAAACATAAAAAATTAAATATCAAAGTGAACTATCCCTTTAAGATTTCTACTTCATTCAGTCATTTTATTTGTACAACAGTCAACATGTCTCAATTGCTATTATAAATGTTGTCACACGGACCATAACCATTAATGTGGCATGTCAAATGCTACATGTATGCAGTGACATCATCACCTGCAGCCACGCTTGGCTGCAGCCTTAACGTTAATAGAGAACTAATGAGAGCACATTTGCAGGGCCGTGGCTGACACACTCATGTTTCATTCATGAGGCTGGCGGAGAAACAGCACTAGATAATGCATAATTGTTGCCCGGTGTAGTGCGGTTGAATCGTGGACGTGCAGTAGTGCAGGTTTGTGCGCTGATAGGGCTGGAGAGGGCATGTTTGGCAGCTTATGGGCAACAGGCATTTGACATGCATCACTTGCACTGTTTGTACGAGCAATATTGTTGCTTATGCATGTTTGGCTATTGCTGGACCATCAGTGTAATGTGGTGTCACTGTAAATAAAATCCACACCATTCTGAAGCTGTAAATAAAACAAGGATTATTGCAGTATGTTTTACAAGAAAATATTATTTTAGTCTTTCGTACTTTAAAATGTTGTTGAGTTCAGTGTTACTTGATGCTTTTGTGATTATCCGTGAAATTTACTGAGCAATTTCTGAGTAAAAAAACAACCTTCTAGTGAGTTTACCGTGCACTGTAAAAAACTATTTTCAAGATTTGTTATCACTTAAATAATTTTAGTTCGGATAACTTATTATAGGGCCCTATAAAATCCGTTTTATTTTTTCCCAAATTCCATTTTATTTTTTCCCAAATTCCCGCTTTTTTCCGTTTTAATTTTTGCAAATTCCGTTTTTTCTGTTTTAATTTTTGGGAATTCATTTTTTTTACCCTTTACTGTTATTTTAGTTGTAAAAAGAGTGTGCTTTTTATTCCGTTATCGCAGAAATTATAGGGCCCTATTATTATTTCAATCTCCTTCATTGTATTAACTCACTTTTTCCAGTTCAATCAACTTAAAATTTAAGGCAACCAGGTTACTTTTTTTTTAAGTTAACGAACAATTTCTTTACAGTGAAGATGTTTATAAATAACTTCATAAAGGAATCAAATCAAATAAGTACATTGGAATTATTACGGTTTACATCTATTTTTTTATTTTGATTTTTTTCATGGCTTCATGTCATTCCTTTTTTTTTTTTTTTCAAAAGTTTTTTGGAAAGCCTGTTTTTTGGAAAGGCTTTTTGTTACTGTATAAGTTTTGTTTGTTTCATTTTATTTTTATTTTATTATTTTTTTTTGTATACCGCGTGTAGTTTGTATGCCTAACTTTTCATCTGCCAGGCTTTGTCTGAATCCAGGAGCAGTGGTGTATTATGTGGCTCTTCACACAGGGCTGTGTGCTGCTGGTTATCAGCTGGTGTTATTTGAAGCGTAGTTTCTCTTGAAATAAGAAACATCAGTCAGACACAGTCACTTGTGGCTGCAAATCTCCTCTCAGCACAGACAGAAACACACAGACAGAGTGTAATGTACTCGGGCTTCTGAAGAGCGTTCCTGCGGCTGCAACAGTCTCGACTAATCTCACCCAGAGCAGCAGGTGATTTTCAGAGGATTAGGCCTACAGCTGCAATTGGCTATGTGCACAAGCGTAGTTTTCAAAACTTCCGCTTTTTGTCAGAAGTCGGCATATCAGCTTTCCGGTTTACGACTGTTCATCGCATCCGCTGTAAACAAACAATATAAGTGCTGCTGTTGTACGAAAATAAAGAGTAGTTAAACACATCTAAGTTTCTAAGAACTGTAGGTGGATCTATCAGCTGATCGTCCGTTTCACACATACCCCGTTTGCAGTGTGTGTTGCGGTGCAGGAGCAACGGGTGCTGCAGTGCTTTCACATATGATGTGTTTGCAGTGAATCTCTGATCGCGGCTGTGCCAGAAACGCATACTTACTATTTTTACTATTTTTTTTGCGCGTCGCCCTAAAATATCTATTTTGTGCAGCCACTGCGCACGAAGGTTGGTGTTTTTCGGTAAGCAGTGGAAGCTCAAATGGCTGTTAGCGACTTGAAGCAGAGTGGCACACAGCAGTGCTCAGCACCATGTTAACAGGTTAGGGCTTTCACTTTTCACACCGCTGAGGATGCGGCACATATGCTATAATATAACAGCAGTGCAGCGATTTCGTTACTGCACAAAACAAGTTTTGTGACATGCAGGATCTATTGTGGGCTATTTAAATGCAAAAGAGAAAGGCATGTGGTCGGCTGTTTTTGTCAATTTGAAGTTTTAATATAAAATATTTGCCATTTTAATAAAGTAAATTTGACCACTTGCTTGAGCAACTAATATGAGTAAAGCATGGAATAATAGCCCTTACATACGTGCATACGTCCATTAAAAGAGTGTGTAGAAAGAAAATTGTAATGCTGACAACTTTTTTTGAAACAAAAGTTCAGCAAAACTTCTGGATTTTAAATAAAAATAGTAAGTATGCATTTGTGGCACAGCGCGCGATCAGAGATTCACTGCAAACACATCATATGTAAAAGCACTGCAGCACCCGTTGCTCCTGCACCGCAACACACACTGCAAACGGGGTATGTGGGAAGCGGAGCGTTCAGTTGATAGAGTGCCACCTACAGTTCTTTAGAAACTTCAGATGTGTTTAACTACTCTTATTTTCGTACAACAGCAGCACTTATATTGTTTGTTTACAGCGAATGCGGATGAACAGTCGCAGACCGGGAACTGATATGCCGAGCTTCTGACAAAAGCGGAAGTTCAAAACTGCGCTGTGCACATGGCCTATAGGAACTGAGGTTACGAGTTGTTGGTTAGGTTTATCCCATTTTCTCCGGCCACTTCTCTGTAAATCTGCTGGGCCTGTGGCTTCCTTTAACGCTTTCTCTCTGTCTCTTTCCCGCCTCTCTTAGGCTCACCGGCATTACCCAGTCAACGTGGCCTACTTCGGCACCTCTCAGGATGAGGAGGAACTGGATGATGAAGATGAAATTGAGGAAGAGAAGCACCCAGTGTGGCATCCACGTCATGTCAGTCTACACCTAAGAAGGGCAAACTTCCTGGCAAGATCAACGGATTCGGATAAGAACGGAGGATGAATCACAATCGCAGCAAAATAGAGAGACCTTGTCTGTAACTTACTGTGTGGTTGTTTTTATGATTATAGTGTGCAATTACATGATTAATTAGCATGAAAAAGTATGCAATCTTATTATAAATTGCATTTAGTTGTCTGATTAATAGTATCTCAAATTAAGGAGATCTTTAGGGCTGTCAAACAATAATCGTGATTAATCGCATCCAAAATAAAAGTTTGTGTTTACATAATATATGTGGGTGCACTGTGTATAATAATTTTGTATATATATATAAATACACACACATGCATGTATATTTAAAAAAAAATATTTAAATAAAATATTTATATATGATATCAATTATATATAAATCTATATACAGTAAATACATGAAAATATTTCTTAAATATATACAAGCATGTGTATGTATTTATATTTATTTATATATATATGTGTGTATATATATATATATATATATATATATATATATATATATATATATATTATTATTATTATACACAGTGCACCCACATATATTATGTAAACACAAACTTTTATTTTGGATGCGATTAATCGTTTGACAGCCCCAGTTATTTTTAAAAGAAAATCAAATGTGATTGTAAGTGCATTCATAATATAAATTATTTCAATTTCAAATAAATCTATTCATTAAATAATACTGAAAAAATAAAATATTAAGCAGCTGTTTTCAAAATTGATAATGATAAGAAATGTTTTTTTGAGCAGCAAATCAGCATATGATTTCTGAAAGATAATGTGACACTGAAAATTAATGATGCTGAAAATTCAGCTTTGCATCACAGGAATAAATTACATTTAAAATATATTAAAAATTAACACATTTATTACAGTTGTAAATAACTATTTTAGAAAATTGCTGTTATTACTGTATTTTTGCTTAAATAAATGCAGCCTTGCTGAGCGTAAGAGATTACATTTTTTTGACCCAAAATGTTTTGACTGTGCTGTACAGAGAGAGAGAGAGATAGAGAGAGAGAGAGAGAGAGAGAGAGAGAGAGAGAGAGAGAGAGAGAGAGAGAGAATTTCTGCTGCTTGTATGGGGACGGGAATCTTATATTGGAGTGGGACATGACGCTTCCATCTTTCCACTCCAATTATCACTTTAGTAGGAAAGGCGGTAACAAGGTGTTTATGCATTCAGTCCACAGCTGTGCCGAGTAACGGCTGGCAACGTGTCGCTTTCGCTACACACACTCTCACACACCCCCAGCAAATGAAGGAAAGACAGTCCTATAAGTCAGTTTGAGCTCTTTATTGAGACTCTCAATAGATGCTGTGTGAGTTTAAAGAAGGCGGCAAGGTATTGGGGGAGCATGTGTGTTAATGAAACAAAAATAGTCTGTCAGTAGATAATTGAAAGCCAAAAGGCTTGTTTTATTTAGTGTGTTGAAGTGACTTTGACAGCAATCAGAGGATCAAGCTGCCATCTATATATAAACACAAATACACACATTAGTAGTGGAAGCATTTGTCTCTAAGGATTGTAGTTCTGTAGCAGTGTAGTACACACAGTTTTATTTATTTTTCATAAATAGTCTGAACAGTTCCTCCAGGATTTCGCAATCACAGAATTTAATGCAAAAGCAAGCCAAATTCAAAATTTCATTTTTTTCTTATTTCCGTAATTTCCCCTAGAAAAAAAATAATAAAAAATACATATATTTATATATATATATATATATATATATATAAACTATATATATATATATATATATATATATATATATATATATATATACAATACTATATATATATTTAAACTAAATCACTTAAAACGATATATTTAAACTATATTTAAACTAAATTAAAATAAATCAACATGTGTTCTATGTATTCGAGTTTGATTGTAAAGTGAACTGGGATGGACCGTATGGAGCACTGGAAAACTCGGTTATATGTAATCATCTTGAAAGGTAAGACATTTTCTGATATGAGGCCAATTTGAGCAGCGTGATCCAAGTGATTATCTACAAATCATTGATTCACAACCTTCACTCTGTCTATTCAACCTTTCCACATCCAGACTGGCTTTGTCAGCGATCTAAAGACGTTTATATTTGTGTTGAGTAATTGAGTAATTTTAATGAGTTTAAATTGAGTAATTTTAATGATGCTAGTATTAAACTACCACAAATAGTTCATTATTTTTCACAATGCTTGATTTCACTATTCGATTTAATGCATTAATGCACTTTAAATAATTTGAGTGAATGCTAATACTATTATGTATCGACTGATATAATTGTTCAATTGCAAAATTATGAAATCATTATTTGAAACATTTAAAACGTACATGCATGAGCGTCACTGATTACATGCTGTCCAAATTTTTATTCCTATCAAATTGATGTTTATTGCGCCAGATTCAGGAATTTGCACCTTGTCTTTACAGTCCTAAAGTTGTGTATGTAGAGCACCTTGACCGCCTGAGGGGGTTTAATGCATGAAATGCACAGTCCCATGTTCAGAAAAAGATTTTTTTTTCTCTCTCTGTTCTCTCTCCGTCCTCAGCTTATCCGATGACTGGAGACATCCCGTTGTCTGAGCTGTCCCATGTCAAATGTGGAACATTAAAATGGAGCACAGGCAGAGCTCTAGTCTCTCTCTGTGTGTGTGTGTCTCGGAGCGAAAGAAACCACAGTGCTCGGCTTTATTTTGCTGAACCTCAGTAACCCAGAGGCGTGTTTACATTTCTAAATTAAACACCTTTTATTGAGTTCAGCTGTCGGTAGCAGTTCCAAGTGCAAGCCTTACAGCACGAAAGCCCGTCCGTTTCCTCTTCGCTGACACGCTCTGCTGCCTGTTGATATTTAAACACTGTAAAATTAAAGTGAGCAGTCATAAATACAGAGAGCAGTTTGAATGTGTGTTAATTAGAGCAGTCCAGAGGGTCTGGATAACAGACAGACTACCCTGGACAAAAATGCTGAAAATAGTAGTTATTTTCAGAATAGAATACTAGTGTTTAGTACATTTATATGCATTTTATTTATTTATTTATTATTTAATAGGGAATTATTTTGCATATAATAAATGTTTCCTGCTACTTTTATTTTTTTATTTTTTTATTTTAATTTTTTTTTTTTTTAATTATTATTATTATTATTATTTTATTTTTTACTACTTTTATTTATGACCTTATCAAAGTACCAAATGTGTCATCTATTTGGTTCATCCCTCACACCAGACATTGATCATTTATAATTATTGCTATGGTAACACTGTAATATAATGTTACAGAATATTTGTGTATTTTAATAACCCTGTTATTACTGTCCCCTAGTGCTAAATGGCCATAAGGTACATAAGGACAAAGAGCTCACTCCCAGAACAAGAAGCAGAGAGTTGGCTGTGGGAGAGATTGCAGCGAGAGGTGTGATGCGTCTGGTGACATCTCACACAAGCACACGCGCGGCCACCGCCAAGAGCCACAACACCAACGGCCACAACTACAGAAGAGCCTCAGAGGAACTCGCAAGCAGGTACTGTCCATCCCAGTGTCAGTAAGATGAAGGGATTGTACAATGATTGGCCATGTAAGTGGCTTTGCACCGCTGACAATGTGCTATTCATTTGGGAACATCGATCCCTGATGTGGCCCTCAGACAATCAGACCATCTCCGCACTGTTGGGTTTGAGGGCCACAAAACTGATTAAGTGAACAATGAACCCCAGAGAGCAGGGAAAGACAGATCTCCTACATCAGCCTCTCCTCTCTACAAAATGACTTGTAGTAATCGAGAAGTGCATGGCTAGTTTTAGGCCTTTTCCACACGGAGACATGTTTAGCTGTATATTTAAAAATGTTGCATTGTATTGGCATTTCGTCCAGATGGATCCAGCGTTTTGGGATCCTGCAACTGCTTTTTTTTTTAGACAGGTCCCAGAATGGATACATTTGAAAATGACAACCTTGCGTTTCTCATGTGTACAGCTAATCCGTATATTTTGTGAAACGAGGATACCATCTCTCCCATGTGTTGGGAAAATAATTTTTATTTGCTGCCCGTCTAATTAAGGGCCTCAAGTTCGTTATTTCAAAAGTAGGTGTGTGGTATGTGCGCTCATAATGGAAGCGAACACGGTTCCGTGCGGTGCACGCGTTCATTTTTTCGAAGCTCATCAAGATAAAAACATCTTAACTTTTCAGAATGTCACGAGCGCACCATAAACACACCGTAGGTCACATGACAAGAACCAAGCCGTCACGCAACCGCCCTAGCCACGTTAGAAAAAGGAGAACACGGCGCGCGCCATCGTTCTCTACGTGTCTTTAGGCACTATATGTGAATGGTACTTAATGCTACGTTTACACCGGACACGATAGCGCGTCAAACTCGCGTCTATCGCGTACTAGTTTGACACTTGACCGATTTGTGTTAATTTGTGCGTCATGAGTGAAACTGAAGCACGTAAAAACAAAAGCTGGAAGCGAAATTTACACGCGTCAGGAATCGAAACCCGTTGGCGGCCATCTTTTTATGTTGATCGAGCATTCATCAAGATTTTTCAAACTTAAGGCGTCAGACGCGAATTCGCGTCAGAACGCGTAAATGCACAAATAGCATCATTCGCATATAACGGCCTAAATGCGGCAGATGCTCAATTCACGCCATTCAGCGCGAACTTGACGTGTGAATGAGGTGTATTCGCGTCTACCGCGCCGCGCTTTTATGCCTCATTTGCGCCGCAGGAAATCTTTACGCGCATAATGTGCCTTTGAATTGACTTAAAATTTAAATCATTTGCACCTGACGCACTATCGATGTAAAGTTCTGTGAACGTAACATTAGAAAACAGATCGGATAGGGATAGCTCTGGCTTTGTGTGGATGTGGCAAAAATCATTGTGATGAATCCTCATTTAGTAGTGGCACCTGTACGTGACGGTCAGATAAACCCTGTTATTATTGTGACATGCACATAAACACATTACCACTCATCTGATTTACATAAAACAATAAACAACACTGACAGATGCCGCATAGTCCACTATTTTGAGAATCTATTAGACAGCTGTTGACCTCTCTCTTTTTCGGTCTCTCTTTAAAAGGCAATTTTCTAAAGGGTGTTCGGGTGTTAAAGAGCTATGGCCTGTGCTTGACCTTTTGCACATGAGCTGAATGTTTATCATGCTGGCATCTATGTTTGTGTCCAATAGTCCTTACACTATTTTAAAGTATTTATTTATACAAACTCTTCCATCATCAGCAGCAGTATAGTCTTTGTAAGGTACTTTTTTGTAAGGAAAAAGTAGTGGAATCTAGGTTTTTATAATTATAAATCTGTATTCATGTTATTTATTTATTGCACAGACTTTCATGATCAGGGACTAAGAGAGTTATCATGCTGTGCACAGCAGGTGCAGGATCAGGTTCAGCAGTGTTGTTTTTATTGAACTGATTTGCCTTTTTTACAACAATTGTGTTAATTAGCTATTATCCAAAGTTACAGTTATATTCATTTGTTTCATTGTATCCATGGCAGTTATTAATGAGTCTTTTTGATATTTTGGCTTTTTCTTGTGGTTCTTGGCTTTGGGTACTTTGTCTCCAAAGAGAAAGTGTGTTGAAATGTAAAGTTTTCGAATGCATTGCATATACATTTACAATAAAAAAGGTAAATACATCTATATAAAAAAATTAAAAAATTATATATTGTTAAAACAAAAATTACGATTGAGAAATGGCAAATCTGCGGGCTGCAGATGTTCTCAGTTAATTATTTTGCTTTGCTGCAGCTGGCCTATAGCAACACATGATGTCATCTGTCCTCCCTCACGCTCACATGTGAACGAGATCCACTTCAGAGAGCTGGCCTGGCCTCTGTCTGTGTGTCTCTCTTGTTTTCCTTTCTGGCTGTTAAGCGGGTTTAATTGCACGTCTCTGACCAGCCGGCCTTTTAACTATTTCATCCTTCCTTCCATTCTCTTTCCTTGCTTTCTTCCTGGTTTCCTCCAGCCCGCCCTCCATTTCCCCTGGTTTCGAGGGGTTGCCCACTGGAGACAGTCCAGTGACCTGTGTTCTCTCGCCTACGCGGTTTCTCCATTCAGGTGGAAGACAGAGAATGAGATAATAGCCGGCAGGGCCTCGTTTGCACTCTCCGGCTGTGTTCTGGGATCAGTGAGCTCTCTAGTGGTCACGGCACGCATTACACCGAACCGGGCGTGGAATTTCTGCTGCGCACAAGCTCTACTCAGCATCCAGCGCACTCGGACATTATGCTGAGTGGGATTATCATTACAATCACATTCTGCACTCTCAGAGCCCTGCAGACGGGATGGGCGTGCCAGTAGACCACTGACGTGTTATTTCGAAAGGGGGCGGGTGTGACGGCGGTAGCTACATCGACATGGCCGCAGCTGACATCATGCTACATTTGCTTACTCTACCTGCAGAGAGCATCCATCATGCCTGCCTCTCGGGCTGGAGTCTGTCGCTTTCTTTTATATTCTCCCCTCTCCCTCCTGCTGCTTTTTTTCTTCCACCGTCGACAAGGGGAAGCGATTGATGAAGGAGGTCACATTTCAGTCCCCCTTATCTTTTAATAGCCTCCCTTTGTTGTTCGGCTGCACCTGATAGGAATACAATACAGCCGATGTCTTATTTCAAAGACACTCAGCAATCTCCTGTTCTGTCCGACAGCGAACCTCTGGCCCAGAGATCACCGCAGTCTGGACACTGTTCCCACAACACCGCCTCTCATTAACTTAGAGCGTTCAGAGATTTTAAGAGAGAAATAAAGTGAGAGGGATGGGGAGGGTTGGATGAGGGTGTGGCACAACATCCAAAACCCTTTTCACAGGGCTTGAATTTATCACAACAGGCAAAGCAAAAATTATTTCTTTTGTTTGGTACAATAACTGACCGGTAAGACATTACGGCATTCCAGATAGACGCAATACAAAATTAGTCCTCGCCAAATGGCATATAAATGCATATGAAAACGTTATTAAATGTCTGTAACTTTATTAGGAAGTGATACATCTGCAGTAGATTCTTTAAATTTCAATTTAACCCCTTTTTCGAGAATGGGGGCTAAAATGCACTATTCAAACTTAAATGGTTATAATTCAAGAATGTTATGGAAACATACCCATGTTTGGTCTTGTTTTAAAGTAAACACTCAGCAGATTATTGCTGAAGTGAAAACACTTAAAAAATTAAAGTATGAAAAAGTTATGGACGTTTAAATTCACAGTAAATCAAATATACTGTACTTTATATTTTTATTTTATATGAAATATATATTTTACAAAATATTTTTTACTCTAAAATTACTATAAAATCAAAGCCATAAATCTAACCAAGTTATGTTCCAAGTTTGAAGTTGATGTCGCAAAAATTGAAGTTCCCATGAGATTTTGTTTTAGGCGTACATACCAAAAATAGCCACCGGTTGCCATTGAATTCCATGTATACATTCTGCCTTAACAAATTAATACATTTCTGTCCAAATATCATTTCTGATCTTGAGACAGACCTTTCTGACAATGTGTTTTGTCAAGATTAGAAAAGGTTTTGATCATAAATGATGAAAATATAATGATGCCCAAAAGGGAGGAGCCTGATAAAATAAGTACCGTTTCTATGGTAACACAACATTCAATTATAAAACTGTTTTCACAGGATGCATTCTGAGTTTATAAGCTTTCAAATTATACCTAAATCAATGATAACTGAGCTTAACAGAGACAAGCTTCTATAGCTTTGAGCCCTTCAAAACTTTGGATACCTGACTGCAACATTCATTTGCTATGCTATTGCATTGTTTTGATTAAAGGCTTGTTGAGAACTCTAAGCCTAATGTCAAGACTCATCCTTCTTGTCCAATGAGATTCCTCTAATGTCAGGAAAGCACGTCACATTATTTTTTTCACCTAAATTTTTTTGCCTACTAAAACCCTCCGGCTGCATCTTCTGTTCTTGCTTCTGTGAGAACACACACATAGGAAATCAAACCCTTTCTGCCTTGCCAAAAAAATAGAGCCAAAGAAAACAACGTGAAGAGAGAAGTCGAGGCTGACTATGTTTGTAGCCTGGCATAGTCTAATTCCCATGGTGGCTGTTAAACAATGAGAGGCCGGGCGTAACCCAAGCTGCATCTGCTCTGCTGTGAAGTTTATTGGGGGCCTCAGATCAGCTGAAAGCACAAATCCTTTTATTTGGGCGTTAAAGCCAAATTTGAAGAACTTTAGTGTAGTGTGCCTATATAAAGCCAACTATGAATTGGTGTTTGAATGAGGTTTTATGATTAAACTTTACTTCCGGGGATTTTTTTGCAGCTGATGGAACTGAATAAAAACATTCCTCTTTTTACTCCCTCCAACTAGTACATTTCCCCTCCCTCTTCCCCCTGCTGTTTTCTCTGTTTTGGGGTTTTTGGAGCTCTGTTGTGGAGACATGCACTGTCAGTGTCTAGATGTTAGGAGCTTATTCTTTGCTGTCAGGTTTGAGAATCTCAGTTCCTTAAAGTTGCATTGATACACTTTTTTATATAACATAGTAATGACAATTTTCTTCTGTTCACTTAAGGTCTCAAAAGTGAACGGAGTCACACGGGCATCATCAGCCGGCACGCACACAGCCGGTGCCAAAAAGCAGAAAGACTTCCGTCTGCCGTCCAAAACTGTGAAGTACACAGCCACCGTGACCAAGGGCCACGTCACCTACACCAAAGCAAAACGAGAACTGGTAAAGAAAGCCAAACTCAACCACAGCAAACACGCTGTTTCTGCTGGCCTCCGTGCTTACAGCAACAACCACCAACATCATTCTCATCATCCAACCAGCAACGGCCATGGCCGGCCTCAGCTCTCTCACTCAGGAAAAGCCAAAAGTATCAATGCAAAAACCCGCAAACAGGTGCTATTATCGAACGGGGTGCATAAGATGACTAACGGTGGCCGGCTTAACGGCAGGCTTAATGGACGCCACAGTGCCAGGGAAGAGGAGGAAGATGGCCGACAACTGCGGCAGGGACTGCGGAACTCCAAACGCAGAAGTGATGCCATTACGATCCTTGGAGCTGGAACTGAGAGTGATGAGGCTAAAACTAAGCTGCCTGTGAATGAGCTCAAGAAAGCTAGAACTGCAGACTAGCCCACTGGAAACTCGCAGCAAGAAGGCCCTGAATCAGTTCAAGCTCCCCAACACTGTCACTATTGCACATAGTATCACTGAAATGGCTGCCTCCCTACTCAGAAAACGGGTTCTGCCCCTCCTCAATCTCCCCTGCTGCTCCTGCTTCCCCAGGCATGCCCCAGAACCCTGCAACCCCTGAGCCGGCACGCCAGCGGCCCAAGCGTGCCTCTGCTGGCAAACTGATGTTCATCAGACAAGCACAGCAGAGGGCCCAAACTAACCCCGCCCTCAATCGGACCACATCCACTACCTCAGCCAGCAAGTCCTTCAAACCAGCAGAGCCCACACACGCACCTCCAACGCGGCCGGACAGGGGAGCGTGAAAGGAACAAGGCAGGGTGGGCGACCCTGGGGGAGGAGGTGCCCATTTTTAAGCCCAGCTCCAGGGAGTTCCAGGACCCTTTGATTTATCTCGACTCGGTACGGGAACGGGCCGAGTCGTGTGGACTGTGCAGAGTGCTGCCACCTCCTGACTGGAGGCCGGAGTGCAAACTCAACGACGAGATGCGTTTTGTGACGCAGGTTCAGCGCATCCACAAGCTGGGTCGGCGCTGGGCCCTAATGTTCAGAAACTGGCCTGCATTAAGAAGCACCTTAAATCTCAGGGCATCTCAATGGACGAGCCGCCTCTTATAGGTGAGTCCCTTTCTTTTGAATCTTTTGAAAACTGCTTCGTTGTCGGTATAAGCCAGAGTTCCTCAAATCCGGCCCTGGATGGCCGCAGATTTTAGTTCCACGCCTAAGCAAACACACCTGAACAATTTAATCTGGGTAACATGAAAATTGCTAATTTCTCCAGAACTTGTCCAGCACTATGACAACCGCTTTGAGGCATTGCTTTGCTTCAGAATTCTGTTTGAGGATCCAGTCTGAATATATGGGATGAAATAAATAACTACGTTTACATGCAGCTAATTTTCGGGTTATGGTCAGCTCAAGGTCACTATTCGGGTTTCTGAAACATTAGGAATAACCCGTTTACATGCGTGAGCAGAGAGAGTTTCTCCTGTATACATGGAATTGCAATATTTTGATGTAAACGGCGACGCGCAGTTAGCGTCTAGACGTCAAACAACCTTAAGACGCAATATGCGTAATTTCGATTCTTTCTTCCTTTATCCAAAGACAACAACATCAGCAGCACACGGATAATGAATAGTTCGGGGCAGATAGCGATCGCCTTTGTTTGAGCTTTGATGCTGGTAACGTTACTGACCTCGCTCCAAAAGTATCGCTGTGCTGCGTCTCGCCATGTTTACTTCCGGTATACTGCACGCGGATTTCCGTATGCGCTGAGAAGTTTCTCTACTCAAAAGACCAAGATTCCTTGCGAATAGAACATGCGCAGAACACAAATCACTATGGGGATATCCCGATACGCGTTTACATGACCAACAAATTCGGGTTAGAAAGGGGTATAATATCCGGTTTTTAAAATCCAGAATATAAGCATATTCGGGTTTTTGCCGGTGTTTACATGGCCGTTCGCGAACGCGTTATTGCTAATATCCTGGTTTTGAACGGGTTGTTGGCTGCATGTAAATGTTTAGTGAGCTTGCTAGAATGCTGCAATAATTTCTATGAGAGTTTTAAACGTAGTCGTTGACCTTTTTTGGTGCTCACTTTCTGTCGGTTTCTTAGCTCACTTTCTCCACTCATGTTTCAAAAGACAAATAAAGATATGTCACCATTTTTCCTTCAACATATTTAGAGAATAAATGAGCTGTGAAATTAAATGAATTGTAATTCTGGAGCTGTCAATACTCATTCGGCAGCAAATGATTCAGTGTGTCAGTTGCAGTGGTTTAGTTGAGTTATGTTTGGAAACGATACATTAACTGTGAATATACGCTTCGAACTAAAAATGCTGGGTTGTTTTAACCCAATTTTGGGTCAAATATGGAAAAACTCAAACATTGGGTTAAAAATGTAACCTAATGGCTGGGTTTGTCCATATTTGACCCAAAATTGGGTTAAAACAACCCAGCATTTTTTAGAGTGTACAGTTTTTGCATTCAACATTAACAATAATCTCTTCCCGCTCTCTGTCGCTCCTTTAGGCGGCTGTGAAGTAGACCTGGCTCGTTTTTCTGAGCTTGTTTGCGACATGGGTGGAATGCAGCAGGTTATGGACCTGAAAAAATGGAGCCGGTTGGCCGACCTGCTTCGCATTCCCAAATCAGCACAGGATCGTCTGGCCAAGCTCCAGGAGGCTTACCTCCAGTACCTGCTCTCTTATGACATGCTCTCTCCCGATGAGCACCGTCAACTGGAGCAAGAGGTTCTGGGAGAAAAGGAGGTTCTGGAACGCAAGCGGGGACCCTGGAGGCCACTCGGATAGCGGCCAGCGGTCTCTGGTTCTTCCCCGTTTCGAACCCAAGAATGGACTCACCGGCCTTAACCACCGCAACGGTTTCCACAATCACAACAAAGAGCCAGACACGCAGCGGCAGGCCGGCCGAACGCAGACTGTTTGCTCAGGAAAAGAAAGGGGAAAAGTGGACAGTGAGGAGGCAAAAGTGGAAGAAGAGGAAGGTGTTCTCAATGACCAGCACAAATGTATATACAAGGTAATAGAGGCACATAGCGAGAATAGCTCATCTGCAAGCTAACGTTACTGTTTCCGCTCTGAAATGGCAGTAATATGTGTCAAAATTGTTTTATGTCACTTTATTCAGTCAGTAGACAAGCAGATGTGCCATTTCCTCAGGTAATGAAGTGTTTAGAGAGAGCTGCCGGAGTACGTGCCAGAATATCAAGCCTGATGACTATGTTTGTCTGTAAACTGAACACGGTGCCACACCTCTGGGGAATAAAGGAGCAAGGCTTAATATGCGATGTGTTTTGGGTTTTGATGCTGCCGATGTTGTGATGGATGTGTCTCTGTGCTGTGCATCAAAGATCTAAGATTTATTTCAGAGCCATGTATTATTTTTTGACTTGCTAAGCTACCAGTATGAGCATCTGTTTTGTTCCTCTGACAGATTTACAGGTGGAGAAACACTGTAGATAATTTTCAAACTTTAGTGAGCTGCCTGCCTCGGCAATATTTTAGATGTGCTCCTGAATTGAAGCTAAATTATGGTGCTTAGAGAACTCATTCTGGCCAAAATGAGTCCCAGCAGTGTAGGCTATGCACGCTTTTTTTCTTTTGTATTTTTTACAATTATCTGCCAAGACTTTTACTCGGTACAAAAACATGTCAATAGAAAATCGTTCCATCTAAGGCCATGTCCACAGTAATACGTTTTTGTTTGAAAACGTACGTATATTTTCTCTCTCCATTTTGGCCTTCCGTCCACATTGAGACGCCGTTTTAAGTAAATGAAAACGTATCTTTTGAAAACGCTCTGCAAAGTGGATACATTTGAAAACGCCGTTTCGCGTTGTAGTGTGGACAGTGAAACCGGAGGTATTTCAAAACGATGATGTAAGTTTAGTCATGTGATCCATGTCAGTACCAATAGAAGATATTACATGTTTATTGAGTATTGTGCCTGTTAAGTGTTATTCATTTTTACATTGTTGCTAAAATATGTTACTTTCTATGTTACTTAATATGTGCATAGCACAATACAGCAAAGATGACAGATAATGTAGCCTGGTACTCACATTAGAAACAGGAGAGCAGTTGCGTTTTAGACCAAACATATGGTGACTGAATGCGGCCTGGATCAGTGATGGTGAGATATTTGCTAAATAAAACTATCCTGTTAGAAGAATTGCACGATAATTTTATTATTTATTTTCCCCTCTGTATCGTCTCAGTGAGCTTTTGTGAAGTTTCACGCATGCGCAGTAAAGTGAATTTCGAAGTTTCTCATCGTCGAAAACGCCTGAAAACGCTCAGTGTGGACGAGAGAGCGTTTTTAAAACGAAAACCCCCTTTCAAATGTATACGGATTAATGTGGACGTAGCCTAATTTAAGGCCACGGCTACCACAAAGTCGGGTATTTAGCATATAATAAAATAAAATGATATGCCGTCGAACGCCATCATAACTATGCCAAACTCTACTTGGCGGCAGTGTATCTCCACTTTGCCGGAGTTTTTATAAATAATCGTTTTCAGTGATAGAAACGGCGTTTTCATGTTTCGTTTTGTCTAGGCCCCGTTTTATACGATGGGAAAACTTAGATATTTCTCTGCGTTTTGCCCTCATTTACACGAAAACGCCGTTTTTATCACTGAAAACTATTAATTATAAAAACTCCGGGCAAAGTGGAGACTTCTGAAAACACCGGATATTTGTTGCCGTGTAAACTGGGAGAAATGGCGTTTTAGGTTCTCTTTTGTCGATTCTGAGGATTCTGATTGACTTGCATGGCTTTATCCTTAACCCCTACACTGCCGCCCATAGGTTTGGCATAGTTATGATGGCGCTCGAATAGCGTATTTATGAACGATGTTATTTTTGAAAACGGAGAGGGGAAAATATTCGTTTTGCTAAAGACCCGGCTTCGTGTAAACGTGGCCTAAAACACAATTTCACCCTGCATCTGTGCATGCTATGCATTTGTGTTTATTGGAGTATCAAGTTACTTTAGCAACATGCTATGCATCTGACTGCATTAAGATAGACCACGGCACTTCTCATGCACTCTTCAACCACAGCAAAAAAACAAACAACAACTAGATTTCACAGTTGATTCTCAGTTGCTGCCTATGAGGAATGTGTAGAAATTCAGTCACTCATGAGGTTTCATTTTGGTTTGCATGCTGCTCAAGAAGGTAGCTTGCTAATGTCTAAAGTGAGGCAGCTTGTTGAAATGTGGTTCTTGTGTTTGTGTGAGGACTGGTGGTAAAAGAAAGAGAGAACTATAACTGTGGGTGTGTATCGGTGAGAGTGTCTGTTTTGTGAGAGGGCTTGTTCCCAGGCCCTCAGCTTCTGGTGAACGTGAGGCTGAGTTCTTAGCCATAGTCGATGTAAGGTGACTCCGTCTGCCTCTCTAGCCCAATAAAAATACCCCGCTGACTCTTTCTGTGTGTCTGTGTGTTGTTGTCTGAGGCAACACTCTCTACTGGGCGGTACTGTGAGAGTGGGTCTTTTTACAGAATGGTGCCTGAATATAGGTCAGAGCTCAGCTTCACACACACACATAGCACTTTGTTCATCTCCAGTGCAGTACCTGGCAATTGTCTTTGTCTATAGTTATCTGTGTTGTCATGCGGTCGGAGAGTGAGGTTTTTTTCTTTTCTCAGTTGTGTGTGTAGTGCTTAGGAACAGGAAATTGACAACGTGTATAAAAATGAATGAGTAAACTGCAACTCTTAATTTGACATCTATGTATAGGAAGGAAATACCTTGATAGTAAAGTATGTCAAAAAGCACATAATGTGCGTTTAGCTGGACCAGACATCATAAAGAACAGGCAATTAAATTGTAAGCTTGTTTTTGAGAGCTACCTGGTTGCCAATTTGACAGACAGAGCTTGTCACAGATTATTTTGCAATTTCTCTTACTGTGTAGCTACTGTTATTTATTTATCTTTTTTTTTTACAGGGAGATCGGTATCTTTGACCACCTTTTACAGAATAGCAAGAAATACTATGATGATGTGCTTCAACAAAGAGCCTGGGGCTGCTGAAGTTGAGGTACACACATATTTCCTGTATTTTAACCATTCATAAGATAAATGTGTACTGGTTTAGTATGTTACTTTTATTACCAGTGTAAAATGTTGATTCTGATCCCCATATGTGACAAATATCCGTGCTAAAAAAATAATAAATTCAGGGGGATATATAATAATTAGGGCTGTCAAACGATTAATCGCATCCAAAATAAAAGTTTGTGTTTACATTATGTGGGTGCACTGTGTATAATTATTATTTAGAGATTATTTAATTATATATATATATATATATATATATATATATATATATATATATAAATACACACACATGCTTGTATATATTTAAGAAATATTTTCATGTATATACTGTATATATATATATATATTTTTTTTTTTTTCTTAAAAATACATGCATGTGCGTATTATATATATATATATATATATATATATATATATATATATATATATAAATATAATTATATACAGTGCACCCACATATATTATGTAAACACAAACTTTTATTTTGGATGCGATTAATCATTTGACAGCCCTAATAATAATAATAATAATGATGATAATAGATGTTCTTTTACTAATCTATCTTTAAATAGCATGAACTTTCCATGTTGCATATTTTATAAGCATGTCCCATGACAGCTGCATCCTTGTTTTCTGTCATATTTCCTTGTTACCTTCATCCTGCCATTTCTCTTCATCTCCATCTGTCCTGGTTTTCTTTATATAGCAAGATTACTGGCGGATAGTGGAGCAGAGGGACTGCCATGTTGCAGTGCATTATGGGAAAGTGGACACAAACACACATGGTCAGCGGCTTCCCTGTGGGCAAGTCTGAACCCTTCTCCAAGTAAGCATTGCATTTATTTGAGATGAATTAGCAGGCATGATGGGAAGATGTAATACTGTTTATAAAAATGAGACTACCGTAATCTCTATTTCTCTCGTTCGCTGCAGGCATGGATGGAACCTCACTGTCCTTCCCAATAACTCTGGATCCATTCTGCGCCATCTTGGTGCTGTGCCTGGTGAGTTCACTGTTGTCGTCTGTAGCAGGAAGTACACTTCTCTCCACATCATATAAAGTTCCTTTGTTGAATAAATCATCACCCCTCTCTATCTCTCTTTCTCTTGTTCAGGGGTGACTATTCCCTGGCTGAACATCGGCATGGTCTTTTCTACCTCATGCTGGTCGCAAGACCAAAACCGCCTTCCATACATTGATTACTTACACACTGGTGCTGATTGCATTTGGTAAGGTTCAAATTATTGGAACTGAATATTTGCCCCTAGGCTGTTAGATTATGTTCGTATCAACAGCAGACAAAATAATAATTAATAAACAAAAAATGTATGTCTAAATGAAAATAAGTGAAGTCTTTGATTAAAAATAAAGTACTAACAAAATAACATAGAATTCTTATTTATATTATTAAATTAATTTAAATTTTTATGATCTATATAATTATCGTGTGTGTGTGTATATATATATATATAAATTATGTTAAAATACAGTAACATGAACAGTGTATACACTGTCAGCAATATACAATTATATATATATATATATATATATTTACTTTTTATTTATATATATATATATATATATATATATATATATAATAAAAGAGTAAATTGCGAACCCAGTGTATACATGGCTCATGTTACTCTGTTTTTACACAATAAAATGTTTTATTATATAATTAATTGTTATTTTAACAATGCAAATATTTTTTAATTTTTGTAGTCTAAAAAATTGGAAAATATTTCATAATATATCAGAACACTACATTTTACATTGTCCTGTTGTATACAATTGTTTTGAGTGAATTTAAATTATTTTGGAACATATATTTAGATGCATTAAATAGTGATTTAATATTTATTTACTTTTATAGTATTTATTCATAATAACTTATTTAGTTTATAGTTTGAGTTCACTTCTGTTTGTATATTTATTTTTACTTTTTTCTAAATGTGTATTTTTTTCTCATGTTTTTCTATATAGCTTTTGTTTAATATTGTCATGCAGATTTAATTTATTTTATTTCAGTTAGTGATTTTAGTAATTTAACTTTTTTAACACAGATAACCGTCATATCAGTGTAAAAGTGTTATGTTCTTTCCTTTCTCCGCTGTATTATAATGTTCCACCTCTAGAGGGTGCTGTACTCTGTTAAACACATTTATCACTGTGTGCATTTCACTCAGACTAGTGTCAGCTGTGGTTTTGCTTTTGTTTTGTTTTTTTTACATCATGTATGACTCAACATGGCAACAAAGCAGACAGGGCTGTCGCGTTATGTCATCCAAACATTGACATTTACAGGAAATTTTGCCTGTCCCATTACAGGTATTCTATTCCTGCTGAGGAAAAGACAAAGCTTGATAAAGTGGTGCATACACTGCTACAGGCCAACGGCACGCCGGGACTGGAAATGCTGGAGAAGAATGTTATGGTAAGATATTGTGAATAAAAATATCTTCCTTTTTGTGAGTCTGCTGAGAATTGTTTATTGCATGTAATGCTCTCTTGTATGAAGAACTTAGGAGTGTGTATTTCTCCAGATTTCTCCCGGAGGTGCTTTGTCGCAGGGGATAGAGGTCCACCGTACGGTCCAGCAGGAGCGGGCAGTTCGTGGTGATCTTCCCCGGTGCGTTCGTGTCCAGGGTGTGCTGTGGCTACAGTGTGTCTGAAACTGTGCACTTTGCCACACCACAGTGGATGAACCTGGGCTATGAGGCTGCTAAGGTGAGGCATTTTCACATTTTCCACATCCACCTGCAGGACAACATATAGACGGATACTCCACTTTTTTGGAAATAGGCTCATTTTACAACTCCCCAGAGTTAAACAATTGGGTTTTACCGTTTCGAATCCATTCAAACGAATTTCTGATATTTAGAAGAATATCAGTAGCCAGACAGTTTCTGGTCTCAATTGACTTCCATAGTAGGAAAAAATATATACTATTGAAGTCAATGAGATCAGAAACTGTCTGGTTACTGATACTCTTCTAAATATCAGAAAGCGTCTTAATGGATTCAAAAACAGTAAAATTCAAACTGTTTAACTCTGGGGAGCTTTAAAATGAGCCTATTTAAAAAAAGTGGAGTATCCTTTGAGGAAGACGCTCTAAATGTTTGCATTTCTCTCGCAGGACCTGAAATGCAGGCACATAGCAAAACCCTTCTCCATGGAGAAGCTCCTCTACCAGATCGCCACAGCCGAGGCCAACGGGAAAACAGACTTGTGCTTGGTACAATCTCTTCTCTTTAAAAGATCTCAGGTGAGTCCTGCAATCCCATCCTGATGTGGAAACGGTGAAGTCATGATTTTTCCGAAGTTACCTCTACATATACTATGTAAACATATTTTTATTTAGTGTGGAAAAACTGTGTTCCAAAGGTCTGCAAAAATACAATGCACAGTCACTCCAATGGTGGAGTTATTGGAGTGACTGTTCTCGGAGTAAACACTGTTTCTGAGCTCCCAGAAATGCTCAATTGTAGTCTTGAGTTTTCTTCTGGAAATGTATATGTATTCCTCATTTAAATAATTCCCACCCAAAACATGCACAAAAAAGGGACAGAGGCCTGGTTGAGTTGCATAATTGGTTTGTTGAAACTTTGCGGTTATGGTGAGGGATGTGACAATGGCATGTTTATACTGAAAACCAATCACAAACTGGTCCAGCCGACCAATAAGAGCACATTGCACTGTTCAGAAGGAGGGAATTCATAGAGACAGAAACTAAACTGAGAGTTACAGACAGACTGGAAAAGAGGTGCTGCAATGTAAAACACACTGTGTATATACTGAATATTAGGGCTGTCGAACGATTATAGCGATTAATCGCATCCAAAATAAAAGTTTGTTTACATAATATATGTGGAAGCACTGTGTGTAATTATTTTGTGTATATATAAATACACACACATGCATGTATATTTAAGATAAAAATATTTATATATAATATAAATTATATATAAATCTATATACGGTATATACATGAAAATATTTCTTAAATATATACAAGCATGTGTGTATTTATATTTTTTTATATATATATATATATATATTTTATATGTATATATATATATATATATATATATGTGTATATATATATATATATATATATATATATATATATATATATATATATACACAAAACAATTACACACAGTGCACCCACAAATATTACATAAACAAAAACATTTATTTTGGATGCGATTAATCATTTGACAGCCTATGAGGGCATATATATACACTCACACGACACATCATTAATGCATGCGATACATTTTCGTCCAGTTTAACTCGTTAGAATATCTAATGCAATTACTGGCAGCATCCGTATCTGTCATCCTTTGGCTAGCGTTACATGATATGATCACACTCTTATTAATGCGAATGTTTTAAACAATTCAAGCGCAACAAGACAAAAGAGAACGCGCTGTCTGTGAATGTCCTGTCTATGTAACACACACGACACACAGAAAGTATAGCATCAGTATTCGACCAGAATAGCACCAGAATCGAGTTCGCTTTCACACTTGAACGAACAATAACACACAAAAAAATCTGTTTTAACGACTATCCTCATAAGAGCAGTCTTAAATTAGTTCAATTAGTCTCTGTCAGCAGTGGCAGGTCTTAAAGTGACAGCAGCCACTAATTCTGTCAGTAAATTATTCTCTGCTTACTCGCTGCTATTGTCTAAAGAACTTTTGTAGCTTTATTTAGGATTATATTTGATGTGTTTGTTCATGTTTGATAACTTTATTCAATTTCTTATGTCCTACTTGTTAGACCAGTAGGATGGGCACAGGTAAATATGAAATTTATTATGGGTTTATGTGAAGATCGTTCAACGTTCACTGAAATTAAAAGAACTTAGGCTTTGTCATATTTTTGAAGCCTAATGTAAAAAAAAGAAAAAAAAAAAAAAAAAAGATCTTTCCATTACACTGTTATGTTGAATAGCTATTATTGATGTTTAAAATGTTTCACAACATTTTCACGAGACATACAGTCGCTGTATTAGGGACTTCATTCATAAAAATATGTGTCATTCAAAACATTTATATCATTCAAGCATGAAAACCTATTCTAGTAGACTCCCAAAATCAAGACTTTGTAAAAGGGCTTAATATGGTCTTGTTAAACATTATAGCTGATGAGAGATTAAGAGAGTGTGTTGCTGTCCTACAGGAACATAGAGATGAAGCAAAGGCAGGAGCTGTATGAAGCAGGGCTGCTTTCCTCCGCACGCTGACTGCACTCACGACAACAACCAATCGCCCGCTGACACCAGGAAGAAACCACGCAAGTGGCTGGCGCTGGAGTCATCCGAGAGCAGCTGCCAAACGTGCCAGCACCTCTGCTACTTATCTATGGTGAGTAATATTAAGGTCCTGTCCCAAATGGATCCTAAACACTTGCGGTCTTCCTATGACCTGCACTTTCGGAAAGACACCTAAATTGACAAATGGGACACCCAACGGTCTCATGGACACCTGCACTCGGCAGCCTTTGCAAGTCCACAAAACCGAAAACTGCGTATGAAGTCTGCCATTTGGGACGGGGCCCAATACTTCAGTGCTCTGTATGGATACCAGTCGTTCTCAACCAGAAATTTTCATTTTAAAATGATTAAAAATGAGATGAAACAAACTTTAAAATCAGTTAAAACGTCTCGAATGCAATGTAAAGAGTACATTTTTATTTCTTATTTTAATGTGTTCCCTCTACAACTGTCATTTTGGTTCTCAAGGTCTTGGAAAAACCTATAAGGAATTTTTAAAAGTGAGATTTCTAAACCATGTAAATGAATAAAACGATTTAAAGGCATGGGCATTTTTATAATAATGAATATAGATTTGTTCAGTTTCATGGTTTGTTGAGTTCTGATTATAGATTAGAATTTGCTCAAATTAAAATGAGCAGTTTTGTCATTAATAATTAATGTCATTAAAGTTTTGTTCAATAATTTTTCCTTTGTATACTGATAACTAGGGCTATCAACGATTAATAGCGATTTATCGCATCCAAAATAAAAGTTTGTGCTTACATAAATATATGTGGGTGCACTGTGTATAATTATTTTGTATATATATATAAAATACACACACATGCTTGTATATATTTAAGAAATATTTTCATGTATACACTGTATAGATTTATGTATAATTTATATTGTATATAAACAAATATTTTATATATTAATAATTTTTTTCTTAAATATACATGCATGTGTGTATGTATTTATTTATTTATTTATATATATATATATATATATATATATATATATATATATATGTGTATTTATTTATATATATATATATATATATGTATGTATTTATTTATATATATATATATATATAATTTAATTACGATTAATCGTTTGACAGCCCTATGTATAATGCCATTTTAATTGTCATAATAGTATATTTGTCATGGTACTTTTTTGATGATTTTCTTTTTTTTTGTCATAGCAGTAATTTACTTCCATTGCTGATCATTCACGTTCAGTCTTCACTAACACATGATTTACTGAGAGTTTAAGTTATGATCTTAATGTAGCTAATGGTTGTTAATTCTGCAGGTGGTGCAGGAGAATGAAAATGTTGTTTCTGTCTGGAGTGTGCGCTGCGCTATGTGGAGAGAAACAAAAGCTGTCGCGGCCTCAAGATGATGTACCGCTATGATGAGGTGAGACACATGACCTGAAGCACACCTGCAGGGGCGCTGTTGTCATGCTTTTGCTTTGAGGACCCTTAAGTGTTCAACAACCCTTCTAACTCTACTGTTGATGTCCCTTCATAAAACGTTGTGCTCTGGCAAACGCTAGGAACAAGCGCTTGGGGAAACATTACCACAAATCTGATGCAAGCTCATATATTTTTCACATGCAAATGAGCTTCAGTGTATTCAGTGTTCTGTTACAGTTATTTAATCACTGTTTTTTTGTTTTCCTCCTCAAAATAATATCTGTAGATCTACGGTAATAACAATACGTTTATTGCTCACACCAGATTTGCATTCCCTATTCATTAAAGCAATATGCGTTTTGCCATATGTGTGCAAAAGAGTACAGTATGTGCAAATGAAGAGTTTGGTTCCAAAACGCTATAAATCCATTTATTTGATGAATTTGAGTAAAACGGGGAAGATGAAAACCACTATTTTCTGTTTCAAATTTTCACATAGCATTTGTAGGTTATAATATCAATAAAAAATTAAATCCAGGTTTTGATTTTCAAAGATTTATTATAAAAACAGATAGTTTTTTCCCCAAAATGCAATAAATCCATTAATTAATTTTTTTTCAAAATGCAATTAATCAAAATAAAAATGTATACACATTGAATTTCTTGTGCATACTATAAATCCATTGCTTTAATATAACAATATTTGGTGACACTTTAAGGGTACATGTCATGAATTATCATGAATTCATGGATAAATGAATCATGCATGAGTTATGCATTCGATTCATTCATACATTAATATTATCATCAGGAAATAACGTTTTTTTGTTTGTTTTTTTAACAGTTCAACGTTTTTCATTCATGACTTCACTCCCAAGTCCCTCTTCTTTATCTCACGTAAATGATTCGATTTTCGAGGTCACGTTTACCCATGCAGGATGACTTACCTCCGCAGGTTCACCAATGCTGTCAAAATTATTCATTTTTTTTTGTTTGTTTGTTAATCGAAAGGACAAAATAGAGAAAACCTAGGAAGCCGGGTGTAATTAAAGCGCTGCCGTTACTGTTTACATTGCGTGGAATGGTGCGTTGTGATTGGTTAAGCGGATATGTCGCATTTTGCAGAAAAGGGAGAGGTTTTTTTAAAGAAAGGGAGAAAACACTACACAATAACACGGCGGATATCGCATTTTACATAAAATTAAACATTGTTTTGTATCTGGTCGGTATTGAAAAGTCAGATTTTTGCAGTAACTCATTTATTTTAAATGGCGTTTATCGCGTTTTGGAACCAAACTTTCCAAATGTCTACAGATTTGCCCACTAACTAAATGGTTTGCGGTTGTCATAACTCTTCACAACTTCCAAAGTCCTTTATTGTAAGAGCGATCACAAACTATAATGACTTAATGACTTAATTTTCATTTTTGGGTGAACTAACCCTTTAAAAAGACAATACATCAGGATTGAGCAGGTTTTTCACCATGGTCTTCCGTGTGATCCCACAGGAGCAGATCAACAGTTTGGTGAATCAGGTGTGTGGTAAAGCCGTGGTGAGAAGCGTGGCAGACGGCTGTAACCCCACCAAACTTCCAGGCAAGCGCGGCCCCCGCAAGAGAGCCACCGTGGAGCTGTCCCTGACCCACCTGTCCAAAAGTGCCGCCGCCGTCTCGTGAGAAACGCCACCCGGTTGCCTACGTCAAACAATCCATTTCCCCTCTCCCTCTCTTGGTTTCTTTTATCACCCTCATAGCAGGGCAGAGTTTCCTGTGTTGAAAGCAGGCTGCCTTTTTTTTTGCACTAGCGCACTAGTTTTTATTCACCAGATGTTTGATAGCATTAAGAGACATGGTCCCAGGTGTGCATTTCACTGACAGGTGTGAGTATGATGTCATCTTTCCTGCCCGGACCCTCTTCCCCCTCGCCCCATTGACTGCACACATGCTCCTCCTGACCTGTGAACCTTGGGACAAAATGGGTGCTTCTCTCCTCAATTTTCTTCGCCCCTTTCCTTTTGAATGTTGGTGCTTGATGGAGCTGCCCAAGAATGTTTTGTGTTTTTTGTTTTATGACATTTTTGTTTCGATTTCAATTCATTTACTCCCCATGCAGCTCCTCTGCGGAAGACGCAGCTCTAAAGATGGTAAACACTTGAAATTTGTCTCGTTTTAATGTGTTTTTTTTTAAGAGGAAGTACTGTTTTTTTTACCGCTTTTCCTCTGTGGATTCGGGGAACGGTGGTTTCCATGGCAGCGGGTCGGGCTGTACTTGAGGAAGTGGGCGTTAGGGAATGAACGAGTGGGTCCGGTCTCGGTAGTGAGAGGGGTTCCTTACGAGCGATAACTGTGCCTGATGTTTAGCGGGGAGATCTTTCTTTTATTTTTGGTGCTGTTTTTTCGTTTCGTTTTTTCTCCTCCTTTTATTGTATATCAATACATAAAGGTAATAAGAAAGAAGTGCTGTCCGCTAGCCTTCTTATCCCACAGGACGGAAGAGCCCAGAGGCTTTTTCGCTTCTAGATGTGCAATAGTGTCAACATTCCATTCTTCCAGACTTTCATCTGTACCAGTTAACATTAATTATTATATTATATTATTGTAATTATTATATTTTGTGTTTTTGCCTTTTTATTTGATCTTTTGTTCTGATGTGCTATCTCAAATTAGAGCCACTATTCAGAGGGTGTAAAATGTGAAATGCAAGTCCAAGTTTTTATTTTTTATTTTTGTTGTCTTCATTTTTGCGGAAGTATCATTGATTTAAAGAAACTTAAGAAAATCACCTTTTTGTACATAATCCTGTAAATGTCTTTAATACTTGAGCCTTTGTTGGAGTGACGGAAGGAAAGGAGATAGATGGATGATGTCAGATGAAGAAAAGCCTTACATTTCAGTTTCTTCAGCTGTGGGAGTTTGATGCATACAGGGTTGCTCTGGTAATGTGTATACATTTTAAGTGCTGCTTACATCACTGAGGACTAAGATAAGGAGTCGCGATTTCCCCTAGTTTTCTTTTTTAGGTTTACTTTTTTAAAGAAAAGGGAAAATACTTTCACAAAAAAAGGAAAAAGAAAAAAGGTTTTTACATTTTCATTACTGAAAATTCAACATTGTAGTAGCTACTCATGTTGCACTGAGCTTGCCAGTGGTGACTGTCAAGAAAAGAAAAAAAAACTATAATTCAGTTTGTTGGTTGTTGTCCTTAACAGAAGACTGAACTGTTTTAGGAGTATTTAATGAAAACCAAGTCTGGTGTTTTCAACAAAAAATGGCGGTTGTCAAGTTTTTATGGCCTTACGATGTATTTTACTCAGAATTTTTTGCTGTTTTTTGGTTCCTTTTTCTACAATATGAAAGATTTGCTCACGGTCAGGCGAGTTAATTTATTAGCACTGCGTCTCAGCTCTTCCTCTCACGAGGAAAGATTTCATGTTGGTTATATTGCCAGTTTTATTTTGTTTTTATTTTGTTTTTTACTTTTTTCAATTTGTACTTAAGGTTTAATAAAAACTCATGGACAATTCACTGTCAGTGTTTCTTCATTACTGATTTTATACTGGTTTAAAGGGGAATGTTTTCTTTTCATATATTTGAAGAGTTCAGATGCAAAAGCCTCTAAATGTCATTTGAATTTTCTTCTAAAATGTCATTTTTATCAAGCTTGTATATTTAAGTTCAGTAATTTCACTTAAATGACAATTAATAGGTCATCTTCATTGCCATTTAAGTGAAATTACTGAACTTAAATATACAAGCTTAATAAAAATGGTAATTTTAGTAGAAAATTTCAAATGGCACTTAGAGGCTTTTGCATCTGAACTACTTCATTTCTAAGAAAATGATTTTACTGATTAACCACATTTAAAAATACATTTTACAAATAACCATTATTAATAATAATGTTATTATATATAAAAAAAAATTGATAAAAAATATACTTTTTAAAAATATTATTTTTTACTAGTATTTTACTTTTAGAAGTAGTTGTATTAATTAAAATAAAAATAATTCTTGTCTTTTAAAATATTAAATCATTTTATTTTAATCATATTAATAATAAATTGTCATAAAATAATACTCTTCAAAACCCTAACTAAACTAGTTTGTAGAGTGAAAGCTATATAATTAGATAATAGTGTGCATTTTTTATATTGCTGTGACTGACAACAATGGCACAGAGGGGCAAATGGTAGACCAGCTATATGCAGAACAGAATAAAAGAGATTTATTGATTTGTGAGGGCAGGCACAGGATTGGGCTTATACTGCACAGCACACGACAAAGAACTTTTTTACAAAAACCAAAAGGGCGTCATAAAACACAAATGTGTACTCTTCCTTTTGATGCCAATGAACAGCACTCCTGCTAATTACATCACTTCCGCTTACAGTCTGTCGTTCATCCTCTGTGTTTTCAGGATGAGCTGCTGCTCTCACAGTTCTTGATTGGCCAGTTTTGTTCTCTTTCGAGTAACCTGGCATCATCCTCGACCTCTTCTAAATCCGGCTGGATGAGCAGAGAGCCACGGTTGGCTGCTTGTTCCCTCTCATCATCTTCATCATCATCATCGTTGTACTCCTCCTCTTCCCCACCTCCGTGTCTTGGCTGGCTGAGTCCGTGCAGGTGGAGGACAGCGACGCGAGCTTGTGTCTCAGGTCCGCCTGTGTGGGCACCTGAAGAGTGATCTCAGTAGTGAACGACTCCACATCTGGACCTGAGAATCATTTAGACAGGAAGAACAGAAGGGATTAGAAAACCCGGCAAATTTGAGAAAATGTGGGAAAACATTCACATTATGTGTCCCTCATGCAAAATGCCTAGATTCCTGATGGGGTGACTGCATTTCGCCCCTGGAATTTTACCAGTTCAAAGGTAAATGTGACCGCACAATAAAGGCCAAAATTCTTGTCTGAAATTTTCGCACGTTAAAAAATAAATACCTCAAGTTGTGTCAATCACGTTTACACACTGCCTGCAAAACTTTAGTCCATCATAACATTTTTTAGATATTTTATGTGTTTTTCGACATCCGTAGCAAGCATTTTGAGAGTTTTTTTGACAATTCAGAGCAACCGAATGATGAATACGAAAAAACGCATACGAAAATTTCGAACTCAGTTTGCAAGGACTTTAAGGCATCATACTGTAGGTGAGACCCCACACTGTAAAACAAAAAGTTTCTGCCTTAAATTAAAGTACAATACAACTTGGATGTTTAGGTCATTTAAACTAATATAACATTAAACTGACTTAAAAAAATTAGTTGAATCCTGCATAACAAAAAAAAGTTGAAAATTGTCTTATTTTGGTAAGTTAAAGGCAGCTGCATAAGTAGATGAAAGACAGCGAGGCAGTGCACTTGTTTTTGGAAGAGGAAGTTTTTTAACTGCCATTACACTCCTCACCACTGGGGGTTTTAGTGAGACATGCTTCAAGAGCCAGGTGAGCAGTATAAAACAAAACTATCATGGCTGACCATCTCAGTCAAAGTCCTGGTTGGGAAAGTTTCTGTTTCAAGTTTAACTGTAAGTAAAATGTATTTTTTAAGTTTACGATCTGGTGAAAGATTTTTTTTTTGCGCTTATTGAATATAGTGGCTATAATACAGATAATTAACAGGAGGCATTTAGTGTTTTTGTAGAAGGACTTTCAGTATCTGCTGAATCAATATCTGTGCCAACTTTGTGGTTTGGGATTGTTCCATATTTGAATACTACTATGAGGTTCATGGTTAAATAGCTACATTTGACAGTTGGATTACCATTATGGACTTGCTTTGACAGGAGAGCTATATGTCCGACTACAGTCATACTTTGTTGGATTTCATTTACCATCAAACCTCCTTATAATTTGACTCCTTAAAGACAGTTAAGACTTGCATCTGACTTTCACCTTAACTTTCTACAATGCTGAATGTTATAAGGACAGAGTATATATTGCTGGAACTTTAACTCCTATATTTGTGTCCTGGGTGTTTTTGTAACCCTGTTTGAATATTGTTTCTTTGTTTTGAGTCTATTTTGGTATTTA
Source organism: Hybognathus amarus (assembly GCA_030378365.1). Classification (NCBI taxonomy): domain Eukaryota; kingdom Metazoa; phylum Chordata; class Actinopteri; order Cypriniformes; family Leuciscidae; genus Hybognathus; species Hybognathus amarus. The sequence continues at coordinate 186,180 of JAQIUQ010006191.1, forward strand.
TATAGTCATATAAGGTGTTTACATTGGTGTTTTTATTTACTCATTGGATTAAAAACATGTTGATGCTGATGACCTCCCCTACAAACATATTATTAATTAGCATTTACTCATTTAGAGTAGCATGTGCATTTAGAGTAGCATGTGTTTGTTATACCTATATCGTCAGGAGAACTTGGCTTTCAGTGCAGCTAAGTGTAATTAGCAAGAATCGTAAAACCTGTTTGTTCTTCTCTGGATGCAATCAAATCATTACAGACATCATCTCAGCGTGTTCTGCTGACGGTAGCGGTAAATGTCAGCTCTAATTTAATAGCATCTCAGCATTAGTGAAGCAAAAGAGTTATTTAAACACAAGAAATTCCATCTGTATCATGTAAAAGCCTATGTGCTATAGTACCAAGCAGAAAACTAGATCACAGGGTATATAAGAATGGAAAAGTACCCAAAAGCTCTGTACACTATATCTTACGGAAGGTGGACATGGTGAAAGGCACGGGAAGGTACTGAAAAACATGTAATATGAGATGTTTTTTTAAAAGGCGCATGCTCGGAGGTTCTCCACCAATAGAAAGAAGGCCTCGGGGAAGATGTTTCTAACGGTGGCGATATCTCGAGGAGGAGCAACTGTACGGATGCTCATTAGTAACCTAGCGATAAGAAAAACGTATAAGACCTGAAGGCTGACCATAAGTCAGATGAACATCTGGCATCTCACTTAGACGAATGAACTTTTTGAACAATTCAACAGAGACCTGGAAATTTGACTCTGAAAGATTTCTTTCAGACATGAACAAGAGACTTTAAATCTGCCACAACAGAAGCCACATTCGTCATGAGCTGATTGGTTTAGATCTATCGAACTCAATCGGGCTCCACTTGAAAACCAAAAGAGGACAAAAACACAAACAGTACAGAGTGAGTAAATCTAAAGATTGATGATTGTGAAAGATCACTGTGTATTTATACCAAGCATCGGTGAGGCTACGCTGTTGTCCTCGCCACCAGAGTTGAGGAAGACGTCCAACGCTTCGTGGTCAGACATATCCATCAGATCCATTTGCTCCAGCATGTCTACGTTCACCTCCATTGATGACATGCTTCCTATTGTCTCTGTCAACCAAAGGAAGAGCAACAGCATCAATAACTGCAACCTCACACTTCAATCATTAATATGTATCAAGGATTTGAGTCCAGGATGAATGTGATAAGATTTCTGCGGAGTTCTCGAGTCAACTCTAGTCAGAACAGCAAATTTGGTTATGTCAGATCTCATTTGATGCAGTGAGCTATGTCCTGGATTCGTCACCTTGCAGTCATGTCGACTCTGTGATGTCTTTAGCACATGCTTCACAAACACAGACTGCAGCGTGAGGCATGCCCATCACATGTGCGTGTGTGAACTTGAGCGTGACATCAGTAAGCAGAGCGGTGAACTGCGTACCTCAAGGTTGTGTAAGAGCGCAGCGGCACAGGGAGATGGACAACAAAGAGAGAGACATGTTAGCTCCCCTTTTACAGTACTGAGATACAAACACAACTGCACACTCATACACTCAGACTGTCTCACACTTAGAGATATTCCACCAAAGCACTATAAAACTCACGCTGTGTCCGAAATCTCCACTCAAAGCACTACTCCCTAACCCCTATGTTGGGGGTAGAGAGCAGAGCACTATATAGTGAGCTCACCAGCATAATTAATTATAATTAATTATTAGAGGGCAATTAATTAATTATTAATTATACAACAGAGTACCTGCCTTCAAGGAAGTTAATGGAAGTGGAAAACTTGTCAATGGAAAGAGGCCAGACCCTCTGTACAAATGAAATATTTACGAGAGTCTGGTAGGACCAGGATAACGCCTTAATGACCAAATGGCTGATTGTAGCATCGCCTTCTTTATGACCCAATGTCTGATGTTAGATCTGCTTTCTCAATAGGTGTGTTCAACTTTTCCTGGAAAGATTTGCCTCTTGCAGTCGGGACGAGTTGAAAACTGAACCGAAGTTCGAACACTTCCCGTTTCCCATAGTGACGCTAGCACAGTGTTTGCGTACTGTATCGCAGACAAACTGTAGCCTATTAAAATGGATTAGATGTAATATTTGTCAGGTTAACATATGTTTATCCAATATGCACTGCTTAATACAGTGCTTATATGTACAAGAAGGTCAATATTTTAATGTTTCAATGATTTTAATCTGTATATATTTATATCAGTTTAATTTTGGCATGTGAAAAGAGTTTTTGCTGGTATGAAAATACAGATTTGTGAGCAGTAGGAGATCAGAAGGTGTCAGAATACACAAAACCAATGTAATTGTTGTCATCAGTAAATCTGGCCAAGATCTGTGTGGCCACTCTGGAGAAACTGCAGCATCTGAACCAGTCCAAGACTTACAAATCATTTTTGTGGTACTTTGATGGCATACATCTCAGTGACGATGTCAGCGCTGACTCAAGTCAGACAAAATGATAAAGCTGTATGAAGTCAAATGCACCTAATGAAGGGATGGCTTTTGCTAGCCCTGCCCTCGAATCTAAAACACCCACTGGCTGATCTTATCCCGCCTCTCTATCCTTCCATTTGCGGTTTCAGTTTAGTTTATCTACAGTTATTAGCATTACCCACTGGACTTCTTTTTCCACCTCCCTTCTGCTGCTTTTGTACATTACCATGCACCATGTGTCTCCTAAGTCATTTTAGACAAATTGACCGGGTGCAACTCTTCAGGGCTGGGAACGGCTTTCCCAATCGAATATGTTGGGTGCTGTGGAGCTGGCACTCTCATTTGTAATAATGACAGCTAAGTTTTTTTGTACCAGATCATCTAAAGAGACATTTCCCAGGGATATAAAAATGTCTGTTAAATTGTACATAGGGATAGAGCAAATTTACATGAGCATTTTGTTAAACAGCATATGCTTGTATTACAGCGCATTCTCATCCCAAGGCGTCATATACAACATTTTTGCCAAAGTGTAGACATCCAACGCACATGGCACCCTTTAGCGTCAATATGACACACACATAGAGTATGGGTATGTTTAGGTATCGGGTAGGGTTAGGGTTAGCCCACTAGGAGGCGCCTTCTGCCCCACATATATCTGCGTCTCATATTGACGCTATAGGGTGCCATGTGCGTTGGAAGTCTACGCTTTTGGCAAGAAAGGTGGTTTAAGTTTGAGCCGAGGACATGGGCATAGCTCACCTCTTCTCTCCGCAATCTGTAGGTATCCTGTGGATAGGTAGTGTTCCATGTCCTGCTGAAAAGCTTCTTCAAAGAACTTTTGCCTGTCCTTTAGTTTTACCTGTGTCTGGACAGGCTCCGCCTCCGGTACTCTCTGAGCATGCTCCATCTCCGCTGTGATTGGAGGACAAGAAGAAAGAGGTGGTAATGTTAGTCAACCTTGCAGGATATTAGAGATCAGGGGTGTCAACTAGCATTTCAAAAGACTTGCATTAAACATAACCCTGTCATAAGTGTCAAACTGTTCTCAAAGAGCTTCAAAGGATAAAAAAGCAATGGTAAAAATTCTGAAAACGAAAACTGTACACTGTGAGATTTCCCAAGAGCATGCTGGCCCGGACAGGACAGTAGGGGGTTGTCAGGGCTGTCCAGCAGTGATTTTCAGATCTCTGCTCAGCTTGAACTGAACTGAATCAGCGATCAGCATATTCACAAGTAAAGAGGATTTCTCCTGACAGGACAAAACTATAGCTCACATTTCCTAAAACTGGGTCTCTCCGTCATATGGCCCCGTGACATATCCTATAGCTACTTACTGTAAATCTTGCTGACAGGTCTAATGTTTACAATAATTGAAGTCCATTATATTTTTCTCAACACAATGGACTTCAGCTGAACCAAACGGTTCAAGGTCCAAAAGACACATTCAGTACAAACTGAAAACTGTAAAAAAAAAGGGCTCTATACGATTCCAGACGATGATTAAGGGTCTTATCAAGCGAAACGATTGCTCATTTAATAAATAAATAACAAAGTTTAAGTTTTATAAGCTCAATGTTCGCCTTGCTCTGTTCTGTGATGAACGAATCTTTTTCCGAGTCAATTCACTCGTTTTCGTTCGTTAAATGAACCAAATGACTCGGAAAAAGATTTGTTCATTTTGATGATCGAGTTCGAACGGGAGAGTCACGAACGGAACGCGCATCACAGAACAGAGCAAGGCGACCATTTTAACTTATAAAACTTAAACTTTGTTATTTATTTATTAAATGAGCAATCGTTTCGCTTCATAAGATCCTTATTTGTCATCTGGAATCGATATAAAGCCCTTTGAACAGTTTGCAGTAGTCTGAAAGTGTCTTGGACCTTGAACCGTTTGCTTCCCACTAAAGTGCATTTTATGGAGAAAAATGCTGGAATGTTCAAAAATCTTAATTTCTTTTCGACTGAAGAAGAAAGACATGGACATCTTGGCTGACATGGGGTGAGTAAATTATCAGCAAAAGTTTTTTTCAAAAGTGAACGAATCTTATTGTGTAGACGGTCTCTCAAACTCATCAATTCACCAGGGCAGTGCAGTGTTTGACACCACTGAGGTAAAAAGTAGCTAAAAACTACTAAATGTACCTTAAATAACAAAGAAACTGCAATAAAAAATAACAAAAATGGTTATACCTATGATTGCAAGATGAGTCATCAACAAAGAAAGTCTGTAAATTGTCTGATAAGAGATGTTTTAGCGAATAGATTAAAACTAAGGGCACAAAACTCTTTTTAAAACAAACAATTTAGTGGAATCGATCAATATATGTGCATTGTGGTTATATTTTACTACATTTTAAAAATTGATTTTTAAAAATATCTAATATGGACATCTAGTGGTCAAGTTTTTAAAGTGTTTATATTTATTTTTTACTTTTAGTTTAATCATTGTTATATAGTGGCGCTTTTACCAGTCCAGCAAACTGTAAGAATCAACCACGTATTCATTAATATCTCATGACAGTGCTGGTTTAGTGTTTCTGGGAAGATTTCATCTGACCAGATTCCAGAAATCCCAGGCATCTGTATTACCTCTCTTATCCCTTGTCTCAATTTCTCATGTTCTGTTGTTGTTCCATCAATTTCACTGGCTCTTTCAGCTTCCCTGTGGGCTGAGTGAATGTGGAAAGCTATGGCTCATTTATTGGGCCAGAGACCTGACCGACTCATTCGGGTTAGGATAGAGCACAGATGAAGCACTGCACGTGTATACGTGTGTGTGTCTTTTTGTTTGGTCTGGTCAGTGGATTAATTAATGCCTGTGGTCGTCCTGAGGGAAGCAGCTCTGGTCTCTTGTCTTTCATCAAAGAGTTGTGCTGCAGTGCATGCATGTCTTCTCTTCATTTTCCATCACACAGGCTCTTTACTTTAACCAAAGGGCTGTTCACAGCGCACACACACACAGCAATACAGTGACTTCTGATTTACCCTTTCTCTGTTTAGTCTCAGTCGTCTTTAACATGAGAATCTGTACATACCACACAGTTCTCATTTTGCATGTATATGACATGATCAATCTTTCCTGTCTCCATGTACTAATTGTTATTCATTCTCTCATACTAATGCAAGTTAGTATTATGTCATGCCTCATTACAGTTAATTTAATGATGCTCTGTGCATATTGTGTTTAGATGATGTAATCTGATTATGACTGAGTAATTGAAGAAGTCTGTGTGTGATGATAAAAATTCTGAGTTGAAGTGTAGATCTCCTCCAGACTGTTATTTCTCCTGAGAGATGAATCAGTCTTTGCTGCTGCTGTCCAGATGCACTGACCTGAGACCAAACCTCCTCCTTCTCAATGAATATTAAGTCTTGAAGAGGACCAGAGAATTTTGAGTTAAGATATACAGAGGCTTAAAGTACATTAATGATACAGGGCTAGAGACTTTTATTGCAGTGATTCTCAACCTTTTTGACTCCGCCCCTCATTGTCCACTACAAAATGCAAAGATTCCATAGTCCTAGTTTTGTTTTTTAAAACTTATTTTCAAAAGTTACTTAAATACTCAAAAATTTAAATTAAAATGAAAATAACTACATTTCATGATTCCAGAAGCTTCGTTTATTTCATATTAAATTTAATAAAGAGTTTCGAGAGTACGAGAGAATACAGTCTTCCGTTGAAGCTGCGTTTGTGCTTGACAATAGCTCAAAATAGCTCAACATTTCAGAATAGTGCACTTCTTTAAAACCATGATTTAAAATCTCCATTAAAGTAAAAAGTTGCATTTGATATTATATTACAAATACGCTTTTTTTAAAAAAAAAGTACTTTAGTGTGTCAAGAATCCTAGTCATAAAAGTGTACTTGCTTTAAGTAGCCTACACTTTTTTTTTACTTGTAAGTTTTGTAGTACACAAGTGCATATTCAATACAATTAAGTGCACTTTATTTCTCACGCAGGGCTGTGAATGCTCAACTGTTTAGAAAAGTATGTTTAATTTTCAGCGATGCAAAACTAACTTCTCACCAGTGCAGAGTTTGCAGGATGCTCTTGCGTTTAGGCCTTATCTTAGACCATGACGTTTCTCTGTGTGCTGGTGCATGTGGCCAGACATTTATTATTCTTCTTTCCAACTAAAGAGAAGAAATTTGTTAAAAGACGAGAGGTGAGACGCAGGAATGAGCGAGCAGGTGCTGACCTAAAGATTATAATGTGATGATCCCCAGAGAAAGGGAGATAGAGAGCAAAGGACGCTTGATAGTCATCACTCTGATGGCAGTCATCTGGCTGTGTGATTTAATGCCGATTAATTGGATCCACTTACTGACTGCGTCATTCCCCAATGAGCACATGAATGATTGCCCGCAGATACCCCTACACACACGCCATCTATCTTGGTTTGTGTTCTTGTAATGGATTCATTTGTGTGTAATTGCAATGACAGATTGTAGGGATGTGGAAACAACAGATACTCGTGCTGACAAGCGGAGTGAGCACTATTGAGGGGAAGACGATGTGCTTGGTTTGCCATATGGCTGTTGTAAAGACTCATTCACACCAGCCTTAGTTTCACGTCTCAGTCTTTGTGTGGCAACACCTGCGTCTTTACTACGCCATGCTCCATCTAATGTCGCCTCATTCAGAGCTCTGTAATGGATCGTCGTGAGATCGCAAGCCATTTTGTATAATACGAGAGGGTTTTTGTAAGTGTGAAGTGGCTAGGATTGACACTGTTAAGGTAGAGCGAGGGAGAAAGTGTGGCTGTTCAAGAGAGAAATTAAAGCAAAGCAAACCTACTGTGAAAAATCTGACTTTTTACACCACTACATTTAATAATTGCTGGTTTTAGGCCTGGTATTGCATAATACAATACTGAACCAGAGATGATTCTAGGTTTTCAGAGTTAGGACTACTTTTTTTGTCGGTAGATGGTTTGTAATGGCATAAAGTAAAAAGTTGATACAACTGTTCTGATAAAGAAAACAAAATAAAAGTTTATTAAATCGTATTAAATGGTGTTAGTAATACTAATTGCTGACATAGATGTCAAGAAAATGATGAAAAAGACCAAACTGATATTATTTGCTCATGGAATGAATAAAAGCGCATAGTGTGTTCTTCAGGATTTCACTGCTGCTGTTACTCTTATCATTCTTAATGGTTCCAGACAGATAGAAGATGTTTAATAAATGAAGTCTGAGTTTATTGAAGTGCTCCCAGGTGAGCTGCAGCCCGGTACTGACTTCCTGTCAGCGTCTGCCTAATATACGGACATATTGTGACTGGATTCTTTTGCACATCAATAAACCATAATAGTGAGAGTGGGAGATCTGTACCAATGAGATTCCTACAAAACTTTGGATTTTATTGGACGCACAAACACTAGGAAGTCCACAGGCTGCTATTTTTCATCTTGCCATTGTTCATTTAGCCTGATGTGTCTGCTGTTGTGTCCCAGCATTCCTGCATGCCAGCACACTTCAGTGTAGGATCGTAGGAGTGTGAAGCATAGCGGACTGAGTCACACTGCTCCTGTCTGGACCGTTCTCCATCTAGTGCTGAGAAATAGGTCATATTCATTTACATCAAGAAACCTCAGATTTTGCTTGAGGAGCTTGATTTCCATCAGAAGAACACAAACACCATTGCTGTCCACTAGAAGCACACCTTTTACACTACACAGCTACAGTAGAAGTTTCAGGTTTATTGACCACATTGTAGTTATTACTACCTATCAATATAATCCATTAATCCATCCATCTGTCTATCTATCCACCCGTCTGTCCATCCGTCTGCCATCCGCCCGCCTGCATACTGTTTGTCTTTTGTCTGTCTGTCTGTAACACTTTATATTAAGGCTGTGTGTCCACCAAAGCGTTTTCACCACGCCTGGCCTGGCGTACGTTTTTAATTGTTTTCAATGGGAGCGCTACGTTTTTAAACGCCATGAGCGTGAACGAGGCGATGAGCGTTTTTCACGCTGAAGCGCCTAATGGCGGGCGTTTTACTGGTCGCCGGAGTTTTGGATAAAACGCAGCGCTCATCACGGTCACTTCTTACCCACCTGTCCAATCACAGTGGAGGAGGGGCGGGGACTAAACCACACCGACCAACTGTCACAACATTCTTTCTGTACAACGACATCAACCAGCAGAGCTAACCCAAACAAAATTGATGAAAATATATTTTTACTATGAAACAAATTATCTGCAAAATCAGTTACAAGTAAACTAAGCTGCGGACATTCTGTATCATAGCAACAAAACGTCTCAACGAAAAACGCTCAATACAATTAAGTGCACTTTATTCTCACCAGGGCTGTGAATGCTCAACTGTTTAGAAAGTATGTTTAATTTTCAGCGATGCAGAAACTAACTTCTCACCAGTGCAGAGTTTGCAGGATGCTCTCGCGTTTAGGCCTTATCTCCTTAGACCATGACGTTTCTCTGTGTGCTGGTGCATGTGGCCAGACATTTATAATTCTTCTTTCCAACTAAAGAGAAGAAATTTGTTAAAAGATGAGATGTGAGACGCAGAATGAGCGAGCAGGTGCTGACCTAAAGATTATAATGTGATGATCCCCAGAGAAAGGGAGATCAGAGAGCAAAGGACGCTTAATAGCTTGTCACTCTGATGGCAGTCATCTGGCTGTGTGATTTAATGCCGATAATCGATCACTTACTGACTGCGTCATTGGTCCAATGAGCAGTCAGTAAGTGGATCCAATTAATCGGCATTAAATCACACAGCCAGATGACTGCCATCAGAGTGACAAGCTATTAAGCGTCCTTTGCTCTCTGATCTCCCTTTCTCTGGGGATCATCACATTATAATCTTTAGGTCAGCACCTGCTCGCTCATTCTGCGTCTCACATCTCATCTTTTAACAAATTTCTTCTCTTTAGTTGGAAAGAAGAATTATAAATGTCTGGCCACATGCACCAGCACACAGAGAAACGTCATGGTCTAAGAGTAAGGCCTAACGCGAGAGCATCCTGCAAACTCTGCACTGGTGAGAAGTTAGTTTCTGCATCGCTGAAAATTAAACATACTTTCTAAACAGTTGAGCATTCACAGCCCTGGTGAGAATAAAGTGCACTTAATTGTATTGAGCGTTTTTCGTTGAGACGTTTTGTTGCTATGATACAGAATGTCCGCAGCTTAGTTTACTTGTAACTGATTTTGCAGATAATTTGTTTCATAGTAAAAATATATTTTTCATCAATTTTGTTGGGTTAGCTCTGCTGGTTGATGTCGTTGTACAGAAAGAATGTTGTGACAGTTGGTCGGTGTGGTTTAGTCCCCGCCTCTCCTCCACTGTGATTGGACAGGTGGGTAAGAAGTGACCGTGATGAGCGCTGCGTTTTATCCAAAACTTCCGGCGACCAGTAAAACGCCCGCCATTAGGCGCTTTCAGCGTGAAAAAACGCTCATCGCCCGTTACGCTCATGGCGTTTAAAAACGTAGCGCTCCCATTGAAAACAATTAAAAACGTACGCCAGGCCAGGCGTGGAAAACCGCTTTGGTGGACACACAGCCTTAATATAAAGTGTTACAGACAGACAGACAAAAGACAAACAGTATGCAGGCGGGCGGATGGCAGACGGATGGACAGACGGGTGGATAGATAGACAGATGGATGGATTAATGGATTATATTGATAGGTAGTAATAACTACAATGTGGTCAATAAACCTGAAACTTCTACTGTAGCTGTGTAGTGTAAAAGGTGTGCTTCTAGTGGACAGCAATGGTGTTTGTGTTCTTCTGATGGAAATCAAGCTCCTCAAGCAAAATCTGAGGTTTCTTGATGTAAATGAATATGACCTATTTCTCAGCACTAGATGGAGAACGGTCCAGACAGGAGCAGTGTGACTCAGTCCGCTATGCTTCACACTCCTACGATCCTACACTGAAGTGTGCTGGCATGCAGGAATGCTGGGACACAACAGCAGACACATCAGGCTAAATGAACAATGGCAAGATGAAAAATACCAGCCTGTGGACTTCCTAGTGTTTGTGCGTCCAATAAAATCCAAAGTTTTGTAGGAATCTCATTGGTACAGATCTCCCACTCTCACTATTATGGTTTATTGATGTGCAAAAGAATCCAGTCACAATATGTCCGTATATTAGGCAGACGCTGACAGGAAGTCAGTACCGGGCTGCAGCTCACCTGGGAGCACTTCAATAAACTCAGACTTCATTTATTAAACATCTTCTATCTGTCTGGAACCATTAAGAATGATAAGAGTAACAGCAGCAGTGAAATCCTGAAGAACACACTATGCGCTTTTATTCATTCCATGAGCAAATAATATCAGTTTGGTCTTTTTCATCATTTTCTTGACATCTATGTCAGCAATTAGTATTACTAACACCATTTAATACGATTTAATAAACTTTTATTTTGTTTTCTTTATCAGAACAGTTGTATCAACTTTTTACTTTATGCCATTACAAACCATCTACCGACAAAAAAAGTAGTCCTAACTCTGAAAACCTAGAATCATCTCTGGTTCAGTATTGTATTATGCAATACCAGGCCTAAAACCAGCAATTATTAAATGTAGTGGTGTAAAAAGTCAGATTTTTCACAGTAGGTTTGCTTTGCTTTAATTTCTCTCTTGAACAGCCACACTTTCTCCCTCGCTCTACCTTAACAGTGTCAATCCTAGCCACTTCACACTTACAAAAACCCTCTCGTATTATACAAAATGGCTTGCGATCTCACGACGATCCATTACAGAGCTCTGAATGAGGCGACATTAGATGGAGCATGGCGTAGTAAAGACGCAGGTGTTGCCACACAAAGACTGAGACGTAGAACTAAGGCTGGTGTGAATGAGTCTTTACAACAGCCATATGGCAAACCAAGCACATCGTCTTCCCCTCAATAGTGCTCACTCCGCTTGTCAGCACGAGTATCTGTTGTTTCCACATCCCTACAATCTGTCATTGCAATTACACACAAATGAATCCATTACAAGAACACAAACCAAGATAGATGGCGTGTGTGTAGGGGTATCTGCGGGCAATCATTCATGTGCTCATTGGGGAATGACGCAGTCAGTAAGTGGATCCAATTAATCGGCATTAAATCACACAGCCAGATGACTGCCATCAGAGTGATGACTATCAAGCGTCCTTTGCTCTCTATCTCCCTTTCTCTGGGGATCATCACATTATAATCTTTAGGTCAGCACCTGCTCGCTCATTCCTGCGTCTCACCTCTCGTCTTTTAACAAATTTCTTCTCTTTAGTTGGAAAGAAGAATAATAAATGTCTGGCCACATGCACCAGCACACAGAGAAACGTCATGGTCTAAGATAAGGCCTAAACGCAAGAGCATCCTGCAAACTCTGCACTGGTGAGAAGTTAGTTTTGCATCGCTGAAAATTAAACATACTTTTCTAAACAGTTGAGCATTCACAGCCCTGCGTGAAGAATAAAGTGCACTTAATTGTATTGAATATGCACTTGTGTACTACAAAACTTACAAGTAAAAAAAAAGTGTAGGCTACTTAAAGCAAGTACACTTTTATGACTAGGATTCTTGACACACTAAAGTACTTTTTTTTTAAAAAAAGCGTATTTGTAATATAATATCAAATGCAACTTTTTACTTTAATGGAGATTTTAAATCATGGTTTTAAAGAAGTGCACTATTCTGAAATGTTGAGCTATTTTGAGCTATTGTCAAGCACAAACGCAGCTTCAACGGAAGACTGTATTCTCTCGTACTCTCGAAACTCTTTATTAAATTTAATATGAAATAAACGAAGCTTCTGGAATCATGAAATGTAGTTATTTTCATTTTAATTTAAATTTTTGAGTATTTAAGTAACTTTTGAAAATAAGTTTTAAAAAACAAAACTAGGACTATGGAATCTTTGCATTTTGTAGTGGACAATGAGGGGCGGAGTCAAAAAGGTTGAGAATCACTGCAATAAAAGTCTCTAGCCCTGTATCATTAATGTACTTTAAGCCTCTGTATATCTTAACTCAAAATTCTCTGGTCCTCTTCAAGACTTAATATTCATTGAGAAGGAGGAGGTTTGGTCTCAGGTCAGTGCATCTGGACAGCAGCAGCAAAGACTGATTCATCTCTCAGGAGAAATAACAGTCTGGAGGAGATCTACACTTCAACTCAGAATTTTTATCATCACACACAGACTTCTTCAATTACTCAGTCATAATCAGATTACATCATCTAAACACAATATGCACAGAGCATCATTAAATTAACTGTAATGAGGCATGACATAATACTAACTTGCATTAGTATGAGAGAATGAATAACAATTAGTACATGGAGACAGGAAAGATTGATCATGTCATATACATGCAAAATGAGAACTGTGTGGTATGTACAGATTCTCATGTTAAAGACGACTGAGACTAAACAGAGAAAGGGTAAATCAGAAGTCACTGTATTGCTGTGTGTGTGTGCGCTGTGAACAGCCCTTTGGTTAAAGTAAAGAGCCTGTGTGATGGAAAATGAAGAGAAGACATGCATGCACTGCAGCACAACTCTTTGATGAAAGACAAGAGACCAGAGCTGCTTCCCTCAGGACGACCACAGGCATTAATTAATCCACTGACAAACCAAACAAAAAGACACACACACGTATACACGTGCAGTGCTTCATCTGTGCTCTATCCTAACCCGAATGAGTCGGTCAGGTCTCTGGCCCAATAAATGAGCCATAGCTTTCCACATTCACTCAGCCCACAGGGAAGCTGAAAGAGCCAGTGAAATTGATGGAACAACAACAGAACATGAGAAATTGAGACAAGGGATAAGAGAGGTAATACAGATGCCTGGGATTTCTGGAATCTGGTCAGATGAAATCTTCCCAGAAACACTAAACCAGCACTGTCATGAGATATTAATGAATACGTGGTTGATTCTTACAGTTTGCTGGACTGGTAAAAGCGCCACTATATGTAACAATGATTAAACTAAAAGTAAAAAATAAATATAAACACTTTAAAAACTTGACCACTAGATGTCCATATTAGATATTTTTAAAAATCAATTTTTAAAATGTAGTAAAATATAACCACAATGCACATATATTGATCGATTCCACTAAATTGTTTGTTTTAAAAAGAGTTTTGTGCCCTTAGTTTTAATCTATTCGCTAAAACATCTCTTATCAGACAATTTACAGACTTTCTTTGTTGATGACTCATCTTGCAATCATAGGTATAACCATTTTTGTTATTTTTTATTGCAGTTTCTTTGTTATTTAAGGTACATTTAGTAGTTTTTAGCTACTTTTTACCTCAGTGGTGTCAAACACTGCACTGCCCTGGTGAATTGATGAGTTTGAGAGACCGTCTACACAATAAGATTCGTTCACTTTTGAAAAAAACTTTTGCTGATAATTTACTCACCCCATGTCAGCCAAGATGTCCATGTCTTTCTTCTTCAGTCGAAAAGAAATTAAGATTTTTGAACATTCCAGCATTTTTCTCCATAAAATGCACTTTAGTGGGAAGCAAACGGTTCAAGGTCCAAGACACTTTCAGACTACTGCAAACTGTTCAAAGGGCTTTATATCGATTCCAGATGACAAATAAGGATCTTATGAAGCGAAACGATTGCTCATTTAATAAATAAATAACAAAGTTTAAGTTTTATAAGTTAAAATGGTCGCCTTGCTCTGTTCTGTGATGCGCGTTCCGTTCGTGACTCTCCCGTTCGAAACTCGATCATCAAAATGAACAAATCTTTTTCCGAGTCATTTGGTTCATTTAACGAACGAAAACGAGTGAATTGACTCGGAAAAAGATTCGTTCATCACAGAACAGAGCAAGGCGAACATTGAGCTTATAAAACTTAAACTTTGTTATTTATTTATTAAATGAGCAATCGTTTCGCTTGATAAGACCCTTAATCATCGTCTGGAATCGTATAGAGCCCTTTTTTTTTACAGTTTTCAGTTTGTACTGAATGTGTCTTTTGGACCTTGAACCGTTTGGTTCAGCTGAAGTCCATTGTGTTGAGAAAAATATAATGGACTTCAATTATTGTAAACATTAGACCTGTCAGCAAGATTTACAGTAAGTAGCTATAGGATATGTCACGGGGCCATATGACGGAGAGACCCAGTTTTAGGAAATGTGAGCTATAGTTTTGTCCTGTCAGGAGAAATCCTCTTTACTTGTGAATATGCTGATCGCTGATTCAGTTCAGTTCAAGCTGAGCAGAGATCTGAAAATCACTGCTGGACAGCCCTGACAACCCCCTACTGTCCTGTCCGGGCCAGCATGCTCTTGGGAAATCTCACAGTGTACAGTTTTCGTTTTCAGAATTTTTACCATTGCTTTTTTATCCTTTGAAGCTCTTTGAGAACAGTTTGACACTTATGACAGGGTTATGTTTAATGCAAGTCTTTTGAAATGCTAGTTGACACCCCTGATCTCTAATATCCTGCAAGGTTGACTAACATTACCACCTCTTTCTTCTTGTCCTCCAATCACAGCGGAGATGGAGCATGCTCAGAGAGTACCGGAGGCGGAGCCTGTCCAGACACAGGTAAAACTAAAGGACAGGCAAAAGTTCTTTGAAGAAGCTTTTCAGCAGGACATGGAACACTACCTATCCACAGGATACCTACAGATTGCGGAGAGAAGAGGTGAGCTATGCCCATGTCCTCGGCTCAAACTTAAACCACCTTTTTGCCAAAAGCGTAGACTTCCAACGCACATGGCACCCTATAGCGTCAATATGAGACGCAGATATATGTGGGGCAGAAGGCGCCTCCTAGTGGGCTAACCCTAACCCTACCCGATACCTAAACATACCCATACTCTATGTGTGTGTCATATTGACGCTAAAGGGTGCCATGTGCGTTGGATGTCTACACTTTGGCAAAAATGTTGTATATGACGCCTTGGGATGAGAATGCGCTGTAATACAAGCATATGCTGTTTAACAAAATGCTCATGTAAATTTGCTCTATCCCTATGTACAATTTAACAGACATTTTTATATCCCTGGGAAATGTCTCTTTAGATGATCTGGTACAAAAAAACTTAGCTGTCATTATTACAAATGAGAGTGCCAGCTCCACAGCACCCAACATATTCGATTGGGAAAGCCGTTCCCAGCCCTGAAGAGTTGCACCCGGTCAATTTGTCTAAAATGACTTAGGAGACACATGGTGCATGGTAATGTACAAAAGCAGCAGAAGGGAGGTGGAAAAAGAAGTCCAGTGGGTAATGCTAATAACTGTAGATAAACTAAACTGAAACCGCAAATGGAAGGATAGAGAGGCGGGATAAGATCAGCCAGTGGGTGTTTTAGATTCGGAGGGCAGGGCTAGCAAAAGCCATCCCTTCATTAGGTGCATTTGACTTCATACAGCTTTATCATTTTGTCTGACTTGAGTCAGCGCTGACATCGTCACTGAGATGTATGCCATCAAAGTACCACAAAAATGATTTGTAAGTCTTGGACTGGTTCAGATGCTGCAGTTTCTCCAGAGTGGCCACACAGATCTTGGCCAGATTTACTGATGACAACAATTACATTGGTTTTGTGTATTCTGACACCTTCTGATCTCCTACTGCTCACAAATCTGTATTTTCATACCAGCAAAAACTCTTTTCACATGCCAAAATTAAACTGATATAAATATATACAGATTAAAATCATTGAAACATTAAAATATTGACCTTCTTGTACATATAAGCACTGTATTAAGCAGTGCATATTGGATAAACATATGTTAACCTGACAAATATTACATCTAATCCATTTTAATAGGCTACAGTTTGTCTGCGATACAGTACGCAAACACTGTGCTAGCGTCACTATGGGAAACGGGAAGTGTTCGAACTTCGGTTCAGTTTTCAACTCGTCCCGACTGCAAGAGGCAAATCTTTCCAGGAAAAGTTGAACACACCTATTGAGAAAGCAGATCTAACATCAGACATTGGGTCATAAAGAAGGCGATGCTACAATCAGCCATTTGGTCATTAAGGCGTTATCCTGGTCCTACCAGACTCTCGTAAATATTTCATTTGTACAGAGGGTCTGGCCTCTTTCCATTGACAAGTTTTCCACTTCCATTAACTTCCTTGAAGGCAGGTACTCTGTTGTATAATTAATAATTAATTAATTGCCCTCTAATAATTAATTATAATTAATTATGCTGGTGAGCTCACTATATAGTGCTCTGCTCTCTACCCCCAACATAGGGGTTAGGGAGTAGTGCTTTGAGTGGAGATTTCGGACACAGCGTGAGTTTTATAGTGCTTTGGTGGAATATCTCTAAGTGTGAGACAGTCTGAGTGTATGAGTGTGCAGTTGTGTTTGTATCTCAGTACTGTAAAAGGGGAGCTAACATGTCTCTCTCTTTGTTGTCCATCTCCCTGTGCCGCTGCGCTCTTACACAACCTTGAGGTACGCAGTTCACCGCTCTGCTTACTGATGTCACGCTCAAGTTCACACACGCACATGTGATGGGCATGCCTCACGCTGCAGTCTGTGTTTGTGAAGCATGTGCTAAAGACATCACAGAGTCGACATGACTGCAAGGTGACGAATCCAGGACATAGCTCACTGCATCAAATGAGATCTGACATAACCAAATTTGCTGTTCTGACTAGAGTTGACTCGAGAACTCCGCAGAAATCTTATCACATTCATCCTGGACTCAAATCCTTGATACATATTAATGATTGAAGTGTGAGGTTGCAGTTATTGATGCTGTTGCTCTTCCTTTGGTTGACAGAGACAATAGGAAGCATGTCATCAATGGAGGTGAACGTAGACATGCTGGAGCAAATGGATCTGATGGATATGTCTGACCACGAAGCGTTGGACGTCTTCCTCAACTCTGGTGGCGAGGACAACAGCGTAGCCTCACCGATGCTTGGTATAAATACACAGTGATCTTTCACAATCATCAATCTTTAGATTTACTCACTCTGTACTGTTTGTGTTTTTGTCCTCTTTTGGTTTTCAAGTGGAGCCCGATTGAGTTCGATAGATCTAAACCAATCAGCTCATGACGAATGTGGCTTCTGTTGTGGCAGATTTAAAGTCTCTTGTTCATGTCTGAAAGAAATCTTTCAGAGTCAAATTTCCAGGTCTCTGTTGAATTGTTCAAAAAGTTCATTCGTCTAAGTGAGATGCCAGATGTTCATCTGACTTATGGTCAGCCTTCAGGTCTTATACGTTTTTCTTATCGCTAGGTTACTAATGAGCATCCGTACAGTTGCTCCTCCTCGAGATATCGCCACCGTTAGAAACATCTTCCCCGAGGCCTTCTTTCTATTGGTGGAGAACCTCCGAGCATGCGCCTTTTAAAAAAACATCTCATATTACATGTTTTTCAGTACCTTCCCGTGCCTTTCACCATGTCCACCTTCCGTAAGATATAGTGTACAGAGCTTTTGGGTACTTTTCCATTCTTATATACCCTGTGATCTAGTTTTCTGCTTGGTACTATAGCACATAGGCTTTTACATGATACAGATGGAATTTCTTGTGTTTAAATAACTCTTTTGCTTCACTAATGCTGAGATGCTATTAAATTAGAGCTGACATTTACCGCTACCGTCAGCAGAACACGCTGAGATGATGTCTGTAATGATTTGATTGCATCCAGAGAAGAACAAACAGGTTTTACGATTCTTGCTAATTACACTTAGCTGCACTGAAAGCCAAGTTCTCCTGACGATATAGGTATAACAAACACATGCTACTCTAAATGCACATGCTACTCTAAATGAGTAAATGCTAATTAATAATATGTTTGTAGGGGAGGTCATCAGCATCAACATGTTTTTAATCCAATGAGTAAATAAAAACACCAATGTAAACACCTTATATGACTATATAAATACCAAAATAGACTCAAAACAAAGAAACAATATTCAAACAGGGTTACAAAAACACCCAGGACACAAATATAGGAGTTAAAGTTCCAGCAATATATACTCTGTCCTTATAACATTCAGCATTGTAGAAAGTTAAGGTGAAAGTCAGATGCAAGTCTTAACTGTCTTTAAGGAGTCAAATTATAAGGAGGTTTGATGGTAAATGAAATCCAACAAAGTATGACTGTAGTCGGACATATAGCTCTCCTGTCAAAGCAAGTCCATAATGGTAATCCAACTGTCAAATGTAGCTATTTAACCATGAACCTCATAGTAGTATTCAAATATGGAACAATCCCAAACCACAAAGTTGGCACAGATATTGATTCAGCAGATACTGAAAGTCCTTCTACAAAAACACTAAATGCCTCCTGTTAATTATCTGTATTATAGCCACTATATTCAATAAGCGCAAAAAAAAAATCTTTCACCAGATCGTAAACTTAAAAAATACATTTTACTTACAGTTAAACTTGAAACAGAAACTTTCCCAACCAGGACTTTGACTGAGATGGTCAGCCATGATAGTTTTGTTTTATACTGCTCACCTGGCTCTTGAAGCATGTCTCACTAAAACCCCCAGTGGTGAGGAGTGTAATGGCAGTTAAAAAACTTCCTCTTCCAAAAACAAGTGCACTGCCTCGCTGTCTTTCATCTACTTATGCAGCTGCCTTTAACTTACCAAAATAAGACAATTTTCAACTTTTTTTTGTTATGCAGGATTCAACTAATTTTTTTAAGTCAGTTTAATGTTATATTAGTTTAAATGACCTAAACATCCAAGTTGTATTGTACTTTAATTTAAGGCAGAAACTTTTTGTTTTACAGTGTGGGGTCTCACCTACAGTATGATGCCTTAAAGTCCTTGCAAACTGAGTTCGAAATTTTCGTATGCGTTTTTTCGTATTCATCATTCGGTTGCTCTGAATTGTCAAAAAAACTCTCAAAATGCTTGCTACGGATGTCGAAAAACACATAAAATATCTAAAAAATGTTATGATGGACTAAAGTTTTGCAGGCAGTGTGTAAACGTGATTGACACAACTTGAGGTATTTATTTTTTAACGTGCGAAAATTTCAGACAAGAATTTTGGCCTTTATTGTGCGGTCACATTTACCTTTGAACTGGTAAAATTCCAGGGGCGAAATGCAGTCACCCCATCAGGAATCTAGGCATTTTGCATGAGGGACACATAATGTGAATGTTTTCCCACATTTTCTCAAATTTGCCGGGTTTTCTAATCCCTTCTGTTCTTCCTGTCTAAATGATTCTCAGGTCCAGATGTGGAGTCGTTCACTACTGAGATCACTCTTCAGGTGCCCACACAGGCGGACCTGAGACACAAGCTCGCGTCGCTGTCCTCCACCTGCACGGACTCAGCCAGCCAAGACACGGAGGTGGGGAAGAGGAGGAGTACAACGATGATGATGATGAAGATGATGATGAGGGAACAAGCAGCCAACCGTGGCTCTCTGCTCATCCAGCCGGATTTAGAAGAGGTCGAGGATGATGCCAGGTTACTCGAAAGAGAACAAAACTGGCCAATCAAGAACTGTGAGAGCAGCAGCTCATCCTGAAAACACAGAGGATGAACGACAGACTGTAAGCGGAAGTGATGTAATTAGCAGGAGTGCTGTTCATTGGCATCAAAAGGAAGAGTACACATTTGTGTTTTATGACGCCCTTTTGGTTTTTGTAAAAAAGTTCTTTGTCGTGTGCTGTGCAGTATAAGCCCAATCCTGTGCCTGCCCTCACAAATCAATAAATCTCTTTTATTCTGTTCTGCATATAGCTGGTCTACCATTTGCCCCTCTGTGCCATTGTTGTCAGTCACAGCAATATAAAAAATGCACACTATTATCTAATTATATAGCTTTCACTCTACAAACTAGTTTAGTTAGGGTTTTGAAGAGTATTATTTTATGACAATTTATTATTAATATGATTAAAATAAAATGATTTAATATTTTAAAAGACAAGAATTATTTTTATTTTAATTAATACAACTACTTCTAAAAGTAAAATACTAGTAAAAAATAATATTTTTAAAAAGTATATTTTTTATCAATTTTTTTTTATATATAATAACATTATTATTAATAATGGTTATTTGTAAAATGTATTTTTAAATGTGGTTAATCAGTAAAATCATTTTCTTAGAAATGAAGTAGTTCAGATGCAAAAGCCTCTAAGTGCCATTTGAAATTTTCTACTAAAATTACCATTTTTATTAAGCTTGTATATTTAAGTTCAGTAATTTCACTTAAATGGCAATGAAGATGACCTATTAATTGTCATTTAAGTGAAATTACTGAACTTAAATATACAAGCTTGATAAAAATGACATTTTAGAAGAAAATTCAAATGACATTTAGAGGCTTTTGCATCTGAACTCTTCAAATATATGAAAAGAAAACATTCCCCTTTAAACCAGTATAAAATCAGTAATGAAGAAACACTGACAGTGAATTGTCCATGAGTTTTTATTAAACCTTAAGTACAAATTGAAAAAAGTAAAAAACAAAATAAAAACAAAATAAAACTGGCAATATAACCAACATGAAATCTTTCCTCGTGAGAGGAAGAGCTGAGACGCAGTGCTAATAAATTAACTCGCCTGACCGTGAGCAAATCTTTCATATTGTAGAAAAAGGAACCAAAAAACAGCAAAAAATTCTGAGTAAAATACATCGTAAGGCCATAAAAACTTGACAACCGCCATTTTTTGTTGAAAACACCAGACTTGGTTTTCATTAAATACTCCTAAAACAGTTCAGTCTTCTGTTAAGGACAACAACCAACAAACTGAATTATAGTTTTTTTTTCTTTTCTTGACAGTCACCACTGGCAAGCTCAGTGCAACATGAGTAGCTACTACAATGTTGAATTTTCAGTAATGAAAATGTAAAAACCTTTTTTCTTTTTCCTTTTTTTGTGAAAGTATTTTCCCTTTTCTTTAAAAAAGTAAACCTAAAAAAGAAAACTAGGGGAAATCGCGACTCCTTATCTTAGTCCTCAGTGATGTAAGCAGCACTTAAAATGTATACACATTACCAGAGCAACCCTGTATGCATCAAACTCCCACAGCTGAAGAAACTGAAATGTAAGGCTTTTCTTCATCTGACATCATCCATCTATCTCCTTTCCTTCCGTCACTCCAACAAAGGCTCAAGTATTAAAGACATTTACAGGATTATGTACAAAAAGGTGATTTTCTTAAGTTTCTTTAAATCAATGATACTTCCGCAAAAATGAAGACAACAAAAATAAAAAATAAAAACTTGGACTTGCATTTCACATTTTACACCCTCTGAATAGTGGCTCTAATTTGAGATAGCACATCAGAACAAAAGATCAAATAAAAAGGCAAAAACACAAAATATAATAATTACAATAATATAATATAATAATTAATGTTAACTGGTACAGATGAAAGTCTGGAAGAATGGAATGTTGACACTATTGCACATCTAGAAGCGAAAAAGCCTCTGGGCTCTTCCGTCCTGTGGGATAAGAAGGCTAGCGGACAGCACTTCTTTCTTATTACCTTTATGTATTGATATACAATAAAAGGAGGAGAAAAAACGAAACGAAAAAACAGCACCAAAAATAAAAGAAAGATCTCCCCGCTAAACATCAGGCACAGTTATCGCTCGTAAGGAACCCCTCTCACTACCGAGACCGGACCCACTCGTTCATTCCCTAACGCCCACTTCCTCAAGTACAGCCCGACCCGCTGCCATGGAAACCACCGTTCCCCGAATCCACAGAGGAAAAGCGGTAAAAAAAACAGTACTTCCTCTTAAAAAAAAACACATTAAAACGAGACAAATTTCAAGTGTTTACCATCTTTAGAGCTGCGTCTTCCGCAGAGGAGCTGCATGGGGAGTAAATGAATTGAAATCGAAACAAAAATGTCATAAAACAAAAAACACAAAACATTCTTGGGCAGCTCCATCAAGCACCAACATTCAAAAGGAAAGGGGCGAAGAAAATTGAGGAGAGAAGCACCCATTTTGTCCCAAGGTTCACAGGTCAGGAGGAGCATGTGTGCAGTCAATGGGGCGAGGGGGAAGAGGGTCCGGGCAGGAAAGATGACATCATACTCACACCTGTCAGTGAAATGCACACCTGGGACCATGTCTCTTAATGCTATCAAACATCTGGTGAATAAAAACTAGTGCGCTAGTGCAAAAAAAAAGGCAGCCTGCTTTCAACACAGGAAACTCTGCCCTGCTATGAGGGTGATAAAAGAAACCAAGAGAGGGAGAGGGGAAATGGATTGTTTGACGTAGGCAACCGGGTGGCGTTTCTCACGAGACGGCGGCGGCACTTTTGGACAGGTGGGTCAGGGACAGCTCCACGGTGGCTCTCTTGCGGGGGCCGCGCTTGCCTGGAAGTTTGGTGGGGTTACAGCCGTCTGCCACGCTTCTCACCACGGCTTTACCACACACCTGATTCACCAAACTGTTGATCTGCTCCTGTGGGATCACACGGAAGACCATGGTGAAAAACCTGCTCAATCCTGATGTATTGTCTTTTTAAAGGGTTAGTTCACCCAAAAATGAAAATTAAGTCATTAAGTCATTATAGTTTGTGATCGCTCTTACAATAAAGGACTTTGGAAGTTGTGAAGAGTTATGACAACCGCAAACCATTTAGTTAGTGGGCAAATCTGTAGACATTTGGAAAGTTTGGTTCCAAAACGCGATAAACGCCATTTAAAATAAATGAGTTACTGCAAAAATCTGACTTTTCAATACCGACCAGATACAAAACAATGTTTAATTTTATGTAAAATGCGATATCCGCCGTGTTATTGTGTAGTGTTTTCTCCCTTTCTTTAAAAAAACCTCTCCCTTTTCTGCAAAATGCGACATATCCGCTTAACCAATCACAACGCACCATTCCACGCAATGTAAACAGTAACGGCAGCGCTTTAATTACACCCGGCTTCCTAGGTTTTCTCTATTTTGTCCTTTCGATTAACAAACAAACAAAAAAAAATGAATAATTTTGACAGCATTGGTGAACCTGCGGAGGTAAGTCATCCTGCATGGGTAAACGTGACCTCGAAAATCGAATCATTTACGTGAGATAAAGAAGAGGGACTTGGGAGTGAAGTCATGAATGAAAAACGTTGAACTGTTAAAAAAACAAACAAAAAAACGTTATTTCCTGATGATAATATTAATGTATGAATGAATCGAATGCATAACTCATGCATGATTCATTTATCCATGAATTCATGATAATTCATGACATGTACCCTTAAAGTGTCACCAAATATTGTTATATTAAAGCAATGGATTTATAGTATGCACAAGAAATTCAATGTGTATACATTTTTATTTTGATTAATTGCATTTTGAAAAAAAATTAATTAATGGATTTATTGCATTTTGGGGAAAAAACTATCTGTTTTTATAATAAATCTTTGAAAATCAAAACCTGGATTTAATTTTTTATTGATATTATAACCTACAAATGCTATGTGAAAATTTGAAACAGAAAATAGTGGTTTTCATCTTCCCCGTTTTACTCAAATTCATCAAATAAATGGATTTATAGCGTTTTGGAACCAAACTCTTCATTTGCACATACTGTACTCTTTTGCACACATATGGCAAAACGCATATTGCTTTAATGAATAGGGAATGCAAATCTGGTGTGAGCAATAAACGTATTGTTATTACCGTAGATCTACAGATATTATTTTGAGGAGGAAAACAAAAAAACAGTGATTAAATAACTGTAACAGAACACTGAATACACTGAAGCTCATTTGCATGTGAAAAATATATGAGCTTGCATCAGATTTGTGGTAATGTTTCCCCAAGCGCTTGTTCCTAGCGTTTGCCAGAGCACAACGTTTTATGAAGGGACATCAACAGTAGAGTTAGAAGGGTTGTTGAACACTTAAGGGTCCTCAAAGCAAAAGCATGACAACAGCGCCCCTGCAGGTGTGCTTCAGGTCATGTGTCTCACCTCATCATAGCGGTACATCATCTTGAGGCCGCGACAGCTTTTGTTTCTCTCCACATAGCGCAGCGCACACTCCAGACAGAAACAACATTTTCATTCTCCTGCACCACCTGCAGAATTAACAACCATTAGCTACATTAAGATCATAACTTAAACTCTCAGTAAATCATGTGTTAGTGAAGACTGAACGTGAATGATCAGCAATGGAAGTAAATTACTGCTATGACAAAAAAAAGAAAATCATCAAAAAAGTACCATGACAAATATACTATTATGACAATTAAAATGGCATTATACATAGGGCTGTCAAACGTATTAATCAGCTATATTAATATTATATATATATATATATATAAATAAATACATACATATATATATATATATATATATAATATAAATACACATATATATATATATATATATATATATATAATATATATATATATAAATAAATAAATAAATACATACACACATGCATGTATATTTAAGAAAAAAATTATTAATATATAAAATATTTGTTTATATACAATATAAATTATACATAAATCTATACAGTGTATACATGAAAATATTTCTTAAATATATACAAGCATGTGTGTGTATTTTATATATATATACAAAATAATTATACACAGTGCACCCACATATATTTATGTAAGCACAAACTTTTATTTTGGATGCGATAAATCGCTATTAATCGTTGATTGCCCTAGTTATACAGTATACAAAGGAAAAATTATTGAACAAAACTTTAATGACATTAATTATTAATGACAAAACTGCTCATTTTAATTTGAGCAAATTCTAATCTATAATCAGAACTCAACAAACCATGAAACTGAACAAATCTATATTCATTATTATAAAATTGCCCATGCCTTTAAATCGTTTTATTCATTTACATGGTTTAGAAATCTCACTTTTAAAAATTCCTTATAGGTTTTTCCAAGACCTTGAGAACCAAAATGACAGTTGTAGAGGGAACACATTAAAATAAGAAATAAAAATGTACTCTTTACATTGCATTCGAGACGTTTTAACTGATTTTAAAGTTTGTTTCATCTCATTTTTAATCATTTTAAAATGAAAATTTCTGGTTGAGAACGACTGGTATCCATACAGAGCACTGAAGTATTGGGCCCCGTCCCAAATGGCAGACTTCATACGCAGTTTTCGGTTTTGTGGACTTGCAAAGGCTGCCGAGTGCAGGTGTCCATGAGACCGTTGGGTGTCCCATTTGTCAATTTAGGTGTCTTTCCGAAAGTGCAGGTCATAGGAAGACCGCAAGTGTTTAGGATCCATTTGGGACAGGACCTTAATATTACTCACCATAGATAAGTAGCAGAGGTGCTGGCACGTTTGGCAGCTGTCCTCGGATGACTCCAGCGCCAGCCACTTGCGTGGTTTCTTCCTGGTGTCAGCGGGCGATTGGTTGTTGTCGTGAGTGCAGTCAGCGTGCGGAGGAAAGCAGCCCTGCTTCATACAGCTCCTGCCTTTGCTTCATCTCTATGTTCCTGTAGGACAGCAACACACTCTCTTAATCTCTCATCAGCTATAATGTTTAACAAGACCATATTAAGCCCTTTTACAAAGTCTTGATTTTGGGAGTCTACTAGAATAGGTTTTCATGCTTGAATGATATAAATGTTTTGAATGACACATATTTTTATGAATGAAGTCCCTAATACAGCGACTGTATGTCTCGTGAAAATGTTGTGAAACATTTTAAACATCAATAATAGCTATTCAACATAACAGTGTAATGGAAAGATCTTTTTTTTTTTTTTTTTTCTTTTTTTTACATTAGGCTTCAAAAATATGACAAAGCCTAAGTTCTTTTAATTTCAGTGAACGTTGAACGATCTTCACATAAACCCATAATAAATTTCATATTTACCTGTGCCCATCCTACTGGTCTAACAAGTAGGACATAAGAAATTGAATAAAGTTATCAAACATGAACAAACACATCAAATATAATCCTAAATAAAGCTACAAAAGTTCTTTAGACAATAGCAGCGAGTAAGCAGAGAATAATTTACTGACAGAATTAGTGGCTGCTGTCACTTTAAGACCTGCCACTGCTGACAGAGACTAATTGAACTAATTTAAGACTGCTCTTATGAGGATAGTCGTTAAAACAGATTTTTTTGTGTGTTATTGTTCGTTCAAGTGTGAAAGCGAACTCGATTCTGGTGCTATTCTGGTCGAATACTGATGCTATACTTTCTGTGTGTCGTGTGTGTTACATAGACAGGACATTCACAGACAGCGCGTCTCTTTTGTCTTGTTGCGCTTGAATTGTTTAAAACATTCGCATTAATAAGAGTGTGATCATATCATGTAACGCTAGCCAAAGGATGACAGATACGGATGCTCCGATGATTGCATTAGATATTCTAACGAGTTAAACTGGACGAAAATGTATCGCATGCATTAATGATGTGTCGTGTGAGTGTATATATATGCCCTCATAGGCTGTCAAATGATTAATCGCATCCAAAATAAATGTTTTTGTTTATGTAATATTTGTGGGTGCACTGTGTGTAATTATTTTGTGTATATATATATATATATATATATATATATATATATATATATATATATATATATATATATATATATATATATATATATATATATAAATATATATTATATATATATAAAAAAATATAAATACACACATGCTTGTATATATTTAAGAAATATTTTCATGTATATACCGTATATAGATTTATATATAATTTATATTATATATAAATATTTTTATCTTAAATATACATGCATGTGTGTGTATTTATATATACACAAAATAATTACACACAGTGCTTCCACATATATTATGTAAACAAACTTTTATTTTGGATGCGATTAATCGCTATAATCGTTCGACAGCCCTAATATTCAGTATATACACAGTGTGTTTTACATTGCAGCACCTCTTTTCCAGTCTGTCTGTAACTCTCAGTTTAGTTTCTGTCTCTATGAATTCCCTCCTTCTGAACAGTGCAATGTGCTCTTATTGGTCGGCTGGACCAGTTTGTGATTGGTTTTCAGTATAAACATGCCATTGTCACATCCCTCACCATAACCGCAAGTTTCAACAAACCAATTATGCAACTCAACCAGGCCTTCGTCCCTTTTTGTGCATGTTTTGGGTGGGAATTATTTAAATGAGGAATACATATACATTTCCAGAAGAAAACTCAAGACTACAATTGAGCATTTCTGGGAGCTCAGAAACAGTGTTTACTCCAATAACAGTCACTCCAATAACTCCACCATTGGAGTGACTGTGCATTGTATTTTTGCAGACCTTTGGAACACAGTTTTTCCACACTAAATAAAAATATGTTTATATAGTATATGTAGAGGTAAGCTTCGGAAAAATCATGACTTCACCGTTTCCACATCAGGATGGGATTGCAGGACTCACCTGAGATCTTTTAAAGAGAAGAGATTGTACCAAGCACAAGTCTGTTTTCCGTTGGCCTCGGCTGTGGCGATCTGGTAGAGGAGCTTCTCCATGGAGAAGGGTTTTGCTATGTGCCTGCATTTCAGGTCCTGCGAGAGAAATGCAAACATTTAGAGCGTCTTCCTCAAGGATACTCCACTTTTTTTAAATAGGCTCATTTTAAAACTCCCCAGAGTTAAACAGTTTGAATTTTACTGTTTTTTGAATCCATTAAGACGCTTTCTGATATTTAGAAGAGTATCAGTAACTCAGACAGTTTCTGATCTCATTGACTTCAATAGTATATATTTTTTCCTACTATGGAAGTCAATTGAGACCAGAAACTGTCTGGCTACTGACATTCCTTCTAAATATCAGAAATTCGTCTGAATGGATTCGAAACGGTAAAACCCAATTGTTTAACTCTGGGGAGTTGTAAAATGAGCCTATTTCCAAAAAGTGGAGTATCCGTCTGATATGTTGTCCTGCAGGTGGATGTGGAAAATGTGAAAATGCCTCACCTTAGCAGCCTCATAGCCCAGGTTCATCCACTGTGGTGTGGCAAAGTGCACAGTTTCAGACACACTGTAGCCACAGCACACCCTGGACACGAACGCACCGGGGAAGATCACCACGAACTGCCCGCTCTTGCTGGACCGTACGGTGGACCTCTATCCCCTGCGACAAAGCACCCTCCGGAGAAATCTGGAGAAATACACACTCCTAAGTTCTTCATACAAGAGAGCATTACATGCAATAAACAATTCTCAGCAGACTCACAAAAAGGAAGATATTTTTATTCACAATATCTTACCATAACATTCTTCTCCAGCATTTCCAGTCCCGGCGTGCCGTTGGCCTGTAGCAGTGTATGCACCACTTTATCAAGCTTTGTCTTTTCCTCAGCAGGAATAGAATACCTGTAATGGGACAGGCAAAATTTCCTGTAAATGTCAATGTTTGGATGACATAACGCGACAGCCCTGTCTGCTTTGTTGCCATGTTGAGTCATACATGATGTAAAAAAAACAAAACAAAAGCAAAACCACAGCTGACACTAGTCTGAGTGAAATGCACACAGTGATAAATGTGTTTAACAGAGTACAGCACCCTCTAGAGGTGGAACATTATAATACAGCGGAGAAAGGAAAGAACATAACACTTTTACACTGATATGACGGTTATCTGTGTTAAAAAAGTTAAATTACTAAAATCACTAACTGAAATAAAATAAATTAAATCTGCATGACAATATTAAACAAAAGCTATATAGAAAAACATGAGAAAAAAATACACATTTAGAAAAAAGTAAAAATAAATATACAAACAGAAGTGAACTCAAACTATAAACTAAATAAGTTATTATGAATAAATACTATAAAAGTAAATAAATATTAAATCACTATTTAATGCATCTAAATATATGTTCCAAAATAATTTAAATTCACTCAAAACAATTGTATACAACAGGACAATGTAAAATGTAGTGTTCTGATATATTATGAAATATTTTCCAATTTTTTAGACTACAAAAATTAAAAAAATATTTGCATTGTTAAAATAACAATTAATTATATAATAAAACATTTTATTGTGTAAAAACAGAGTAACATGAGCCATGTATACACTGGGTTCGCAATTTACTTCTTTTATTATATATATATATATATATATATATATATATATAAATAAAAGTAAATATATATATATATATATATAAATTGTATATTGCTGACAGTGTATACACTGTTCATGTTACTGTATTTTAACATAATTTATATATATATATATACACACACACACGATAATTATATAGATCATAAAAATTTAAATTAATTTAATAATATAAATAAGAATTCTATGTTATTTTGTTAGTACTTTATTTTTAATCAAAGACTTCACTTATTTTCATTTAGACATACATTTTTTGTTTATTAATTATTATTTTGTCTGCTGTTGATACGAACATAATCTAACAGCCTAGGGGCAAATATTCAGTTCCAATAATTTGAACCTTACCAAATGCAATCAGCACCAGTGTGTAAGTAATCAATGTATGGAAGGCGGTTTTGGTCTTGCGACCAGCATGAGGTAGAAAAGACCATGCCGATGTTCAGCCAGGGAATAGTCACCCCTGAACAAGAGAAAGAGAGATAGAGAGGGGTGATGATTTATTCAACAAAGGAACTTTATATGATGTGGAGAGAAGTGTACTTCCTGCTACAGACGACAACAGTGAACTCACCAGGCACAGCACCAAGATGGCGCAGAATGGATCCAGAGTTATTGGGAAGGACAGTGAGGTTCCATCCATGCCTGCAGCGAACGAGAGAAATAGAGATTACGGTAGTCTCATTTTTATAAACAGTATTACATCTTTCCCATCATGCCTGCTAATTCATCTCAAATAAATGCAATGCTTACTTGGAGAAGGGTTCAGACTTGCCCACAGGGAAGCCGTGACCATGTGTGTTTGTGTCCACTTTCCCATAATGCACTGCAACATGGCAGTCCCTCTGTCTCACTATCCGCCAGTAATCTTGCTATATAAAGAAAACCAGGACAGATGGAGATGAAGAGAAATGGCAGGATGAAGGTAACAAGGAAATATGACAGAAAACAAGGATGCAGCTGTCATGGGACATGCTTATAAAATATGCAACATGGAAAGTTCATGCTATTTAAAGATAGATTAGTAAAAGAACATCTATTATCATCATTATTATTATTATTATTAGGGCTGTCAAATGATTAATCGCATCCAAAATAAAAGTTTGTGTTTACATAATATATGTGGGTGCACTGTATATAATTATATTTATATATATATATATATATATATATATATATATATATATATATATAATACGCACATGCATGTATATTTTAAGAAAAAAAAAAAATATATATATATATATACAGTATATACATGAAAATATTTCTTAAAATATATACAAGCATGTGTGTGTATTTATATATATATATATATATATATATATATATATATATATATATATATTAAATAATCTACTAAATAATAATTATACACAGTGCACCCACATAATGTAAACACAAACTTTTATTTTGGATGCATTAATCGTTTGACAGCCTAATTATTATATATCCCCCTGAATTTATTATTTTTTTAGCACGGATATTTGTCACATATGGGGATCAGAATCAACATTTTACACTGGTAATAAAAGTAACATACTGAAACCAGTACACATTTATCTTATGAATGGTTAAAATACAGGAAATATGTGTGTACCTCAACTTCAGCAGCCCCAGGCTCTTTGTTGAAGCACATCATCATAGTATTTCTTGCTATTCTGTAAAAGGTGGTCAAAGATACCGAATCTCCCCTGTAAAAAAAAAAGATAAATAAATAAACAGTAGCTACACAGTAAGAGAAATTGCAAAATAATCTGTGACAAGCTCTGTCTGTCAAATTGGCAACCAGGTAGCTCTCAAAAACAAGCTTACAATTTAATTGCCTGTTCTTTATATGTCGGTTCAGCTAAACGCACATTATGTGCTTTTTGACATACTTTACTATCAAGGTATTTCCTTCCTATACATAGATGTCAAATTAAGAGTTGCAGTTTACTCATTCATTTTTATACACGTTGTCAATTTCCTGTTCCTAAGCACTACACACACAACTGAGAAAAGAAAAAAACCTCACTCTCCGACCGCATGACAACACAGATAACTATAGACAAAGACAATTGCCAGGTACTGCACTGGAGATGAACAAAGTGCTATGTGTGTGTGTGAAGCTGAGCTCTGACCTATATTCAGGCACCATTCTGTAAAAAGACCCACTCCTCACAGTACCGCCCAGTAGAGAGTGTTGCCTCAGACAACAACACACAGACACACAGAAAGAGTCAGCGGGGTGATTTTTATTGGGCTAGAGAGGCAGACGGAGTCACCTTACATCGACTATGGCTAAGAACTCAGCCTCACGTTCACCATAAGCTGAGGGCCTGGGAACAAGCCCTCTCACAAAACAGACACTCTCACCGATACACACCCACAGTTATAGTTCTCTCTTTCTTTTACCACCAGTCCTCACACAAACACAAGAACCACATTTCAACAAGCTGCCTCACTTTAGACATTAGCAAGCTACCTTCTTGAGCAGCATGCAAACCAAAATGAAACCTCATGAGTGACTGAATTTCTACACATTCCTCATAAGGCAGCAACCTGAGAATCAACTGTGAAATCTAGTTGTTGTTTGTTTTTTTGCTGTGGTTGAAGAGTGCATGAGAAGTGCTGTGCTCATCTTAATGCAGTCAGATGCTAGCATGTTGCTAAAGTAACTTGATACTCCAATAAACACAAATGCATAGCATGCACAGATGCAGGGTGAAATTGTGTTTAGGCGACGTTTACACGAAGCCGGGTCTTGAGCAAAACGATATTTTCCCCTCTCCGCTTTCAAAAATAACATCGTTCATAAATACGGCTATTCGAGCTGCATCATAACTATGCCAAACCTATTGGCGGCAGTGTAGGGGTTAGGTATAAAGCCATGAACCAATTTAATCAGAATCTCTAGAATCGACAAAAGAGAACCTAAATCGCATTTTTCCAGTTTACACGGTAACAAATATCCGTGTTTTCAGAAGTCTCCACTTTGCCCGGAGTTTTTATAATTAATAGTTTTCAGTGATAAAAACGGCGTTTTGTGTAAATGAGGGCAAAACGCAGGAGAAATATCTTAAGTTTTCCCATCGTATAAACGGGGCCGAGACAAAACGAAACATGAAACGCGCTCCGATCACCTGAAACCGAATGATTCATGAAACTCTGGGCAAAGTGGACACACGCCGCCGATAGTAGACTCGGCAGAGCCATGATGGCGTTCGACGGCATATTCACTTTATTTTATTATATGCTAAATATCTCCGAACTTTGTGGTAGCCGTGGCCTTAAATTAGGCTACTGCCCACATTAATCCGTATACATTTGAAGGGGGTCTTCGTTTTAAAACGCCTCTCGTCGCACATGAGCGCTTTCAGGCGTTTCTCGACGATGAGAAACTTCGAAATTCACTTTACTGCGCATGCGTGAAACTTCACAAAAGCTCACTGAGACGATAACAGAGGGGAAAATAAATAATAAAATTATCGTGCAATTCTTCTAACAGGATAGTTTTATTTAGCAAATATCTCACCATCACCTATCCAGGCCGCATTCAGTCACCATATGTTTGGTCTAAACGCAACTGCTCTCCTGTTTCTAATGTGAGGTCCCAGGCTGACATTATCTGTCATCTTTGCTGTATTGTGCTATGCACATATTAAGTAACATAGAAAGTAACATATTTTAGCAACAATGTAAAAATGAATAACACTGAATAGGCACAATAATTCAGAAACATGGTAATATCTTCTATTGGTACTACATGGATCACATGACTAAACTTACGTCATCGTTTCTGAAATACCTCCGGTTTCACTGTCCACACTACAACGCGAAAACAGCGTTTTCAAATGTATCCACTTTGCAGAGCGTTTTCAAAGATACGTCTTCATTTACTTAAAACGGCGTCTGCAATGTGGACGGAAGGCCAAAACGGAGAAGAAATATACGTTACGTTTTCAAACAAAAACGTATTAGTGTGGACATGGCCTTAGATGGAACGATTTTCTATTGACATGTTTTGTACCGAGTAAAAGTCTTGGCAGAGAATTGTAAAAAATACAAAAGAAAAAAAGTCGTGCATAGCCTACACTGCTGGGACTCATTTTGGCCAGAATGAGTTCTCTAAGCACCATAATTTAGCTTCAATTCAGGAGCACATCTAAATATTGCCGAGGCAGGCAGCTCACTAAAGTTTGAAAATTATCTACAGTGTTTTCTACCTGTAAATCTGTCAGAGGAACAAAACAGATGCTCATACTGGTAGCTTAGCAAGTCAAAAATAATACATGGCTCTGAAATAAATCTTAGATCTTTGATGCACAGCACAGAGACACATCCATCACAACATCGGCAGCATCAAAACCCAAAACACATCGCATATTAAGCCTTGCTCCTTATTCCCCAGAGGTGTGGCACCGTGTTCAGTTTACAGACAAACATAGTCATCAGGCTTGATATTCTGGCACGATCTCTCGGCAGCTCTCTCTAAACACTCCATTACCTGAGGAAATGGCACATCTGCTTGTCTGACTGACTGAATAAAGTGACAAAACAATTTTGACACATATTACTGCCATTTCAGAAAGGAAACAGTAACGTTAGCTTGCAGATGAGCTATTCTCGCTATGTGCCTCTATTACCTTGTATATACATTTGTGCTGGTCATTGAGAACACCTTCCTCTTCTTCCACTTTTGCCTCCTCACTGTCCACTTTTCCCCTTTCTTTTCCTGAGCAAACAGTCTGCGTTCGGCCGGCCTGCCGCTGCGTGTCTGGCTCTTTGTTGTGATTGTGGAAACCGTTGCGGTGGTTGAGGCCGGTGAGTCCATTCTTGGGTTCGAAACGGGGAAGAACCAGAGACCGCTGGCCGCTATCCGAGTGGCCTCCAGGGTCCCCGCTTGCGTTCCAGAACCTCCTTTTCTCCCAGAACCTCTTGCTCCAGTTGACGGTGCTCATCGGGAGAGAGCATGTCATAAGAGAGCAGGTACTGGAGGTAAGCCTCCTGGAGCTTGGCCAGACGATCCTGTGCTGATTTGGGAATGCGAAGCAGGTCGGCCAACCGGCTCCATTTTTTCAGGTCCATAACCTGCTGCATTCCACCCATGTCGCAAACAAGCTCAGAAAAACGAGCCAGGTCTACTTCACAGCCGCCTAAAGGAGCGACAGAGAGCGGGAAGAGATTATTGTTAATGTTGAATGCAAAAACTGTACACTCTAAAAAATGCTGGGTTGTTTTAACCCAATTTTGGGTCAAATATGGACAAACCCAGCCATTAGGTTACATTTTTAACCCAATGTTTGAGTTTTTCCATATTTGACCCAAAATTGGGTTAAAACAACCCAGCATTTTTAGTTCGAAGCGTATATTCACAGTTAATGTATCGTTTCCAAACATAACTCAACTAAACCACTGCAACTGACACACTGAATCATTTGCTGCCGAATGAGTATTGACAGCTCCAGAATTACAATTCATTTAATTTCACAGCTCATTTATTCTCTAAATATGTTGAAGGAAAAATGGTGACATATCTTTATTTGTCTTTTGAAACATGAGTGGAGAAAGTGAGCTAAGAAACCGACAGAAAGTGAGCACCAAAAAAGGTCAACGACTACGTTTAAAACTCTCATAGAAATTATTGCAGCATTCTAGCAAGCTCACTAAACATTTACATGCAGCCAACAACCCGTTCAAAACCAGGATATTAGCAATAACGCGTTCGGACGGCCATGTAAACACCGGCAAAAACCCAAATATGCTTATATTCTGGATTTTAAAAACCGGATATTATACCCCTTTCTAACCCGAATTGTTGGTCATGTAAACGCGTATCGGGAATATCCCCATAGTGATTTGTGTTCTGCGCATGTTCTATTCGCAAGGAATCTTGGTCTTTTGAGTAGAGAAACTTCTCAGCGCATACGGAAATCCGCGTGCAGTATACCGGAAGTAAACATGGCGAGCGCAGCACAGCGATACTTTTGGAGCGAGGTCAGTAACGTTACCAGCATCAAAGCTCAAACAAAGGCGATCGCTATCTGCCCCGAACTATCATTATCCGTGTGCTGCTGATGTTGTTGTCTTTGGATAAAGGAAGAAGAGAATGGAAATTACCGCATATTGCGTCTTAAGGTTGTTTGACGTCTAGACGCTGAACTGCGCGTCGCCGTTTACATCAAAATATTGCAATTCCATGTATACAGGAGAAACTCTCTCTGCTCACGCATGTAAACGGGTTATTCCTAATGTTTCAGAAACCCGAATAGTGACCTTGAGCTGACCATAACCCGAAAATTAGCTGCATGTAAACGTAGTTATTTATTTCATCCCATATATTCAGACTGGATCCTCAAACAGAATTCTGAAGCAAAGCAATGCCTCAAAGCGGTTGTCATAGTGCTGGACAAGTTCTGGAGAAATTAGCAATTTCCATGTTACCCAGATTAAATTGTTCAGGTGTGTTTGCTTAGGCGTGGAACTAAAATCCTACGGCCATCCAGGGCCGGATTTGAGGAACTCTGGCTTATACCGACAACGAAGCAGTTTTCAAAAGATTCAAAAGAAAGGGACTCACCTATAAGAGGCGGCTCGTCCATTGGAGATGCCCTGAGATTTAAGGTGCTTCTTAATGCAGGCCAGTTTCTGAACATTAGGGCCCCAGCGCCGACCCAGCTTGTGGATGCGCTGAACCTGCGTCACAAAACGCATCTCGTCCGTTGAGTTTGCACTCCGGCCTCCAGTCAGGAGGTGGCAGCACTCTGCACAGTCCACACGACTCGGCCCGTTCCCGTACCGAGTCGAGATAAATGCAAAGGGTCCTGGAACTCCCTGGAGCTGGGCTTAAAAATGGGCACCTCCTCCCCAGGGTCGCCCACCCTGCCTTGTTCCTTTTCACGCTCCCCTGTCCCGGCCGCTGTTGGAGGTGCGTGTGTGGGCTCTGCTGGTTTGAAGGACTTGCTGGCTGAGGTAGTGGAATGTGGTCCGATTGAGGGCGGGTTAGTTGGGCCCTCTGCTGTGCTTGTCTGATGAACATCAGTTTGCCAGCAGAGGCACGCTTGGGCCGCTGGCGTGCCGGCTCAGGGGTTGCAGGGTTCTGGGGCATGCCTGGGGAAGCAGGAGCAGCAGGGGAGATTGAGGAGGGGCAGAACCCGTTTCTGAGTAGGGGAGGCAGCCATTTCAGTGATACTATGTGCAATAGTGACAGTGTTGGGGAGACTTGAACTGATTCAGGGCCTTCTGCTGCGAGTTTCCAGTGGGCTCAGTCTGCAGTTCTAGCCTTCTTGAGCTCATTCACAGGCAGCTTGAGTTTTAGCCTCATCACTCTCAGTTCCAGCTCCAAGGATCGATGATGGCATCACTTCTGCGTTTGGAGTTCGCGCAGTCCCTGCCGCAGTTGTCGGCCATCTTCCTCCTCTTCCCTGGCACTGTGGCCGTCCCATTAAGCCTGCCGTTAAGCCGGCCACCGTTAGTCATCTCATGCACCCCGTTCCAATAATAGCACCTGTTTGCGGGTTTTTGCATTGATACTTTTGGCTTTTCCTGTAGTGAGAGAGCTGAGGCCGGCCATGGCCGTTGCTGGTTGGATGATGAGAATGATGTTGGTGGTTGTTGCTGTAAGCACGGAGGCCAGCAGAAACAGCGTGTTTGCTGTGGTTGAGTTTGGCTTTCTTTACCAGTTCTTGCGTTTTGCTTTGGTGTAGGTGACGTGGCCCTTGGTCACGGTGGCTGTGTACTTCACAGTTTTGGACGGCAGACGGAAGTCTTTCTGCTTTTTGGCACCGGCTGTGTGCGTGCCGGCTGATGATGCCCGTGTGACTCCGTTCACTTTTGAGACCTTAAGTGAACAGAAGAAAATTGTCATTACTATGTTATATAAAAAAGTGTATCAATGCAACTTTAAGGAACTGAGATTCTCAAACCTGACAGCAAAGAATAAGCTCCTAACATCTAGACACTGACAGTGCATGTCTCCACAACAGAGCTCCAAAAACCCCAAAACAGAGAAAACAGCAGGGGGAAGAGGGAGGGGAATGTACTAGTTGGAGGGAGTAAAAAGAGGAATGTTTTTATTCAGTTCCATCAGCTGCAAAAAAATCCCCGGAAGTAAAGTTTAATCATAAAACCTTATTCAAACACCAATTCATAGTTGGCTTTATATAGGCACACTACACTAAAGTTCTTCAAATTTGGCTTTAAACGCCCAAATAAAAGGATTTGTGCTTTCAGCTGATCTGAGGCCCCCAATAAACTTCACAGCAGAGCAGATGCAGCTTGGGTTACGCCCGGCCTCTCATTGTTTAACAGCCACCATGGGAATTAGACTATGCCAGGCTACAAACATAGTCAGCTCTCTAGCTTCTTCACATTGTTTTCTTTGGCTCTATTTTTTTGGCAAGGCAGAAAGGGTTTGATTTCCTATGTGTGTGTTCTCACAGAAGCAAGAACAGAAAGATGCAGCCGGAGGGTTTTAGTAGGCAAAAAAATTTAGGTGAAAAAATAATGTGACGTGTTTCCTGACATTAGAGGAATCTCATTGGACAAGAAGGATGAGTCTTGACATTAGGCTTAGAGTTTCTAACAAGCCTTTAATGAAAACAATGCAATAGCATAGCAAATGAATGTTGCAGTCAGGTATCCAAAGTTTTGAAGGGCTCAAAGCTATAGAAGCTTGTCTTGTTAAGCTCAGTTATCATTGATTTAGGTATAATTTGAAAGCTTATAAACTCAGAATGCATCCTGGAAAAACAGTTTTATAATTTAATGTTGTGTTACCATAGAAACGGTACGTATTTTATCAGGCTCTTCCCTTTTGGGCATCATTATATTTTCATCATTTATGATTAAAACCTTTCTAATCTTGACAAAACACATTGTCAGAAAGGTCTGTCTCAAGATCAGAAATGATATTTGGACAGAAATGTATTAATTTGTTAAGGCAGAATGTATACATGGAATTCAATGGCAACCGGTGGCTATTTTTGGTATGTACGCCTGAAACAAAATCTCATGGGAACTTCAATTTTTGCGACATCAACTTCAAACTTGGAACATAACTTGGTTTAGATTTATGGCTTTGATTTTATAGTAATTTTAGAGTAAAAAATATTTTGTAAAATATATATTTCATATAAAATAAAAATATAAAGTACAGTATATTTGATTTACTGTGAATTTAAACGTCCATAACTTTTTCATACTTTAATTTTTTTAAGTGTTTTCACTTCAGCAATAATCTGCTGAGTGTTTACTTTAAAACAAGACCAAACATGGGTATGTTTCCATAACATTCTTGAATTATAACCATTTAAGTTTGAATAGTGCATTTTAGCCCCATTCAAGGGTGCAGCAAAGGGTTAAATTGAAATTTAAAGAATCTACTGCAGATGTATCACTTCCTAATAAAGTTACAGACATTTAATAACGTTTTCATATGCATTTATATGCCATTTGGCGAGGACTAATTTTGTATTGCGTCATCTGAAATGCCGTAATTACTTACCGGTCAGTTATTGTACCAAACAAAAAGAAATAATTTTTGCTTTGCCTGTTGTGATAAATTCAAGCCCTGTGAAAAGGGTTTTGGATGTTGTGCCACACCCTCATCCAACCCTCCCCATCCCTCTCACTTTATTTCTCTCTTAAAATCTCTGAACGCTCTAAGTTAATGAGAGGCGGTGTTGTGGGAACAGTGTCCAGACTGCGGTGATCTCTGGGCCAGAGGTTCGCTGTCGGACAGAACAGGAGATTGCTGAGTGTCTTGAAATAAGACATCGGCTGTATTGTATTCCTATCAGGTGCAGCCGAACAACAAAGGGAGGCTATTAAAAGATAAGGGGACTGAAATGTGACCTCCTTCATCATATCGCTTCCCCTTGTCGACGGTGGAAGAAAAAAAGCAGCAGGAGGGAGAGGGGAGAATATAAAAGAAAGCGACAGACTCCAGCCCGAGAGGCAGGCATGATGGATGCTCTCTGCAGGTAGAGTAAGCAAATGTAGCATGATGTCAGCTGCGGCCATGTCGAATTTACCTCGCCGTCACACCCGCCCTTTCAAAATAACACGTCAGTGGTCCATGGTACGCCCATCCCGTCTGGCAGGGCTCCTGAGAGTGCAGAATGTGATTGTAACTGATAATCCCACTCAGCATAATGTCCGAGTGCGCTGGATGCTGAGTAGAGCTTGGTGCGCAGCAGAAATTCCACGCCCGGTTCGGTGTAATGCGTGCCGTGACCACCAGAGAGCTCACTGGATCCCAGAAACACAGCCGGAGAGTGCAAACGAGGCCCCTGCCGGCTACTATCTCATTCTCTGTCTTCCACCTGAATGGAGAAACCGCGTAGGCGAGAGAACACAGGTCACTGGACTGTCTCCAGTGGGCAACCCCTCGAAACCAGGGGAAATGGAGGGCGGGCTGGAGGAAACCAGGAAGAAAGCAAGGAAAGAGAATGGAAGGAAGGATGAAACAGGTCAAAAGGCCGGCTGGTCAGGAGACGCGCAATTAAACCCGCTTAAACAGCCAAAAAGGAAAACAAGAGAGAAACACACAGACAGAGGCCAGGCCAGCTCTCTGAAGTGGATCTCGTTCACATGTGAGCGTGAGGGAGGACAGATGACATCATGTGTTGCTATAGGCCAGCTGCAGCAAAGCAAAATAATTAACTGAGAACATCTGCAGCCCGCAGATTTGCCATTTCTCAATCGTAATTTTTGTTTTTAACAATATATAATTTTTTAATTTTTTTATATAGATGTATTTACCTTTTTTATTGTAAATGTATATGCAATGCATTCGAAAACTTTACATTTCAACACACTTTCTCTTTGGAGACAAAGTACCCAAAGCCAAGAACCACAAGAAAAAGCCAAAATATCAAAAAGACTCATTAATAACTGCCATGGATACAATGAAACAAATGAATATAACTGTAACTTTGGATAATAGCTAATTAACACAATTGTTGTAAAAAAGGCAAATCAGTTCAATAAAAACAACACTGCTGAACCTGATCCTGCACCTGCTGTGCACAGCATGATAACTCTCTAGTCCCTGATCATGAAAGTCTGTGCAATAAATAAATAACATGAATACAGATTTATAATTATAAAAACCTAGATTCCACTACTTTTTCCTTACAAAAAAGTACCTTACAAAGACTATACTGCTGCTGATGATGGAAGAGTTTGTATAAATAAATACTTTAAAATAGTGTAAGGACTATTGGACACAAACATAGATGCCAGCATGATAAACATTCAGCTCATGTGCAAAAGGTCAAGCACAGGCCATAGCTCTTTAACACCCGAACACCCTTTAAAATTGCCTTTTAAAGAGAGACCGAAAAGAGAGAGGTCAACAGCTGTCTAATAGATTCTCAAAAATAGTGGACTATGCGGCATCTGTCAGTGTTGTTTATTGTTTTATGTAAATCAGATGAGTGGTAATGTGTTTATGTGCATGTCACAATAATAACAGGGTTTATCTGACCGTCACGTACAGGTGCCACTACTAAATGAGGATTCATCACAATGATTTTTGCCACATCCACACAAAGCCAGAGCTATCCCTATCCGATCTGTTTCTAATGTTACGTTTCACAGAACTTTTACATCAATAGTGCGTCAGGTGCAAATGATTTAAATTTTAAGTCAATTCAAAGGCACATTATGCGCGTAAAGATTTCCTGCGGCGCAAATGAGGCATAAAAGCGCGGCGCGTAGACGCGAATACACCTCATTCACACGTCAAGTTCGCGCTGAATGGCGTGAATCGAGCATCTGCGCATTTAGGCCGTCATATGCGAATGATGCTATTTGTGCATTCACGCGTTCTCACGCGAATCGCGTCTGACGCCTTAAGTTTGAAAAATCTTGATGAATGCTCGATCAACATAAAAAGATGGCCGCCAACGGGTTTCGATTCCTACGCGTGTAATTTCGCTTCAGCTTTTGTTTCTACGTGCTTCAGTTTCACTCATGACGCACACAAATTAACACAAATCGGCTCAAGTGTCAAACTGATACGTGTTAGACGCCGAGTCCGACGCGCCATCGGGAATCCGGTGTAAACGCAGCATTAAGTACCATTCACATATAGTGCCTAAAGACACGTAGAACGACGGCGTGGCGCCGTGTTCTCCTCTCCCTACCGGTGGCTGAGGGCGGTTGCGTGACGGCTTGGTCTCGGTCATGTGACCTGACGGTGTGTTTAGGATGGTTGCGCCCGTGACATTCTGAAAAGTTAAGATGTTTCTTATCTCGATGAGCTCGAAAAATGAATCGCGCCCCGCATCTTGGGAATCCGGGCTTCGCTTCCATTACTGAGCGCACATACCATCACACCTGAGTTTTGAAATAACGAACTTTAGAGGGGCCTTAATCAGACGGGCACAAATAAACCATTCTTCTTCCCAACACATGGGAAGATGGTATCCTCGTTTCACAAAATATACGTCGGATTAGCTGTACACATGGAAACGCAAGGTTGTCATTTTCAAATGTATCCATTCTGGGACCTGTCTGAAAAAAAGCAGTTGCAGGATCCCAAAACGCTGGATCCATCTGGACGAAATGCCAATACAATGCAACATT
Organism: Hybognathus amarus; assembly: GCA_030378365.1. Lineage (NCBI taxonomy): Eukaryota > Metazoa > Chordata > Actinopteri > Cypriniformes > Leuciscidae > Hybognathus > Hybognathus amarus. The sequence goes on from JAQIUQ010006191.1 coordinate 228,227, forward strand.
TTTAAATATACAGCTAAACTTGTCTCCGTGTGGAAAAGGCCTAAAACTAGCCATGCACTTCTCGATTCACTACAAGTCATTTTGTAGAGAGGGAGAGGCTGACTAGGAGATCTGTCTTTCCCTGCTCTCTGGGGTTCATTGTTCACTTAATCAGTTTTGTGGCCCTCAAACCCAACAGTGCGGAGATGGTCTGATTGTCTGAGGCCACATCAGGGATCGATGTTCCCAAATGAATAGCACATTGTCAGCGGTGCAAAGCCACTTACATGGCCAAATCATCTGGGATCCCTTCATCTTACTGACACTGGGATGACAGACCATGCCTGCAGTTCCTCTGAGGCTCTCTGTAGCTTGTGGCCGGTTGGGTGTTGTGGCTCTTGGCGGTGGCCGCGCTGTGCTGTGTGAGATGTCACCAGACGCATCACACCTTCTCGCTGCAGTCTCTTCCACACAGCCAACTCTCTGCTTCTTGTTCTGGGAGTGAGCTCTTTGTCCTTATGTACCTTATGGCCATTTAGCACTAGGGGACAGTAATAACAGGGTTATTAAAATACACAAATATTCTGTAAAATTATATTACAGTGTTATCAGCAACAACGTATAAATGATCAATGTCTGGTGTGAGGGATGAACCAAATAGATGACCATTTGGTACTTTGATAAGGTCATAAATAAAAGTAGTAAAAAATAAAATAATAATAATAATAATAATTAAAAAAAAAAAAAAAATTAAAATAAAAAAATAAAAAAAATAAAAGTAGCAGGAAACATTTATTATATGCAAAATAATTCCCTATTAAAATAAATAAATAAATAAAATGCATATAAATGTACTAAACACTAGTATTCTATTCTGAAAATAACTACTATTTTCAGCACTTTTGTCCAGGGTAGTCTGTCTGTTATCCAGACCCTCTGGACTGCTCTAATTAACACACATTCAAACTGCTCTCTTGTATTTACTACTGCTCACTTTAATTTTACAGTGTTTAAATATCAACAGGCAGCAGAGCGTGTCAGCGAAGAGGAAACGGACGGGCTTTCGTGCTGTAAGGCTTGCACTTGGAACTGCTTACCGACAGCTGAACTCAAATAAAGGTGTTTAATTTAGAAATGTAAACACGCCTCTGGGTTACTGAGGTTCAGCAAAAATAAAGCCGAGCACTGTGGTTCTTTCGCTCCAGACACACACACACAGAGAGAGACTAGAGCTCTGCCTGTGCTCCATTTTAATGTTCCACATTTGACATGGGACAGCTCAGACAACGGGATGTCTCCAGTCATCGGATAAGCTGAGGACGGAGAGAGAAACAGAGAGAGAAAAAAAAATCTTTTTCTGAACATGGGACTGTGCATTTCATGCATTAAACCCCCTCAGGCGGTCAAGGTGCTCTACATACACAACTTTAGGACTGTAAAGACAAGGTGCAAATTCCTGAATCTGGCGCAATAAACATCAATTTGATAGGAATAAAAATTTGGACAGCATGTAATCAGTGACGCTCATGCATGTACGTTTTAAATGTTTCAAATAATGATTTCATAATTTTGCAATTGAACAATTATATCAGTCGATACATAATAGTATTAGCATTCACTCAAATTATTTAAAGTGCATTAATGCATTAAATCGAATAGTGAAATCAAGCATTGTGAAAAATAATGAACTATTTGTGGTAGTTTAATACTAGCATCATTAAAATTACTCAATTTAAACTCATTAAAATTACTCAATTACTCAACACAAATATAAACGTCTTTAGATCGCTGACCAAAGCCTAGTACTGGATGTGGAAAGGTTGAATAGACAAGTGAAGGTTGTGAATCAATGATTTGTAGATAATCACTTGGATCACGCTGCTCAAATTGGCCTCATATCAACAAAATGTCTTCCTTTAAAGATGATTACATAACCGAGTTTTCCAGTGCTCCATACGGTCCATCCCAGTTCACTTTACAATCGAACTCACGTAATACCATAGAACACATGTTGATTTATTTTAATTTAGTTTAAATATAGTTTAAATATATCGTTTTAAGTGATTTAGTTTAAATATATATATATATATATATATATATATATATATATATATATATATATATATATATATATAATAGTTTAAATATATATATATATATATATATATAAATATATGTATTTTTTATTATTTTTTTTCTAGGGGAAATTACAAATAAGGAAAAAATGAAATTTTGAATTTGGCTTGCTTTTGCATTAAATTCCTGTGATTGCGAAAATCCTGGAGGAACTGTTCAGACTATTTATGAAAAATAAATAAATCGTGTGTGACTACATGCTACAGAACTACAATCCTTAGAGACAAATGCTTCCACTACTAATGTGTGTATTCGTGTTTATATGTAGATGGCAGCTTGATCCTCTGATTGCTGTCAAAGTCACTTCAACACACTAAATAAAACAAGCCTTTTGGCTTTCAATCATCTACTCAGACGATTTTTGTTTCATTGGACACATGCTTCCCCAATACCTTGCCGCCTTCTTTAAACTCACACAGCATCTCATTGAGAGTTCTCAATAAAGAGCTCAAACTGACTTATAGGACTGTCTTTCCTTCATTTGCTGGGGGTGTGTGAGAGTGTGTGTAGCGACAGCGACACGTTGCCAGCCGTTACTCGGCACAGCTGTGGACTTAATGCATAAACACCTTGTTACCGCCTTTCTGACTAAAGTGATAATTGGAGTGGAAAGATGGAAGCGTCATGCTCCCACTCCAATATGAAGATTCCCCGTCCCCATACAAGCAGCAGAAATTCTCTCTCTCTCTCTCTCTCTTCTCTCTCTCTCTCTCTCTCTCTCTCTCTCTCTCTCTATCTCTCTCATCTCTCTGTACAGCACAGTCAAAACATTTTGGGTCAAAAATGTAATCTCTTACGGCTCAGCAAGGCTGCATTTATTTAAGCAAAAATACAGTAATAACAGCAATTTTCTAAAATAGTTATTTACAACTGTAATAAATGTGTTAATTTTTAATATTTTTAAATGTAATTTATTCCTGTGATACAAGCTAGAATTTTAAGCATCATTAATTTTCAGTGTCACATTATCTTTCAGAAACATATGCTGATTTGCTGTCAAAACACTTTCTTATCATTATCAATTTTGAAAACAGCTGCTTAATATTTTATTTTTTCAGTATTATTTAATGAATAGATTTATTTGAATTGAAATAATTTATTATTATGCACTTATCACATTTGATTTTCTTTTAGCAGATGTAACTGAACTGAAGTACATTG